>BPLQ01007036.1:0-601841 GCA_021605075.1 Caerostris darwini | reverse complement strand
GACTATCTGTATCTTTTATGAATATGTATTTTTGTTAGCTTCCTGATGGCCGAGTGACTGGCGCTCGGTGGCACAGACTTCGGGTTAGAATCCCGGAAGTACGATGTATGTATGGGTTAGGAATCCACTTTAAACCGTAGGTCCCAGTCTAATATGACAGTAGAATGTTGGGCGCAAAGCTGACAGCCCTGCCCCATAAAAAAAATCTTTCGTCCCGAAATCTTCCAGTAGACAGACGGCCTTGGTCTACCAAGAGACTGTTACTCGAATGATGATGATGATGAAATGCATATTAACACTCTTATCGGCATGACATAGGACCTTTTGCTAGCAGCTAGCTCAATTATATCAAAGGAATATAACAGTTAATAGTGGTATGAATGTACTACCATCAAGTGTTGAGAGAACTGTATAGTGAATTATTCATAGTATGTTTTTGTATTTTTTTATATAATTAAAGTCCATTTCTCTAAAAAAAGCATCTCACATAATTGGAACTATGTTTGTTCGTGCTGTGTTTACTGTTGCCTACACTACATGATAAAACAATTATTTTATAAGTAGTACAATTTTCTACTTTTCCAACTTTTGATTCAATCAAAGATTACGTTTGACTCAATCAAAGATCACATTTGGCTCAGTCAATTTATTCTGTTGAATAAAATGTAATACTGACATCATTTTTTTATTTCACTTCAAGGATTCTCAAAAAAATTAAAATGATTATTTTTTTTAGTTAAAAATAAATTTAAAGAAATAAATACCTTCACTATACGCTATACAGTTTCAGAATCTTTCCGCGATATTTATTTATTTTCCCCGTTTTATTATTTTATTTAATATTTATTTTAGTATGATTACAATTACAGTCAAATATTCAATATTCACAACTGTTTCAGACCGCATTCATTATCTGCCTTGAAAGCATCGTTTTCCATGCATCAGACCCAGTGGAACACTTTTACTTCTTTTTACAGCTGCCAGCGAAGGTAAACACTTCCCGAAAGGAGAGTCCTGTGGGCGCCACTTTTTCAAGTGGGTGTCCTGTCTCCTTGCTGGGATGACAGGACATTCGAAAAAGACACCCGAGCGTGAACGACACTTGACAACCGGAAGTTAAGGGATAATTATGCGCTCTGTATGGTAATTTCCAGAGCGAGAGATATGTGTTTTTAAGTTGTCGTGACACGTTGGATTGAACCGATGAAACCTTATGATGGGTGAAATGAGTGAAATAAGTGAGATATGAAAGGGTTTTTAAAGTATGGCATGACTTTCTTTTATTAATTTAGTTCTCTTGTATTTTATTTCGTCTTTTGTTACACACTTTTCAAGAAATGTAAAGAAAAGACAATCTGCATCTTTTATGTATATATATTTTTGTTAGAGACTTGATGGTCGAGTGACTAAAGTTCTGGCGCTGGGTGCCACAGGTATCGAATTCGAGTCCCGGCGGTGGCATGGCTGTTCGTAGTGGTTCGGAATCCACTTTAAAATATCCCGGTCTAATATACGGTCCATCGGCCGTTGGACTGATAACCCTACAAAAATGTCTTGTCCAGAAATATGCCATCAGGTAGATGGCCGTGGCCCGCCATGGGCCTGTTGGGTTTATGTTGCCTGATGATGACGGGCTGACATGGTTGCCTGATAATGACGCTGATGATAATTTTGTTAAATTTCGCTATTCGTTAAATTTATATTTGTGCTAAATTAAGGCTTTGAGAGTTTAAATAAACCCACCATTAATAAAAATTGACTGAATAGAGCTTATACAAAAATTTCTTATCATATCTTTTCACCTTTAATATGTTGCTTTTTATTTTTCAGGACATATTGTTGTTAGTTTCAAAATTAAATTGGAAGTTATGACTACAAAGTTTCTACCTTATTTATTATTAGTAGTAGTATTTTAGGTATCTCATCGCAAGATATACGAATTTATGTTAACTTTATTGTGAAGGTTTCTTTTTAGATATACTTAATATTAAAAAAAAGAATGTTAATATCATATAAAAATTAACTCATACAACGAATGAAGTATTATTCATCGTATTCTTTCACATCTTTCTTCCCAAATTTCTGGTAAAAGAGATCGACTCATTTTTTGAAGCTATTCTAGGATCAAGCCAATTTTTGTCTGCTTCAAAAATATGAAAGTGCTACTCGGATAAGCCATGCATCATTGATCAAAATAAGTGATAACCAGAAAGGATAATGCCTAGAGAATATGGAGGGCCTTTTTAGGATTTCAAATCGAAGCGTTTTCAAATAGTTTTTGACATGCTTCCGAGCATTATCAGGTCGAAAAAGGACTTTCGGCGCTTTTTAAAATGTATTTAGACCAATTTTTTTTCGATATTTAAATCAAACTCATCAATTGCAGCTTATAATGCTGATTATTATTAGTTTCATCAAGTTATAGCAGTAGTAGTACACAACTAGTAGTCCATCTTTTTTTTTCTACTGGCTAGTGGTCTCTTGGTCATCCATATCAAAATAATCATCTTTGAATCGTTTAAGTCATTTTTTTCAAGTTCCTTAATGCATGTTCCCCATATGAATCAGATCAGTTTCTTCTTTAAAATAGAAACACTTCTACTTTTCTTACCAGAAAAATATAGTTTTACTTATTTTAGTTTATTTAGTTTTTAGTTAGCTAACTAACTCCCTGGCACTACGGTCCATGTTGGTCCAAGGTCGTCTGCCTATTGGCAGATTTCGAAACAGGAGATGTTTTCTTTTTACGGGGTAGGGTTGTGAACCTCTACGTCTAACGCTCTGCAATCACATTAGACATTATCTTGGGGCCTGAATGGCAGAGTGTCTAGAGTTCTGGCGCCATAGGTTTTGGGTTCGAGTCTCAGCTGTGGTATGGATGTTTGTACTCGTTTGGAATGCACGTTAAGCCGTAGGTTCCGGTCTCATATGACTGCAGAGCGTCACAGAGCTCAATCATACTTCTTTTCACCCACATCATTCCCAAACTGTATAGGGGCAACTCAGCTCTACGCAGAGTGATGTGGTGTATGTGTGTGTGGGGAGTGGGGGGGCCTGCAGTAGTGGTAGTGGTCATATTAGACCTGGACCTTTGGTTTAAAATGGATTCGAATCGAAAAGTAAAACATAAAAATTAAATTAAAATAGAAAAGTAAAACTTTCCGTCTATATCCTTTTTTTTTCAGATGCAACATTCAACATGACCAAATCTAATAAAACACATAAGCACACACAAAAAAAGTTCTATGTTGTTCACACTTCCACGAAATGGCATACTCATTTCGACAAAGCCTAACGACAGTTGTTTGACAGATCTTGTCAGATCTTGATTCACGTTGTTAATAATGTTGTTGTTGTTTCTTATCCCACTCGGTAGACAGAAACATCTAGACCAAGTCAATGAACTCGTGTGGTCTCCTAATTGAGGGGAAAGGGGGCAGTTCTGTTGTGATAGAGCACCCGTAGGTAGAAATCTGACTTGGATCCGTGACGCTGATTTTTTCGGGGTAAGGTTGTCAGTCCAATGCTCTACAGTCATATTAGACCGAAACCTACGGCTTAAAGTGGATTCAGAACCACTATAAACATCCATGACAACGCCGGGATTCTAACCCGAAACCTTTGGTACCGAGCGCCAGAGCGCTAGTCACTAGGCCATCAAGTCCCTCTTGTAATAATAATGACGCCCTCTATTAGAAACCTGTTTGCATTAATTAAAATACATAATATAAAATAATAGCTATAAAATAATTGTTCGAGATCATGTTAAGTGAAAGAAGAAATTCTCTTTGGAAAATACTTTTTTATACTAGAGATGTATCATATAACTTGTTAAAATCATACAAAGTTAATTGGTCCATGGGCTACGGTTTGCACATTATTAATCCATGTGATATCCGGTGCAATTAAAAATTAAAGAAACTGAGCCTTGACTAAGCCACTAAAATTAAAAGTGAATTCATCATTTCATATAGGCCTCTTTTTTAGGCACCCTTATTATATAAGTGTTAATGAAAGACAGTATATTATTTTTTTTAGTATACGAGTGAATGTTTTTGAACTTTGATTGAACCTTGACTAAAGTTAAGAGTGAGTTCATTACATATAGGACTCTTTTTTTAGCACCCTTGTTATATAAGTGTTAATGACATAAAGCATATTACTTTTTTTAATATGCTTATGAACGTTTTTTTAAAAAGCATAACAACCTTTAATCAAGCCTTGTGGGTTTTGCGATAATAATATCGAAGTTTAATGTTTCAGCAGACAATTCGTCATACTCAGTTTATAGAGAAAAACACAAGAACTTAACGCCCACTGGGTTACGCTAACTGACATAATGCCCTTATTAAATTTTTAAACTGGCTTGTCTAATGGCGTGTGAGTCGGATAGATATCAGTTTGAGTTTCTGATTTATAAAAATGAGTGTTACTCATCGCTGTACAAGGTCGGGAGCATAACATCATAAATACATCACTTGGCGACATCAATTTCAGGAAAGTGAGCTGTTTTATTAATATTTGTGCAATTAGATGCTAAATTATGAGCCTAGAAATGAGTATTGCATTTGCTTATTTAATAACTAGGCTATATAAAATTTAAGTACTAACGAAAATAAAACATCAAACGCAACTTGTAACCCTATTAAAAATTGTAAATTATGTATAGTAATCATTGGTAGTTTAAATATGGGTTATAGTTTTATAGAAACAGTTGTAAACTATGTATAGTAACCATGGGTAGTTTAAATATAGGTAATAGTTTTATAGGAAAAAATTGATTATGTTTATCAAAGCAGTCTTTGAAGTTATTTTTTCTATAATAATGGTGTGTAATAATTAGCATTAGTTTTAGTATCAATAATTTATGTTTCAGCTTAAATAAGAGAGGCTCAGATGTGCTTAATATTTATTATTATGTTGTCGTTACCTATGAATTCAGAGATATATATTAGGACTCAGTTCATACCAATTTGGCCATATACAGTAGAAACAAAAAAGAACTTATAAACAAATCAAAATTACAAAGGGAAAAGACCAGACATTAACAAAATTTAACAAAATTTAACAAAAATGACCAAAAGGCCTTAAAAACAGTTAAAAACAAATTAAATGTTCTATGGATGATAATTTAAAAAGCTAGAAGCACCCTAATAAAAGTCCGTATTGTCAGGACATGTTTAATCTGGCTCTCCAGTAAAGAGTACACAAATCACCATTCTGTTGTAAGTTACAGTCCAGTCCAGAGCAAACAATGGTCCTTATGGGCCAACCCGATGGGCCTTATTCATTTTTCTCCGTCTTACATAAAACACATTCTATATCAGAGCTCACAATCCCTATTTTGGTCACAGATTCGACCAGGCAGTCGTGTCTAGTTCTTAATATGAAATTGACAACAGCCTCTTTGCGAGTTTCCCAGGCTTCAGGTTCGAATCCTGGTGGTGGCTTGGATGTTTTTTAGTGGTTCGGAATCCACTTAAAAACATCCATGCCACTAAAAAACATCCTGTCTGTTTAGCCCTCGTGTGCGCAAGATGACCGTGAAGCTACAAACCAAACCAAATCTTTGCGAGTTTTTCCACTCAATTATTTCCAGTCATCTGCGATTGTCCCCCAGACGTTTACTTTCGTGTTAGATAATAATTCATTAATATACGGTGCCTTAATTTTGTCCCCTATAGTTCTCCTAAACTGGTAAAAAAGGATAGGACACTGTCCAGGCTCTTGTGTTCCTTTTTTTACCAGAAGATCTGTTCTTTCGTTTCCATCCATTCCAACATGTGGTGGAATCCACTGGAAAGTGATGTATTTACCATTTTCATTAAGGAACTTGATATCTTGTTTTTTTTCTGTGATATTTACCTCTAGGATTACCAATTTTTTTTCTAAACAATTTTTTTTAATTTCTTGAAATTTAGCGGCAGACAGGCCATTAGCATTGCTGTTGTTCGAATGCAGCTGGTAATACAGAGACAGTTAATCTTTATGCCATAAGCAAGAGCTGCATCGCTGTTACTCATTTAACACTACCCGAGAGGACACGTGCAGCTTGAAAATATGCTACGGACGCGAGTAACACTACCCCCACAGCACTCTACGATTCTATTAGACTGGAACCTACGGTTTAAAGTGAATTCCGACACAATACAAACTTCTATGGCCTCGCCGTGACTCGAAATCGAAACTTGTGGTACAAAGCACCAGAGCGCTAGCCACTCGTCCATTCAGGCCCCGCAATGCACTGTAGTATATTCAATTTAAAATTCGGCTGAAGCACAGTCGTTTATCCGGGGCAAATAGCCATAGCCTCTAATCGTTACTACAATTAGCACCACGTGTGACTTAAGGTTGTCAAGGATGCGGGTACATTACCTCCCATATTTATTATTATTATTATTATTTTGCATATTTTAAAAACTTTTTCTCTAATCTCGCAGGTATTTTCTTGCAATTAACCCCCCCGCAGTTTGATTTGGTTCATTCTGCTTCTGAAATGTCTGGCCATTCTCAGCATCTAATGGACGATTTAAATTCGAAATGTTCTGGAACTCATGTAAGTAAGACGATGTACTTGTGAGCAGTACAATGACCCGAAAAAAAATACGTGTCTGTTTCCTTAGATAAGATAAAGATAATAATTGAAATTAAAGATTCACAGGTCGAAAAAGAAATGGTTAATTTACAAGCAGTAATGATATCTTTTCGAAATTTATTACCCATAAAATCTATGAGTAGCGATTGTTTTGAAGAGCGACATTTTTCTGTCCTTGACCACTTTCCCCTTTTCTCCTTTGGTTTTAAATTTCTTCCAAGGGATTTTTATACATTATAATAATTACTTAATTATTTACAAAATAATTAAGTAATTATTATTATTTTTATTTAAATGTTCAATGTTATTTAAATGTTAAATTATTTACAAAATAATTGAGTAATTAGAGAGTTTTTGCATACCGTACGTCAGTTACCGTAGGACGTCCGTTAGCTTTTTCTCCCTAGCGCGCATGCTCATAAGAAACATAATTTCCTATGAGCATGCGCGCTAGGGAGAAAAAGCTAACGGACGTCCTACGGTAACTGACGTACGGTATGCAAAAACTCTCTATTATTAAAAAATAATCCATAAGTAATAATAAGTAATTTAATAAAAAATAGTTCAGAATAAAAATTATTATAAAATTGTTCTAAACTAACGTCTGATGAAAGCAAAGATTACTTTATTTCAAAGTGAAATCGATATTTTTCAAGAAAAGATGTGAAGTGTGATTTTTAAGATCTCTGTTATGAAGATTTTTCCGCATTTAATTCTAAATTTTATAGCTAACAGGTAAGTCTGATTATAATTATTTTGTATTTATTATTTTTATTTTTGATAATGCATTGTTTGTTAGTAAAGTCATTTTATTTCTATTTCCAATACAATTTTGTAATACATCCAATAATTCTCCGAATTATCGTATAAGTTGCAAGAAGCTTTTAAAACCAGATTAAAAATGAATGTAAAATTGTTCTAAATGTTCGTCTGGTGAAAGCAAAGACAATTTTATTGCAAAGTGAAAACGAGATTTTTCAAGGAAAGAAAATCGTTTGGAATTCTATAATTATTTATCTGTAAGATTGCTGTTATGTGCTTTGTTCTTACATTAAATTCTAAATTTTATTTGAAACCTGTATATTGGTAAGTCCGATTAACAAGATCCTTTAAAACAAGATTAAAAATGAATGTAAAATTGTTCTAAATGATCGTCTGGTGAAAGCAAAGACAATTTTATTGCAAAGTGAAAACGAGATTTTTCAAGGAAAGAAAATCGTTTGGAAGTCTATAATTATTTATTTGTAAGATTGCTGTTATGTGCTTTGTTCTTACATTAAATTCTAAATTTTATTTGAAACCTGTATATTGGTAAGTCCGATTAACAAGATCCTTTAAAACAAGATTAAAAATGAATGTAAAATTGTTCTAAATGATCGTCTGGTGAAAGCAAAGACAATTTTATTGCAAAGTGAAAACGAGATTTTTCAAGGAAAGAAAATCGTTTGGAAGTCTATAATTATTTATTTGTAAGATTGCTGTTATGTGCTTTGTTCTTACATTAAATTCTAAATTTTATTTGAAACCTGTATATTGGTAAGTCCGATTAACAAGATTCTTTAAAACAAGATTAAAAATGAATGTAAAATTGTTCTAAATGATCGTCTGGTGAAAGCAAAGACAATTTTATTGCAAAGTGAAAACGAGATTTTTCAAGGAAAGAAAATCGTTTGGAAGTCTATAATTATTTATTTGTAAGATTGCTGTTATGTGCTTTGTTCTTACATTAAATTCTAAATTTTATTTGAAACCTGTATATTGGTAAGTCCGATTAACAAGATCCTTTAAAACAAGATTAAAAATGAATGTAAAATTGTTCTAAATGATCGTCTGGTGAAAGCAAAGACAATTTTATTGCAAAGTGAAAACGAGATTTTTCAAGGAAAGAAAATCGTTTGGAAGTCTATAATTATTTATTTGTAAGATTGCTGTTATGTGCTTTGTTCTTACATTAAATTCTAAATTTTATTTGAAACCTGTATATTGGTAAGTCCGATTAACAAGATCCTTTAAAACAAGATTAAAAATGAATGTAAAATTGTTCTAAATGATCGTCTGGTGAAAGCAAAGACAATTTTATTGCAAAGTGAAAACGAGATTTTTCAAGGAAAGAAAATCGTTTGGAAGTCTATAATTATTTATTTGTAAGATTGCTGTTATGTGCTTTGTTCTTACATTAAATTCTAAATTTTATTTGAAACCTGTATATTGGTAAGTCCGATTAACAAGATCCTTTAAAACAAGATTAAAAATGAATGTAAAATTGTTCTAAATGATCGTCTGGTGAAAGCAAAGACAATTTTATTGCAAAGTGAAAACGAGATTTTTCAAGGAAAGAAAATCGTTTGGAAGTCTATAATTATTTATTTGTAAGATTGCTGTTATGTGCTTTGTTCTTACATTAAATTCTAAATTTTATTTGAAACCTGTATATTGGTAAGTCCGATTAACAAGATCCTTTAAAACAAGATTAAAAATGAATGTAAAATTGTTCTAAATGATCGTCTGGTGAAAGCAAAGACAATTTTATTGCAAAGTGAAAACGAGATTTTTCAAGGAAAGAAAATCGTTTGGAAGTCTATAATTATTTATTTGTAAGATTGCTGTTATGTGCTTTGTTCTTACATTAAATTCTAAATTTTATTTGAAACCTGTATATTGGTAAGTCCGATTAACAAGATCCTTTAAAACAAGATTAAAAATGAATGTAAAATTGTTCTAAATGATCGTCTGGTGAAAGCAAAGACAATTTTATTGCAAAGTGAAAACGAGATTTTTCAAGGAAAGAAAATCGTTTGGAAGTCTATAATTATTTATTTGTAAGATTGCTGTTATGTGCTTTGTTCTTACATTAAATTCTAAATTTTATTTGAAACCTGTATATTGGTAAGTCCGATTAACAAGATCCTTTAAAACAAGATTAAAAATGAATGTAAAATTGTTCTAAATGATCGTCTGGTGAAAGCAAAGACAATTTTATTGCAAAGTGAAAACGAGATTTTTCAAGGAAAGAAAATCGTTTGGAAGTCTATAATTATTTATTTGTAAGATTGCTGTTATGTGCTTTGTTCTTACATTAAATTCTAAATTTTATTTGAAACCTGTATATTGGTAAGTCCGATTAACAAGATTCTTTAAAACAAGATTAAAAATGAATGTAAAATTGTTCTAAATGATCGTCTGGTGAAAGCAAAGACAATTTTATTGCAAAGTGAAAACGAGATTTTTCAAGGAAAGAAAATCGTTTGGAAGTCTATAATTATTTATTTGTAAGATTGCTGTTATGTGCTTTGTTCTTACATTAAATTCTAAATTTTATTTGAAACCTGTATATTGGTAAGTCCGATTAACAAGATCCTTTAAAACAAGATTAAAAATGAATGTAAAATTGTTCTAAATGATCGTCTGGTGAAAGCAAAGACAATTTTATTGCAAAGTGAAAACGAGATTTTTCAAGGAAAGAAAATCGTTTGGAAGTCTATAATAATATTTATTTGTAAGATTGCTGTTATGTGCTTTGTTCTTACATTAAATTCTAAATTTTATTTGAAACCTGTATATTGGTAAGTCCGATTAACAAGATCCTTTAAAACAAGATTAAAAATGAATGTAAAATTGTTCTAAATGATCGTCTGGTGAAAGCAAAGACAATTTTATTGCAAAGTGAAAATGAGATTTTTCAAGGAAAGAAAATCGTTTGGAAGTCTATAATTATTTATTTGTAAGATTGCTGTTATGTGCTTTGTTCTTACATTAAATTCTAAATTTTATTTGAAACCTGTATATTGGTAAGTCCGATTAACAAGATCCTTTAAAACAAGATTAAAAATGAATGTAAAATTGTTCTAAATGATCGTCTGGTGAAAGCAAAGACAATTTTATTGCAAAGTGAAAATGAGATTTTTCAAGGAAAGAAAATCGTTTGGAAGTCTATAATTATTTATTTGTAAGATTGCTGTTATGTGCTTTGTTCTTACATTAAATTCTAAATTTTATTTGAAACCTGTATATTGGTAAGTCCGATTAACAAGATCCTTTAAAACAAGATTAAAAATGAATGTAAAATTGTTCTAAATGATCGTCTGGTGAAAGCAAAGACAATTTTATTGCAAAGTGAAAACGAGATTTTTCAAGGAAAGAAAATCGTTTGGAAGTCTATAATTATTTATTTGTAAGATTGCTGTTATGTGCTTTGTTCTTACATTAAATTCTAAATTTTATTTGAAACCTGTATATTGGTAAGTCCGATTAACAAGATTCTTTAAAACAAGATTAAAAATGAATGTAAAATTGTTCTAAATGATCGTCTGGTGAAAGCAAAGACAATTTTATTTCAAAGTGAAAACGAGATTTTTCAAGGAAAGAAAATCGTTTGGAAGTCTATAATTATTTATTTGTAAGATTGCTGTTATGTGCTTTGTTCTTACATTAAATTCTAAATTTTATTTGAAACCTGTATATTGGTAAGTCCGATTAACAAGATCCTTAAAACAAGATTAAAAATGAATGTAAAATTGTTCTAAATGATCGTCTGGTGAAAGCAAAGACAATTTTATTGCAAAGTGAAAACGAGATTTTTCAAGGAAAGAAAATCGTTTGGAAGTCTATAATTATTTATTTGTAAGATTGCTGTTATGTGCTTTGTTCTTACATTAAATTCTAAATTTTATTTGAAACCTGTATATTGGTAAGTCCGATTAACAAGATCCTTTAAAACAAGATTAAAAATGATTGTAAAATTGTTCTAAATGATCGTCTGGTGAAAGCAAAGACAATTTTATTTCAAAGTGAAAACGAGATTTTTCAAGGAAAGAAAATCGTTTGGAAGTCTATAATTATTTATTTGTAAGATTGCTGTTATGTGCTTTGTTCTTACATTAAATTCTAAATTTTATTTGAAACCTGTATATTGGTAAGTCCGATTAGTTTTATATAATTTTTTTTTTTAATATAATTTTAGAATGTGTCCAATAATTCGCTGAAATATCGTATAAGTTGCAAGATAAAAAAAAATTAATAATAAAATTAACGAAATGATAAAGAAAAATTATTGTAAAATTTTTCTAAATGATGGTCTGGTGAAAGGAAGGACAATTTTTCAAGAAGGAGGATTTTTTTCAAGAAAGAGGAAAGAGGAGGATGAAACGAGATTTTTCAAGAAAAGAAAATTGTTTGAAATTCTATAGTTTTTTTTATTTTTTAAGATTGCTTTGTGTATTTTGTTCTTACATTAATTGGGTAACTTGTATACCATTAAGACCGATTACAACTATTTTGTAATATTTTTTTTGATTTTTGATAATACATTGTATGTTAGCAAAATCATTTTATTTCTATCTCTGATATAATTTTATAATGTGTCCGATAATTCTCTGAAATATCGTATGAGTTACAAGAAGCTTTTAAAAGAAGAACAATTAATGTAAAATTATTCTAAGAGATCGTCTAGAGAAAGCAAAAACAGTTTTATTTCAAAATAATAAAGAGATTTTTAAAAAAAAAAGTAAATTGTTTGGAATTCAATAATTTTATTTTTTATTTTTTTCGATTGTTGTTATGCATTTTGTTCTTACATGAAATTCTAATTTTTTATGAGTAACCTGTATACCAATAAGTCCGATTACAATTATTTTGTATTTAGTTTTTGGTTTTTGATGTTACATTGTATATTAGTAAAGTCATTTTATTTGTACGTCTAATATAATTTTGTAATGCATCCAATAATTCTCTGAAGTATTATATAAGTTAAATTGCAAGAAACTTTTAAAAGAACAGTGTAAAATTGTTATAAAAGATGAAAAAATTTTTATTTCAAAAAAAGCGAAAACATTTTTATTTCAAGTGAAAACAAGATTTTTCTAGAAAAAAAATCGTTTTAAGATTGTTGTTATGCGGCTTGTTCTAACATTACATTCCTGTGTAACTTGTATACTGGTAAGTCCGATTAGAATTTTTTTAATATTTATTTTTTTGATTTTTGATGTTTTTTTGTTTGTTAGTAATGTCATTTTATTTCTATGTTTAATATAATTTTGCGCCACTGAGGATGATGATAACATTGTATATTAGTAAAATCATTTTATTTCTATCGCTACATAATTTTGTAATGCGTCCAATAATTCTCTGAAATATCGTGTAAGTTGCAAGAAGCTTTTAAATATAATGCATATCTTCTTCAATGGCGCAACAGCGCCATGGTAGGCCAAGGACTTCTGTGTACTGGCAGATTCCGAAACAAGAGATATTTTGTTTTTATAGAGTAGGGTTGCCAGTCCTACGCCCTACGGTTTAAAGTGAATTCCAAACCATTACAAACATCCATGGCACCACCGGGGTTCGGGGATTCGAACCCGAAATCTGTGGCACCGAACGCTAGTCATTCGGCCATCAGGTCCTATGATATCTATCAACTCGTATTAAATTGATAAGAACTATCTTCAACAGCCTTATCAATGTTCAATAGACTAATTTGAAAATATAGGTTATTGAACATCTTGAACAAAACACTGAACTATCTTCGATGAACTTATTGAGTTTTAGAAATATATATTATATTTAAAAAAAAAACAAGTACAAATAGAATTACTACATTTCACAACCAGACATGTTACAATAACTTCCAAGAAAGTCATTTATAAGCGGAAATTGAATTGCTGTTGGATTTCTACTACTCCCTTTTACTAACAACCCTTCACGTGAATGTTGATAAATTAAACGCTCTACAAGCTTCATTAATTTACCTGCAAGCAATCCATCAAATCCATGTGGATCTGGATTTGAAGTCGGCCATATTTTTCGAAACGCCACACAAAGTTTGGAAGGAAGAATTTATCAATGGTCTGTGACGGAATCGAATTTGTTTTGTCTGTTGGAAGTTGGTTCCCACGGCAGTGATCCGTCATGAGAGATGTTCTTTAGAATTTTAATCTAGAAACTTTTTGTTCTTAGTTGACGTTTTCAATAAAAAAATATCATCGTCTGACCAGCAGTCATATATTTCTTCAATTTCTTTTCTTTTTTTTTTTAATCTCTGAATGCTCCTGCAGTTCTATTTAAAGAATTGTTTTTTTTTTCTTTATTTGGCCTGATGGTCAATTGGCTATCGCTCTGGCCTTCAGTACCACAGACTTCAGGTTCGAAACCTGGCGGTGGCATGAATGTTTGTTAGGGGTTCGGAATCTACGTTAAATTGTAGGTCCCGGTCTAATTAGTCTAAAGCGTGCACAAAATGGCCGTAGTGTGACGAACTAAACCTCCTTGCTTTATTTGCGATTTGCTTTTTACGAAAATTACCAGTTAAAAATTTACTAGTTTAAATGTTTATAATCAAAAGCACTTTTCCATCTAAAGAATTTTTATTTAATAGTTTTTTATTAAGGCCTAATGGCCGAGTGACTAGCGCTCAGGCGCTCGGTGCTACAGGTCTCGCGTTCGAACCGCGACGGTATCATGGATGCTTGTAGTAGTTTGAAATCCACTTTGAACTGTAGGTCCCGATATACTAAGACTGTACAGCGTTAGGTGTAGGGCTGACAATATTTTTCCGTAAAAAGAAAACATCTCCTCTCTCGAAATCTGCCAGTAGGTAGGTGGACCCACCATTGAGCTGCTGAGCCATTGATGATGATGACATTGTATATTATTAAAATAATTTTGTTTCTATCTCTACATAATTTTGCAATGCGCCCAATAATTCTCTGAAATATCGTATAAATTGCAAGAAGCTTTTAAATATAAAATCTATCTTTTTCAGTGGTGCAACAGCCCCATGGTGGGCCATGGTTTGTTTTTACGGTATAGGATTGTCAGCCCTATGCCCTACAGTCATATTAGATTACGGTTTAAAGTGGATTCCGAACCACAACAAACATCCATGACCCGAACCGAAACCTCTGGACACTGAACACTAGTCACTCGACCATCAGGCCCCAAGATATCTATCTACTCATACTAAACTGATAAAAAAAACTATCTACAACAGCCTTATCAATGTCTAATAGGCTAATTTGAAAATATAGGCTATTGAACATTAATAAAGCTGAACATTGAATATCTGGAACAAACATTGAACTATTTTCGATCAACTTATTGAGTTGTATAAAAAATATTTTCATACGTATTTAAGTTAAGAAAACACAAGTACAAATAGAATTATTACATTTCACAACCAGACATATTACAATAACTTCCAAGAAAGTCATTTATAAACAGAAATCGAATTGCTGTTGGATTTCTACTACTTCCTTCCACTAACAACCCTTCACGTGAATGCTGATAAATTAAACTCTCTACAAGATTCATTAATTTTACCTGCAACCGATCCATCAAATCCAAGTGGATCTGGATTTGAAGTCGGCGATATTTTTCGACGTCACACGAAGTTTGGAAGGAGGAATTTATCAATGGTCTGTGACGGAATCGAATTTGTTTTGTCTGTTGAAGTTGGTTCCCACGGCAGTGATCCGTCGTGAGAGATGTTCTTTAGAATTTTAATCTAAAAACTTTTCGCTCTTAGTTGACATTTTTCAATAAAAAAATATCTTCGTCTGACCGATGGTCATATATTTCTTCAAATTTTTTTTTATTATATCTGAATTCTCCTTCAGTTGTATTGAAAGAATTGTTTTCTTGCTTTATTTGTCCTGATGGCCAATTGGCTAATGCTCTGGCCTTTGGTACCACAAGCTTCAGGCTCGAATCCTGGCGGTGGCATGGATGTTTGTGAATGGTTAGAAATTCACGGTAAATTGTAGGTCTCGGTCTAATTAGCCTAAAGTGTGCACAAAATGACCGTAGTGCGACAAAGCAAACTTTCTTGCTTTATTTGTGAATTGTTTTTTACAAAAGTTACCAGTTAAAAATTAACTAGTTTAAATATTTACAACCAAAAGCCTTTTTTCCATTTAAAGAATTTTAATTCAATAGCATTTTTTAATAACTCCTGATGGCCGAATGACGAGCTGTCCGGCTCTAGGTGGCACAGGTCTCAGGTTCAAGCATCGGCGGTGCCACGGATGTCAGTCGGAATCCACTTTAAACCGTGGGTCCCGGTTTAATATGACTGCACGGCGTAGCACTGACAACCCTACTTCGTATAACGAAAGCAACTCCTGTCTTGAAATCTGCTTGTAGGCGGCCTTGACCACCGTGGGGTTGTTGTGCCAATGAAGATTTGTTTTGATTTTTGTTCTATGGTCATTTTATGCACACGAGGGCTAAACAGACCGGGACCTACAGTTTAAAGTGGATTCCGAACCACTCACAAACATCCATGCCACCGCCAGGATTCGAACCTGAAGCTTGGGGTACTAAAGGCCAGAGGGCCACTTGGCCACCAGGCAGCACGCCAATGAAGAAGAAGCTTTTTAATAATGACTAATCTTATAACTCCTATTCTAATCAAATTCGTCATCTACTCTCTTTAGTTCCAATTTTTTTTAAATCTTACTTAGTAGTTAAAATTAAGGTGTTTCCACCAGCCTTCATATACAAATCATTCCAATAGACATACATAAAATATACAACCAAAAAATATACAAATATACAACGTGAAATATGCAATTATTACCACCAATCTTTCGTTATTACAAAAAATACTTATAAATATTAACACACATATCGACACGACTTAAGACGGTACCAAAAGGGGTTTAATTTTTGCAGCAAACGTAACGTTTCCCAAAATGCCTGCAAGAAGTATTGCTTTTTAATTAAGGATACAAAAAGATTTCTTTTAGAAAACAATTTGGTATACTCACTACCCCGAATACCAAGCCTAAAGGTGCATTTTGAAGGTATATCGGATCATTCATTATCAAATATTCTAGACTATTTAGGATATTTAGTAATTTAATTTAGGAATTTGGGCACTCTGTATTATCGATGCTTAGTATTACGTAATATTAACTACTTTATGTAATAGTATGCTAATGTAATAATACTCGTATGTCACTATGTGATTGTAATATTATCCATGAAATTACCTTATTAATAATCTATTTAAACAGAATATTGCTTCATTCCCGTCAATAACATTGCTAAATTCGTCTGCAATGCCAGTATTTCCATTTTTTTCTGTTTTGATATTTACTTGACGACAAATCAGGAGTTGAATTTATAATATAAAATTTGTAATTGTTTTTTTATATTCGCTGTAATTTATAATGATAATTTAGTTGTTGGGAAATTGACTGAAATGTAGAAAGAGTCCTAAATAGCAACAAATTTACAAAATTCTGTTACAGCG
Source organism: Caerostris darwini (assembly GCA_021605075.1). Lineage (NCBI taxonomy): Eukaryota > Metazoa > Arthropoda > Arachnida > Araneae > Araneidae > Caerostris > Caerostris darwini. Next base: position 585,000 of record BPLQ01007036.1, on the reverse strand, counting down.
GTTTTGAAGGTATCCTATAACTTCCATCAGAAAGAAACAAGTTAATGTTAAAAATTAATTTGATCTTTAAAACTAAATTAATTTTTTGGCTCCAATTGTAAATCTAAACCATCCAGGGACCCACTCAAACACACACAAAAAATTTCATCAAAATCGATCAAGCCGTTTAGGAGGAATTCAGTGACAAACACATGCACAGAAGAATCATATATACAAAGATATTTAAAAATCACAATCATTCACTTTATTAGGGCCAATTTAGAGAACTGTATACCTACCAATGGCTCCATAATCTTTAGGGCATTTGCCTTCTGATTTTCCAGGGAAGGAATGCTGAGTGGTTTCGCTACTGAAGGGATTCTCCAAGAAACAAAAAAAAAAATAATAATAAAAAAAAAAAACTTTTGTCTAACTGTGAATGAGACAAAATAAACTTTTGTCTTTATTTTTTATTTGTCTTTAAAATTTTTCTTGAAATTGTAGTGGTAAACATTTTAACTTTATATGATTTGGTTCTTTTTTTAAAATCATTTTTTTTATAATGATTTTTAAAAAAATGATACATAAATTTATAATTTAAATTAAATTTTTACATTGTCTGCATATTTTTATTTACTTATTATATTATGTAATTATTTACATTTACATATTTTTATTATATTGAATTGTATTAATTTAGAATTTATCCTTATTTGTAAAAATAAAAATAATAAAGTCGCCAATAGATGTTTGTTACAGGGAAAATGAATTCTTCAATAAAAGGGGCCTGATGGCCGAGAGACTAGCTCTCTGGCACTCGGTGCTACAGGTATAGGATTCTAGTCCCGGCGGTGCCATGGATGTTTGTAGTGGTTCGGAATCCACCTTAAGCTGTAGGTTTCGGTCTAATATCACTGTTGGCCGCAGAGTTGACAACTGTTCCCTGTAAAAAGAAAACATTTCATGTTTCGGAATCTGCCAGTAGACAGAGGGCCTGAGCCCACTATGGGGTTATTACGGCATTGAAGAAGAAGTATAATAAAAAAATTTCTAGTGGCTTATAAATGCTCTTGCGATTATTGCTGTCTTTATTCTTGACTGAAAAAGCAAAAAATTTCACTTCACCTCTTAGGTATTTTCATTAAACCTTTCTCTAAACATTTTCTTATGCTTAGATGGAGCTATCTGATTTGTTATGATATACAAACCAGCAGACTTAATTGAAATTTTGAAACTATAAGTACTCGACATCAGCATAAATGCACTTTTAGCTAACTCTAATTTCATTCGTTCATTTAAAAAAGTAAAATTTAAGTCGTTAGTAAAGTGTTGTTAAATTAAACAACTTCGATTGCGTCCCTATCAGAACGTAAACACCCATATCAATTAATTTACATCTTTTAAAAATATTTTTTCCTAGACTTAAAATCTTCCACTGAAGAATGCTTTAAATCAATATCTGTAAAGAATGCAGAGAAAGATAGAATGATTCTTTGCAATGATTTGGATGAAAGGAACAGCAAAGATAAGAATAATTAGATTGTTTATCATTTAAATAAATGCTAAGTGGAGAACTGATTGGCACTGTTTAACTTACATTTGTAGAGTTTCTTATTTTTTTATTTATTATTTTTATTATATAGTTTTTATTTGAAGACGAATTGCTTGAACATTTCTGAATATTTTTCTCTTGCTTCAGTCCAGTCCAGTTATGCGAGTCCAGTCTGGGGCTCTACCGCAAAAAGCAATTTTCTAGTCTTAGAAAGACTTGAAAACGAAGTTATACGCATGATCGTTGATGCTCCGTGGTTTTTTAGAAACGCCGAAATTAAATATGCACTTTCCATGCCTAGTTTTAGGGAATATGTGGCAAAAATCGCAACAAATTTTTACTCATCACTCAATAGCTCTAGTAACTCCGTTATCCAACATTTAACTAAATTAGATTATGATATTTCTCTACACTCCTTTCGTAAAAGACCTAGACATGTTTTAAACATCAATCAGTAGACTCTTTTCTTTTTCTTTTGCATTTTCTCTGGTCCTGGTAACTTTCGGTTAGGTTCGCGCTCCGCGTTTATTTGTTTCTTATTGCTCCTGCGTAGGTGCTATGCTGTGCTTCGGCTTTAGGTTCTCACCGGTCTTTTTTTCTTTTTCTGTTTTGTATTGTGCTTTGTATATTTTTGTAAATGTTTTCTTTTTGTAAAAATTTTTTATTCTCTTTTTCTAATTGTTGTGCAAATTGTTTTTCGTATTCAATGGGCAGTGACCGACTGCCACTGTTTAACAATCTTATTGCAATTTGGAGGTCTGGTCGCTTCGCGACCAAGGAACTCCGTAGAATCTCACCGATTCTCTCTTGCTTCAGAAATATACAATTCGATTAGCACATTTTCGCTCAATGAAGTTATGGTTACAGCTAACGCGACCATTAATTTCAAAATGAAAAATCTACTAATTTAAATTAATATTTCCATAAATAAGGCAAGAATTCTTAGAACTTTTTTAAAACTTGTAGTGTTCGTCGATTGTTTGTGTAGGTGGATTTGGGTATAGTTGGGTTGAGACACAGGTTTAAGAACACACAGTTTTATTTATAAGCACGCACAACACGACATAAACATCACTACAGACAATATTTATCACACAACATGTAACACATTTAAAGACTTCTAATTAAAGATTCGGGGAAGGATTCTACTTCTAAGCCAAAAATAATGTTATTTCCTCTCGGGATGAGAGATTGTAACTAACGGCAGCGCCAGTTGAACCGTACGTCCTCTCGAGTGAGAGTCCCAGTGCTTACTGATGCGCTCTTGGAGTGCTTAGGAGAAAGCACGGTTACAAGCTAAAGGAAAGGGGTTGGCTTCTATATATGGATCATCTGATCTTTCCAGTACTTTTCTGTTGTTCAGGGCCCTAGTGATAAATCGTCCCTACAACTAAATAAAGGACGTTTTTATTTCTTTAGTTCACATTTCGTAAGTTAAAGAAAATATTTTTTTATTAAAATGATTTTTTTTTTTTTTTTTTACAAATATGAGTATTATTTTTATTAATTGTTCGTATTGTTGACTTGTTGCGTCTTCGCCAAAACAAAATAATTTGATCTTGGCGAAATTTTATCCCGCCAAACCGAAAAGTGCCAAAACGCACACCAGAAATAATAATAGAATACCATAAATTATGAACTTTACAAGAATTTATTTTCATTTAGGTTTATCTAAATTTTGAAGTTAAGAAACTTTTTTTGCAAAATAAGCTCGGCTTATGCACGGATCGATTTATATTCAAGAAACATGTGATACATGTATTCCATAATTGCTTATTTCTTCAAAATTTCATTTATTAATAAAAAAAACCAGCAGCGGATACGTAAAAAAAAAATATGGGGTCTTATTTTTTCTTTAATATAATATAATACTATTTATCTTTGGTGTTGACTTAAAATCTGGGCAGGATTTAAAAAAAATTAATTTGATAGTTATCGTTGCTTTTAGAAAAGGTAGAACGACTTTCAGAACTTTTTTTAGAACGACTTTCAACTGTGACCTCCCAAACATTCGCCAATTTATACTTAAAATTTCTACAATAATCTTCCTCATACTTGTAATTAAGTTTTAAAATCTCTTTCTAGGTATGGCATTTCTTTGTTTAAAAATAGAAAAAAGACCGCATAAGTACCTATACTAAGACAAGATATTATTGTTCTCGACATATAATACTAAGTTGCTTTCTCCTCATTCCTCCTCCTGAGATGTCATTACTGCAAGCCCCACCTGATGGTGGGTCTCCTTCTATTTTTATAGTTTTTTTCTCATTACATACAAATATTTTTATTTTTAAATCCTCAATTGCTTTTTTATTTTTTTTAACTTAATCTTATTTTATTTCTATTATCTTTATTTTAATTTATATATACATATATATGGCATAATATTTCAATGGGCGTTGACCTAAAGCAACGATTTTCCAGCATCAAAATAAACTGCTGCCAAAATACTTTAGTTAAACCGCACATAATTCATTTAAACTGTGTTTTTCGCTTGTTCACAACTTATTCAAAATACAAAATATTCTTTCAATGGAAGCATTAGTGTTTGATATGCACAAAATAAATTCAATAATTATAAAGAAATTCATGCGATTCAAATTATTGGTGTGAATGTGTTTGAACGACTCCATCCAATGACTTTCGGTTCAAACATGCCCAGAGTTCTATTCAGTCTCTTTTTGTTGTGTAAAGTAGTTGGATATGAATGAATAGTAATGAAATACTTCTGTATCTTAATTGCAGTGAATAAAAACTTTTTTAAGCAATACTTCTTCCCCGTTATGAATTTCTTCACGCTTCCCCAATTTCTTTCCCAGAACAAAGTCCATTGCTCCAAATATTCTTTGCTAATTTTATGGAACTCAGCTATAGATTCATCAGTTTTCATTGGCTATAGTTTCAATCAGCAGCTATAATGTCAGCGTATATCACACTTTAATGCAGCCCCAATCTTGCAATTTTGATCGAGCTTGCAGACTTTTTAACAGACCTTTTATATATATATTTCTTATCCCACTTGGTGGACAGCAACATCTAGACCAAGTCCATGAACCTGTGTGGTGCCATGAAAGGAGAGAAAGGGGAAGGGCATTGTGATGGAGCACCTGTAGGAAGAAGTCTGACTTGGCTCCATGTCGCTGAAGAAGGGAGTACCTTATGGGAGGACTTTTAAGGGTAACAACCCCGCATTTGCATATAGTATGGGAGAAAAGGATATATCGGAAAACTCACACCAGGTAGTCCGACAGACGAGGCAAAATGCACAGACTTATATATGTATTAACAGCATTGCGTGTGCCATCATCGCTGCGCTATTTAGCGTTACCGTAGGATTTCTTTTATTTACAAAACTTATTTTAAAAATCCTTTTACAATGCATTGCTCCCTTTCTGAAAACGGGATATTTTGGTATCTTGAAGCTGCGTTTAACTATAGAGCTACCTAAAAACCGGAAATGTCCCTTCCTAAACAGGAAACATCGTTCACATTACTCATAACGTACACTTTTCCGCATTGGGCTTGAATGGCCGAGTGTCTAGCTCTCTGTCGCTCGGTGCCACAGATTTCGGGTTCGAGTCCCGGCGGTGCCATGGATGTTTGTAGTGGTTCGGAATCCACTTTAAACAGTAGGTCCCTGTCTCATTTGATTGTAAAGAGTGTCTTGGAGCCAAGTCAGTCTTCTACCTACGGGTGCTCCATCACAACAGAAGCTGCCCCCTTTCCCTCCATCCATCAGTAGATTACTCATGGGTTGTCCGTCCCGCCCTGCAGGACACTGCGGATTAGTCACAAACAAACAAACTTTTCCACATTCGAAAATGCAGTAGAATCGATAGCTAGGTGTATAAATAATGCTTAGAACGTCGCCAAACTTTACAACGCTTTTACGCTTTTATCAACATTTTTTAACAAATGCTTACAACATAGAGGACATTTTATACGAAGTTTTATTTCTTTGAACTTTTTCGAAGCTACAAATTTTGGAGAAAAAAATCATTAATTTTTTTTTTGGATGCTTGACGTAAACGAGATCTAGCTGAGTTTTTGAATGATTGCTTTCCGGTTATATCTGACAAAATATTTTTTTTTCTCGCGAGCAATAATTGCCTGTCTAAATATTTTCCAAGGAATCGTCGCAAGTTGACTGATAGATATAACGTATCCAGAAGAATTCGTAAATTCTTTGGTGCGATATCCTTCTGAAATAATCACCATCTCCCATCTATACCCCAATAATATTCTTCAAAACATGTTTTTCTTACATAGATGCATTTTGAAAAAAGAAAATACATAAATAAATAAAAGTGTGTATCTTTCATAGATAAACGTATGCATTTTTCACATAAAAAAAAACACAATCCAATTTTACAAATAGGGTAAGAATGTCAGTCCTACGCCGAACTCTTTACAATCGTATTACACCGGGACCTACGATTTAAAGGGCATTCCGAACACATTATAAACATCCATGGCATCGCCGGGACTTGAACTTGAAAACCTGTTGCATCGAGTGCCAGAGCGCTAGTCACTCTAATATCAAACCCCATTATTAAATTTACAAGGGTAAAAATCTAAGTTGGGCCTGATGGTCGAGTGACTAGCACACTGACGCTCGGTAATACAGGTTTCGTGTTCTACCATGGATGTTTGTAGTGGTTCGGAATCCACTTTAAACCGTAGGTTCCGGCCTCATATGACAGTAGATAGTTGGGCGTAGGGCTGAAAACCCTACCCTACCCCGTAAAAGAAAAACATCTCCTGTCTCGAAATCTGCCAGTAGATAGTCGGCCTGGCACATCATGGAGCTGTAGCGCCAATGGATATTTTGGTTAGGTTTGTTGCTGTACGGTCATTTTTTGCACACTTTAGGGTTATTAGACAGTGACCTACAGTTTAACGTGGATTCCAACCAATAACAAACATTCATGCCACTGCCAGGATTCGAACCTGAAGTTACAAAGACCAGAGCGCTAGACAATTGGCCACCAGGCAGCAGATTAATTTATAAGTTTCGGTTTCAAGTATAAGGTTTTTTTTACTTAAACAATGTTTATTTAGTAATGTAACTTCTGTTTGTTTATTCAAATGAATTTGAAATCGTTCTTTCAAAATACAGGGATTATTATAATTAAATTGTATGAAATTTTGCAACATCATATTTTTTTTAATATTTTCAGTTAATTTGCAAGAATAATTAAATCTTAGATCTCCACCCTCCTCAGGTTTTAATACTGGAATTGTATCTCCATCCATAAATAGAAATACTATTGATAATCGAAAATATTATTCCCGGTGATGATTGTTGAAACTCTCTGAACTAGAAATCGGTAGTATGTAAAAGGTTTTCGCCATTGAAGTACATGAAGAAATACCGAATATAGAAAAATTATAGAGAAGCTATAGAATATGAAATACGTATAAAGAATCTATATGTATTTCTTTCATTTCAAGATTCATGGCATTTTGGGCAGTAGGAAGTAACACATATGGCACACTGATACGAGAATACTTTTATTTGAATTCAAAAATCTTCAATGTCGGTATTCATTTCATATGTAACTTTAGTATTACACTGTAGTGAATCTTTTAAAAGCACATCTTTAAAGATGCCTTTAGAAGCAGCTCAATTTATATTATATTGGAAAACTCTAACCAGTCTGGCTAGTTTATAGGATTAATTTATAAATTTCTGTTCCACGTATAAGTTTTTTTTTTTTTTTTAAATTTAAACAATGTTTATTTAATATTGTATTAAAGTTGCTGGTTGTTCAATTAAATGACTTTGTAATCGTTATTTCAAAATATAGCGCTTATTATAATTAAGTTGTGGGAAATTAATTATAATAAGCTCTAAGAGAATGTTGATCAATAAGTACCTTAATAACTTTGACGTTTTATTTTTATTTCAATACATGAATTGCAACGCTTATTAATTCAATATTAAAATATTAATCTGTAGGACAATGCTTGTAAGCCACAATTAATCAATATTTGTTTTTAAATGGTACATAACATATATTTATTTTGCTAGTTTAAAAATAATCGAACATCTAAATACCATTAACTATCAAGGTATTGGGTCGGTTGCCTGGAATATTTTTTAATCTGATATAAAATCATAATGAACCGGATGGCCGAGTGACTGGTGTTCGGTCCACAGGTTTCGGGTTCAAGTCCCAGTCATTCAGACATTCCTCCAAATATGTCCTTAATTCGAACGCTATGTTTTTCCAGAATATTTCTGCTTTTTGTTTTATGGTGAGTGAACTGTATTCCTTCTGATTCTCGGTGCCACAGAGTTTGGGTTCGAATCCCTGTGGTGCCATGGGTATTTGTAGTGGTTTGGAATCCACTTTAAGCCGTAGTTTCCGGTCTAATATGGCTGCAGAGCTTTGGGAGTAGGAGTGACAACCCTAACCATTAAAAATTAACCATCTTCTGTCTCGAAATCTGCCAGTAGGCAGACGTCCTGGACAACTCTGGGGCTGTTGCGCCAATGAAGAAAAATGAAATCATAATTTTGTTCTAATTAAAATAATATACTAGGAAATATTTGCTCTTGGGATTTAACAGTACCCTAGTAACTAATGACAACCTACTCCCCACTTTGTTGAGAAAGAAATCCATAACAGTAATATTTTTAAAATTGCAAATTTCTTACCAACCAGAGAGTATTAATTATTTTAAAATTCATGATAGTTAAAATTTATTTTTATTTAAAAGTTTGTCGATTTTATTTTGTGTTATTGCTATTATTTTTAAGTAAAGTATTTTAAGTTTTATCAGAAATATTGCATCATGCTCAGTTTTCAATCCATTCATTTTTTTTTTGGAGATCTCTCTCCATAATTTGATATTGTTGCAAACAAGGATGTACAGCAAATTTTACATTTAGTAAAAAGTATAATTGGTATTTTTTTAGTTTTAATTAAAAAGCATCATTGGTATTTTTTTAGTTTTAATTAAAAAGCATCATTGGTATTTTTTTTTTAGTTTTAATTAAAAAGTATCATTGGTATTTCTTTAATTTTAACTAAAAAGCATCATTGGTATTTTTTAAAAGCTTTAATTAAGAAGTATAATTGGTATTTTTTTCTTTGGATTTTTTACCAATTTTGAAGAAAGTTTTTTTTTTTTTTTAAAGGAACGTTATACAACTTTAGTTTGAATGAAAAGTAGCCTGATGGCTGAGTGACTAGCACTATAAAGCAAGGTGCCACAGCTTCGCGCTATAGATGATGAGCTGGCGGTGTCATGGATGATCGTAGTGGTTCGGCATACACTTTTAACCGTAGGTCCCAGTATAATATGAGTGTTGGGCGTAAGGTTGCAAACCCTACTAGAAAACATCTCCTGTCTCAAAATTTGCCAGTAAGCAGATGGCTTTGGCCCATTATGGAAACGTTACGCCAATGAAGAAGAAGTTTAATAAAAAAGTAAGCCTCTAAATATTAAAAAATATTTTATTCAATGTTTTCAATTTTATTTCAGATTAGAATATCAGATGTTTTGCCAATAGTGGGCTAGAATGGATGCAGAATCTTTACATAAATTTTCTTCGATGTGTTTTACCCAAAACGTGTTGCATTTTAATATTGAGCTAAACGCAATGTGGTTGGTACTAAATAGTTCATCAAAATATTTAACCCTGTTCGGATCAACATAGCAGCATTAATAAGGCACATATATATGGTGTTCAACATCATCAACTTTCTATGCAGTTAAGTGGTCTACAGTTTTCGGCATGAGCTCTCGCTGCTATATTACCGTCGTCCGGTTGACCTACTACTGTGCCCAAAAAGTAAGACCAATTATTTTTTTTCAAAATCTCTTTATTTATTCTTCCACATTTATTTCATTTCCCTCAGGACACAATGCACTTATGCCAACTTTTTTTCCAATCCTCAATGCATGCTAAAAAGTCATCGGCAGGAACGGCCCTCAAAGAGCGCGGCGATTCACGTTGAATCTTTTCAATCGACTCAAAACGGCGTCCCCGGAGTGGTCTTTTGAGTTTACGGAATAGCCAGCAGTCTCACGGTGTGAATACGGTGGTTGTGGAACGATATGGGTTTCATTTTTGGCGAAATCATCACGAAAAATCAATGCAGTGTGAGCTGGTGCATTCAGTGCTTTCGGTACCCATCGAGATTTGACGCGTTTGAGGGCCAAATTGGAATTGACCGATCCTTTTGAAATTCCAACATCATCAACAAGGTTTTTTTTTTTTGGACGTGAGCTTCGTCGGTTGAGGTTGAGAGTCGACCTTCGTCTTCAAGGCTTTCTCTGCCTTCTTTGAACGGTTTATACAACTTGTAAACATTTCTTTCCGATATAGGAATGCTCACCGAATACCTTCTGAAACATTCCTTACGTTTCCGCAAACAAAATTTAACGCAAGTTCTTTGCTCAATGAATTCAGCCATTTCAATAATCGTCGGAATCAGTTTTAGCATCTCACAAAGCCAAGCGTAACTCAAACACTAATGAATATTGTGACGTCGAATTTCACACAGATGTCAAGGATAGTGCCAGCAACCTAAAAGAGAAGAACAAAATTGAAATTCCATAATCTCCGGGAATTTTAAAATGAAAATTGGTCTTACTTTTTGTACATGCACTGCAATGAAATGCTGCTGGCTAGTCGCAGTTAAAAGTAACTGATCTAATTCACACATGAAATCTTTCAGTATCACAATTACTTGTGAAGACAGGCTTTGGGGAAGAATAGCGTTGTACTTCAGAGGATACATGGGGATTATGGAGTTTTTGGGAAAGAACAGGCTGATTTCCTTGTAAGAAAGACCTCGAGATTTTCCAATCAAGATGCTCAACATTACCATACTATTCTATAAAACTATTATCAAACACATTATGACTAGAAATTATAAATTACAGTTGCTTGACTGAATACAGACAAAGTGATGGAAACTTGAGATCTTATCTTAGTTCCAAGTGGCCCACGTTGTATTGTCAGTTTCTCCTTTTAACTAGTCACGACTATATGGGCGAACATCTAAATCGCATTTGGATTTTCTACTAATCAAACTGCCCGCTTTGTGATTTGGCAGAACTAATGAATCGAGCTCATCTCCATCTCTTTTTTTCCCTTCATAGCGAATCCGAGACGCCGAGATACAGGCAAACTAGAGAATTCTTAAGGCAATGATTTGAGGCCTGATGGCCAATTGGCTAGCGTTCTGGCCTTTAGTACCGCAAGCTTCAGGTTCGACAACAACTACTCACAAACATCCATGCCACGGCATGGATGTTTGTGAGTGGTTCGGAATCCACGTGAAGCTGTAGGTCCCGGTCTATTTATCCTAAAGTAGGCACAAAATGGCAGTAGAGCGACGAACCAAACTAAGACAATGATTTCGATTGACTTTGTTGAATTCTTTTGTGTAAATTTTCTTTATTTTCGATCTTTTTGTATTGCTTTATATATATATATATAAAATGAACGAAAACGTTTGACTAATTATTTTTACACCCGTTAATTAAAAAATAAAAGCAAATACTAAAATGTAATACTTATTATATAAAAGTACTTATTAAGTGAACGTAATAACACACATCAAATTCTTTATTTGCCTTTATATAGTATATTTTGTTATTTCTCATTAAATATTAGTATATTAGGTCCTGATGGCCGACTGACCAGCACTCTGGGCCACAGGTTTCGGTTTCGAGTCCCAGCGATGCCATGGATGTTTGTAGAGGTTTGGAATACACTTTAAACCGTAGGTTCCGATCTATTATGATTGTAGAGTGTTGAGCGTAGTGCTGACAACCCTACCCCGTAAAAAGAAACGATCTGTCTCGAAATCTGTCAGATGGCTTTGGCCCACCATGAGCCACGATGATATCTGTTGTTTACTTATGTTCATTTTAGTATGGGAACTTAACCAATCTTTGTCATAAAACAGTAAAAATTTCTTTTTGTCTTGCAAGCACTCCCAGAAATACGAAATTTAGATTCAATGACCAATTCCTGCCATCTGATGAACCTATGTATATTTCAACATAGTCAGCGAAAACTTTAAATTCGCTTACACAACTATACTTCACTAAAAAAACACAACTAAAATAGAAGATTGCTGTCATTCGAACTAACCATCCATTTCGAAACCATATTTAAACACGGCAAAGCAAAAGGGTTGATCAGCATTCACAGGTCCTGTCTGCGAGTGACTTGGAAGGATTTAGTCTCAAAATAGTGTTCCTGTTTAGTCTTCGCCAGGAACAAAGTCTGCAGAATTATTTTCATTCACTGGCGATCAGTTACAGTTAAAAACTTACAAGCGCTTAAATCATTAGACGTAACAGACGGTGGGTGTTTCTCACTTCTACCAAAAAGGAAGCAGATTGAATATGAGATTTTCAAGGTCGTTGGTTGCAATACGGAAGTGTAACAACTTACTTCAGTGATTTGAAGTTTTACAGTCTTTTCGCAGCTGGTGTTGTTGTTTCTTGACATCTAATCTGGTGTTGGTATAGTAAATAGAGTAGTATTTATGTGATAGATGGTGAATATTGAGTTTGGCATCTTAATAGCTGGAAATAACAGTTATTTTTTCGCAAAAAAAATTATGATTACATTAATAGCAATATTAAATTTAAATGATATAAAAATAATTTTTTTCAGTGATATATATAATTTAACTTTGAATGAAACAGTGCAATATTAAGATGGATTAAATTAGTATAAAGATCAAACTAATAAATTTCAACCATCTTTTTCTCTTGCAGGAAAAAATATTATTGGTTTGTTATTCTGTGGCGATTTTTTGCACACTTTAGACTGGAACCTACTGTTTAACGTTGTTGTTTTAATGTAGCTGGCAATACAGAGACAGTTAATCTTTATGCCAACGAAGCTGTTATTCATTTATCACTACCCAGGGGGCACATGTGGCTTGAAGATAGGCTACGGACGCAAGTAACACTACCCCACAACGCTCTACGATCATATTAGACTGGGACTTACGGTTTAGAGTGGATTCCGAATCACTACAAATATCCATGGTACCACCAGGAATAAATCCCAAACCCTGTGGTACCGAGCGCTATCAGGTCCCTGTCTGAATTAAGGACATATTTGGAGGAATGTCTGAATATCGTAGGTTTGATTGGTTTGTCGCTTTACGGGCATTTTGTGAATACTTTAGGCTAATAGACCCGGGACCCGCAGTTTAACGTAGATTCCGAACCAGTCACAAACATCCAAGCCCCCATCAGGATTCGAATTGAAGCCTGTGGTACCAGAGGACATAGCTCTAGCTAATTGGCCATCAAGCCGCTTAAATTTTATTTTTTAGATATTTCGAATGTAAATCATGATATTGCCAGAAATATATATAATGCTTTTTTCATCTTTTAAGTTCCATAAAAAGGCTTAAGAAGTTAAGTACTGGTGATTTAATCAAAGTGAATGTCACGATTAATATTTTATAGTGAAGAAAGACATTATGATTAATTTACAATTTGTTTACTGAGTTAACAAATTATTAATTTTAAACAATTTTAATAATATTACATCAATAAAATTAAAATTAATGCTGATTTAGTTATTCTTATTAATTATTAATATAAATTAATTATTAATATGAATTATTTTATTAATTAATTTAAAATTATTAATAATTAAAATAATTAATATCACTTAATATTATTAATTATAAATATTAATTAATATTTATTTGAAGTGATTTTTTTACAGTAAATTTGATGATTTTTTTCAATTTTATTCAGTTTTTAATTTTACTGTAAATAAAAAAAGCATTTTTGGCAATGAATAATTTTATTAGTGCAAGATTTATTTCATACAAAATCGATGGGAGAAAAGAGATACTATGCTCTTATTTTAATTTCATATTTTATATTTAAATCACATTTTATTTCACATTACAGTTGTTGAAAAATCAAAAGTTATCTTTAAATACAAATATTCACAAATATATGTTCATTCAGAAAGTTGAGTGGATAATAAAACAACGCTATACTCCCAAAGGGATCTAGTCTAATCTTAAGATAAGATGAATCTTATTAATGTTATATTCTCAGACTGATCTCAGGCTTAGATCAATTTCCTGTCCTATGGATGTAGTGGGACTTGAATAGACTAGAGATCAAAATCTAGTGGCTATTATTCTGCACCATTTATACTATGCTTTGAGTTAGTGCAAGGGGGTCGCCAAATTATGGCCCGCGGGCGAGAATGGGTCGCGAGCCCCGTGTATGTGATTAATGAAGACAGTGAGAGTTTTGTATCCATCATTTAATAGTAATTTATTCTATAATAATAATACAAAATACGAATCCCGATTTATTATTAAAAAATACTCATTTGCAAACATACATTGGCCTAATGGCCAACTGGTTAGCATTCTGGTCGTTGGTACTACAGGCTTCAGATTCAAATCATGGCGTGGCATGGATGTTTAATATTGGCTAGGAATCCACGTTGATCTGTATTTCCCGGTCTAATTAGCCTAAAGTGCGGAAAAAATTATCGTAGAGCTACAAAAGAAACCACTGACAAACATAAAAAAAATACATAAACAAGATGTTTCTCATTTCATGAGCCATACTTTGAAATATACAAAATGAAGTATTTTTTATATAGCATTCTGGAGTCTGAAATGAATTGTTTTTTCAGCAAAGTGCACTGCCTCTAAGATTAACGCAAATGTACTTTTCACATTTCTTATACACAGTCTAGTCACATTAAAGTGACCACCACCTACTTTCGACGTCAGCGTGAAACAACCAATCATAAAAGTCAGGTGGCAGCACATTGCAGTGGAGTGTATATAAAGGATGTCCTAGGGCATCGGAAAGTATTTCAATCGTTGGCGTAATACAGAAACGTAGCGATTTATCCGACGTCCAAAAGGTCATGATTATTGGCTTTTGGGGCAAGGGTGGAAGCATTTCGAAAAAGGCTAATTTTGTGAACTGTTCGCGTACCGCCGTGGTAAAAGTATACCGTGCATGGCAAAATGGCACTATCAAAATCAGCGGCGTGGCACATGTGATGCACCACGGGCTATAGGTGACAGAGGCGAACGAAGGCTACGGAGATGCTTTCGGGCGAATAGACGTGCAACTATTGAGCAACCGACTGCCCAGATGAACCAAGGGGCTACCAAAAATGTATCCTCAACAACGGTTCAGCCAACGTTGCTGCGCATGGGCCTCCGCAGCAGATGCCTGGTTAGTGCACCTATGCTGTTCATCGGCGACGAAGGCTGGAATTTGCACGTGGAATTTGCAGAGTGGCGACAGGTGGCTTTTTCCGATGAATCACGTTTTATGCTCCATCGGACAGATGGACGTTGGCGTATACGCCGTGAAACGTCTGAAAGCAAACACCCTGCAACAATTGCCGGAAAGATCCAAGCTGTAGGAGGGAGTATTATGGTTTGGGGAATGTTTTCCTGGCATTCACTGGGTGCACTCATGATTGTGGAAGGCACGATTTATCAGTACAAGTACACTTCTGTCCTTGCGGACCATGTCCACCCCTACATGCGAATTATTTTTCCTCAGAATGATGACATCTACCAGCAGGACAATGCGAGGTGTCATACAGCTCGCAGTGTATGTGCATGGTTCGAAGAGCACCAGGATGAGTTTACCGTACTCCCCTGGGCAGCAAACTCACCGGATTTAAACCCAATCGAGAATCTGTGGGACCACCTCGATCGGCTTGTCCGCGCCATGGATCCTCAACCGCATAATCTAGCGCAGCTGGCCACGGCACTGGAGTCGGCATGGCTCAACATCCCAGAGAACACTTTCAGAAACCTAATTGACTCTCTTCCTGCACGTCTCGCAGCGTTCCGCTCTGACAAAGCTGGTTATTCTGGCTTTTGACTGATGGTCACATTAATGTGACTGGACTGTATATGATCTTAGTCACAAAAGTACACTATATTTTCCATATATGTGACGTGTTTTTTAATTTGCACAATTATCCTATATCAGCCACCTTTAACCCATGTGCTTTTCAGAAGCGGTTCTCTGTTAATATGTGGTTTAGTTTGTCGCTCTACGGTCACCTTTTGCCCACTTTAGGCTATTTAGATCGGGATTCACATTTTAAAGTGGATTCCGAAATACTCACAAGCATCCATACCACTGACAGGATTGGAACCTAAAGTCTGCGATACCAAAGACTATAACGCTAGCCAATTGTCCATCAGGCCGCCTATTAATGTGTGTGAAAATATTGTAAATATTTTCCTTATTGGACTTTACTAGTAGTTACATCGTCTCAATGACACGACGTAACGCATCTTTCTGAAAAAGACATTACCATAATTACATACTTGATAATGCTCCAGATGCCATTCAAAGCGCTATTTGGTTTCACCACGACAGATTACCAGCCCATTTCTGCATTAATAAGCATAATCACAACATTTCCACATTTGGTTCTCGATAGATCAGTCGCTTAACTCGTTTGGCCAGCACGTTCATCTGATATTAATTTTTCTTATAAGGAACACCTCAAGAGACTCATCTAGGAGACATTAATTAACTCTGATGAGGATCTCATTGCCAAACTTTCAATCGCGTCTGTAACAGTACTTCTTCATTCCAGCACCCGTGTCCACAATACCTTCAATAACCTTACTCTTAACTTTAACTGTCTTTCTCTAAAAGTCTGGTTTGCTTTACTTTAACATCCAAGACGTGCCGCCAGCACACTTTCCTTAACCATTTGGATGTTGTTGATCTCCTGTTCTTTATCCAAGGATTTTCTCTCGTGGACACTTGCCCTCTCATTTGATTCCTTCTTGATGTTGGTGATCTTCTGTCATCTGATGGCTACGAGAACGCAAATGTTGTGCTATCTTGGTCTACGAAAGCTCTTCACCCCGACTTGCACTGTATGTCTAAGGTTAAGAAATAGTTGATATTGGTTTTATTTCCGACTTTTTTTTATTAGGCTATTTAGGTCGGGACCCACATTCCCGATCTAAATAGCTTAATAAAAAAAAATTCTGGATTCGGAATTTCCCGCTCCCCCAAACATTAATGTAATCGAACAAGTCAGCCATCTTTGATGACGAAATAATTTTTGTCCAGCTTTCAATAAAATGTTCCCGTACAATTCGGCACCATCATCATCAGTTGGTCGGTAGTCATCAAGTCCTCTAATGCAGGGGTCTCCAAACTTTCCAGCCTTAGGGCCATATTGTTTACTCCAGTAAGTACCAACGGCCAAAACAGTTTTGATTTTTCTGCCATTATCTATAATTTCTAGACCAGTAGCCGAGTACTCGCTCTGAGCAACCATACGCTTGCTAACTACAAACTACTTGTTATTGAAAAATCACAATTACATAAATCTCATTAGTATATTTTACAAGTGGATACCCCGCGTTAATTCAGCTTTTCCGTTCTTGAGGGATTTTTAGGATAAAAATCATATGTTCGATTTAAGATAGATACATTCCAAACATCGATATACATACACATGCGATACTCTTTACCCCAACATAAACTACCGAGGGTAACTAGGGAGGGATGTTCACTAGTTTATAATGTTAGTGGGATTCATTTCAATTAGTTGTTATGCTTAAGTTAAATTTTCCGCGTATTATGCTTGTCATTAAGATTTACCTAGCAAGTCAATAAAACCGAGTTATTATCATTCTGTGGTTTTTTTATACAACTTATTACAGCAACAATAAACTATTCGCTGTCGCGGGTCGGATTTGGCCCGCGGGCAGTAGTTTGGAGACCCCTGCTCTAATGAATCAAAATCCTTCACCCCTACGCCACTCAGCCAATCCTCCAAATATACCCTTCATTAATTCAAATTCAAGATCATTCCAAGACACTTCTGCATTTTGTTTTATATTGTGTGAACAGAATTCTACAATTCTCGACACTAAGACTAAAATGTTTCAATAATTTTTTCTTCGTGTTATTTCTTCGTTTCTTTGGTCCAATGGAAAAACCGGTAACATCAGAGTTGGTTTTGGTTTGGTTTATTTTATTGGTTTTTATTTAATTTCAAACTCTTAACTAGACGTTCAAAGGTCACCAAGTGAACACTGATCTTATCAGGTCTTGGATCAAATTTTTTGCAGGATCTATTGTAGAATAAAGACATAGCGTCTCTGACCTGTTCTGGTAAGAAACTGGATATTGATACCTGAATTCTCATTTTCTCAAATTCTGAAACACTTTATTTTCTTTGTCTCTTCCTTTTCACTGATGTACTTCATTTTCTACTCTGTCAGTTATAATCATCGTCAATTGTTTCGTGATTTCCTCTTCATATGTCTTTTATTCAATTCCTTCTATTAGCTCACACTCTCCCTATATATATCTTGTTCAAATTTTCAATCGTTCATAAAATACTTTTTATTCATCCACTCAAGTTCAAATACATTTTTTTTTAACTTGTCGTGGATGACACTTGATGTTAACACTTGATGTTAATACAGTTTTTTCAAATATTAATTCAGTAATTAAATTTAATTAATTAATTAATTTTAGTTTTTTTCTTAAGCTTTACGTTGCATGTGTCTACCAATAGATGGCACCAGATAAAATTTAAAAAAAAAATGAATGAAAATTATTTATAAAGGACTTTCTGCAATATAGTGAAAAAAAAAATAGGAATTGACTTTAATTTTTTTTTTATATTACTTGTTGTTTCTTCCATAAGTGGCCAAATTTGTAGGAACTGAGTTCTAATAAAGCCATAGGTAACAACAACATTGGGGACGGAATGTTAACTACAATCTAATCTCATTAAGAAAAGTTATCTTTAATTTTAAAAGCTAGAGAGTAATAAAAATTATTATATCTTTTCTTCAATATTAAAAATAATTATCATATCCTTCCTCTTTAAAAAACAGTAAAAAAAAGCTCCCAAAGTGGGTGATATCGCTGGGGCAATAATTGGACGATCGGGGTGGACGGGGAAGGGAACAGTGTCTTCAGGTTTATTTTGGGGTCATTTAAATAAATAAGGGGGCAAAAAACTGTTCAACATTTCTACAATCTTAACCAATTCTTCTAGATCGCATTTACCGAAAATTTTGTGTAAGAATACCATTGCTAATTACGTTACTCAAGCCAATTTAACTCTTAATATTTCTATTCAACATCATTACAATTCGAGTTAAACTTAAAAAAAAAACTTTGACTTGTACTTCAACAGCTACCAATCGGGAATTCCTCTTTACCTTAACAATACTGTCCGATCATGTCAAATACTACTGTGTCTAAAAAGTAAGATCAATTTTAAATTTAAAATTCCCGGGGCTTCCTTGACATCTGTGCGAAATTTGACGTTAAAATATTCATTAGTGTTTGAGTTAAGCTTGGCTTTAATAGACGCTAAAACTGATTCCGGCGATTTTCGAAATGTCTGAATTAATTGAGCAAAGAAAGTGCATTAAATGTTGTTTGCGGAAACGTATAGAATGTTGCAGAAGGCATTCGGTGAGCATTCCTATATCAGAAAGAAATGTTTACAAGTGGTATAAACCGTTCAAAGAAGGCAGAGAAAGCCTTGAAGACGAAGGTCGACTCCCAACCTCAACCGACGAAGCTCACGTCCAAAAAAAAAAACCTTGTTGATGATGTTGGAATTTCAAAAGGATCGGTCAATTCCATTTTGGGTCTCAAACGCGTCAAATTTCGATGGGTACCGAAAACACTGAATGCTCCAGCTCACTGCATTGATTCTTCGTGACTTTTTCGCCAAAAATGAAACCCATATCGTTCTACAACCACCATATTCACACCGTGCCACTTCTGGCTATTTCATAAACTCAAAAGGCCGCTCCGGGGACACCGTTTTGATAAGATTGAAGATATTATTTGAAGGCCATCCCTGCCGATCACTTTTTAACATGCATTGAAGATTGGAAAAAAAATTGGCATAAGTGCATTGTGTCCGGAGGAGATTACTTTGAAAGCGATGAAATAAATTTGGAAGAATAAATAAAGAGTTTTTGAAAAAAAATTGGTCTTTCTTTTTGGGCGCAATAGTATATAAAGATTTTGCAATAATTTAATACTCTATATTCAAGTTCATCTACTGATGCTTAATTAACCATATCAACTAGCCCTATTTAAACAATGAATATTGTCAATGACTTAAACCATTCTCAAACCAAAATTGTTGCATCAGCTTTCCTTCACATTCGGCCCATTTCCTTAAAATCCGAACGCAGACTAAACTTGCCTTTTAATTTTCTGCTGTTCTAAGTATTTTTTTGAGTTGCCCTGGTAGCAAAAGTAATGATAACTATTAATGAGATTTGTGCAGCCATTTCTTTCACTGTAGTAATTGTTTTTAGTTGTATAGTTAAATGTATATTGTTAAATTTTTATGAGAACTATTCAAGTAATTAAATTTACCAATGCATTAAAAAAAAATCATTAAAAAAAACTTCAATTTACAAATAAACAGACCATTTTGAAATAAAAAATGTTTTGATTTTAAGTTTAATTTAACTCTCATTTATATGTTGTATTTCGATGTAGTTATTTCTTAATTTTAAACTATTACTTATAAAAGAGAAATTTATTTTTATACCATTTTCTTATTCTGCTACTTACCTTTGACCAAATGGTTACAAAATTCCCCAGCTAGTGAATAAAGAATTGATTTCTTATTGATAATTGGCAAAATGTTCCGAAAATTCTTGATTTTAGTTTGGAATTAATTATATGAGGACTAAAGGGAAACGAGAAATTTTATAACATTTGATATGAAATTTGATGAAAATTTACAAAAATGTTACAGATAAAATTTTACATTTAAAAAAAATTTTTGGCTAACATTAAGGAATTAAGATTTACTTGTGGGTGAAGACTTAAGGATGGACTATAACATCTTTTGGATTTAAACAGCATCATGATTTTGCTGTGATGTTCTTATTACGACTAATAAAACATGATAAAATATGCTAATTTTAAATGATGCATTGATTGTCTTGATATTTTTGACGAATTATGAAAAAAAAAAATTTTTTCTTCTCGTTTTGTAGTGTGCAGGTTGGGCAACCAGATCACCACATGCATACAATTATAGACATATAATATTTAACACATTTAAAGACAGATGATTATAGATTTGGAAGGACGTCAGTTCTAAGTCGAAAATCCGAAACTCTGCTACGCGCAGGGTGCGCGAAATATAGTTCCTTTAAGGGTGAGAGTCTATAAGCCAACTAATGCTCCGGGGTTTGCTGAATATATTTCCTCTCGGTAGAGAGCCTATAAGATAATTATTTCTGAAAATCAAGGGCGCGGTTGCGCTGTACTTCTCTGAACCTCTTGACCATTTCTCCTGAACCCCACAGGGGGTACTCTTGCGAGTGCGTAGGAGGAAACACGGTTGCAATTTTTTTTATAAAGCTTCTGCCAACTCTAGCGACTTGATGGTCTATTGGTTAGCGCTCTGGCCTTCGGTACCACAGGCTTCCTGGCGAATCCAAGCGGTGACATGGTTGTTAGTGGTTCGGAATCCACGCTAAACTATAGGTTCCGCTCTAATTAGCCTAACGTGTGCACAAAATGACCGTAGGGCGCCACATTAAAACCTGCCAACTCTATTGATATACTGATACGAAACAATTCAATATACATTCAGTTTTAAAATTTTTTGAATATATAATGATAATTGTATGCTCAAATAGAAAAGTCGGTTTTAGATCTGTATTAAAATAAATTAAAAACCTATAAATTATAAATATTTCCAAAGAAACTGCATAGCGCGAAAAAAAAAAAAAAAACCCCAGATAATATTTACATGCACATGACTGGTAACGAATCAGATTCAAATGTAAATAACCGTATCCTACTGAAGTGTAAATTTCAAATCAGTGGGCGTATTTATCAATTTTAACAAAACACCTTGTCCTTCAAAATCCTGAATTCATGGCATCTAAAGCACATTGCAGCCGAAATACTACATGCTCGACCTATCATGGTCCATCCACTCTGGTATTTGTCCTTCACACCGTGCTAATTGTCATTCTGCAGGTGATATCTTTAATACGGTCGGCAACTGTTAATGGAAACCGCAGATTATACAATCCAAAAAAAGATAAAAGAAAAGATGGCATTTCCATCCACATTTGTACGATGGATTAAAGCACGTTGTGGATGCGAATATAAATGAGGCCATCAATAACGCGCCATCAAGTAAGTTCTGATCTAATATATTTCGAAATGGAGTCACTTAGTGTCATCTTCCCGACACATTATTGATCAGGTGGTGTGATAAAAAGGTTATTTGCTTTGCATATACTACATTTAGCTTGCTGTAATTATAGGGGAAAAAGACAAAGAACATGACCTGTGGTTAATTATGATATCGAGTAGAATGCATTGCTGTAAATAAAATAAAGTAAAATAAATTAAAAATTCAAGTTAGCTATAACACTCTTTTTTTAATCTATCTATCTATATATGTGTAAATACACACACACACACACATATATATATATATATATATGCATGTTTCAGCATAACTTAACAACTATAACACTTATAAGTTGTTGTTTTTTCTGCGCTTATTTTTTCATTCGAAAAATTTAGTCAGAAATTACGGAAATTTTTTTTTAATTAAATAGAAAACCTTGTTTTTCTCATTTATCAGATTTATACGATACAGATGGCGCCAATCTTAAAAAACTAAATGTGGTCTATTAGTTGTGTTTGTCATCATCATTGGCGCGACAGTCCCATGGTGAGCTTAAGCCTTCTGCCAACTTGCAGATTTCGAGACAGGCGATGTTTTCTTTTTATGGGGTCAGGTCTATGCCCAACAGTCATATTAAATCGGCACCTACGGTTTAAAGTAGATTCAGAATCCCTACAATTATCCATGGCACCGCCGGATATTGAACGCGAAACCTGTGGCACCCAAAGACAGAACGCTAGTCACTCGGCCATCAGGCCTCTGAGCTACTGTACAAAAAAAAAATTATGTAGGTTTACTGCATGCAATGTTGCCATAGACATAATTTTTTTGGGTTCGATTTTGTTGCGTTTTTAAGCAAGAGAACTTTGGTTAAAAAACACAATGTGTAATCCAACAGGTATCTCTGGTTCAATGTGGTAAATAACTTGATTCCATGATAACTTGATTGCGTGATATTCATGTACTTATTCATCTCATTGAATTGATCTATAGTAAGGTAAATTCTAAATTGGCTATTGTTTCCTATCACCGTTTGTTCATAAGATGGAGAAAGATATATATAATTAGAGAAACCATCAATGAAGATAAATGAAATAATAATTTGAATTATCTTCAAATAGTCAAACTATCTTTGAATTGCTAGATTCTATATTTATTTTTTCCATATTATTTGTCATTAGTCCCATATAATTAGATTATTAATTGCATCCTATGTTATTTATTTAATCAAACCTTTACATTATACCATCTGTTTAGTGTCTCACATTACCATCATGACTTTTCCTATAGAACTATATTATTTATTGCACTTATCAAGAAGCTAACCAATTTCAAAACTTATTCTTCATTCTATATTTTAATCAGGTTTTGTCGAATTTTCTTTCAAGTATTTTTCTGTTTTATTCATCCACTTAAATTATTCTCCATAGAGAATTTAATCCTTTAAATATAGATTGCTATGTATAAACATATATTTAGAGCGTTTTACCTTTCCTATAAAAAGGGAAATTTTGTCCATCTCTTACTTTTATCAACAAGAAATGTCAAAAGAGCTTTTTAAGTTTTATTGGATATTAAAATTCTATGAATAGCAGAAATTTTAACTTAAAGTTAGAAGATTAAAAATTATTAATAATTCAATTAACTGGTGCGTGTATTGAAATGTAACAATATCTAACTAACTAATAAATATTGTGTACCCAACTGAACAAATCATTAGATATTTAAATGTCAATTTTATATTGAACGAATAATCTGTTATAAAGAACTTTTTTTCAATGTTTTTATGTATATTAACCAAATACGGTTTTTTAAAAAAGGAAATATTTCGCTTGTAGGGTTGTAGGTTGGAAGAATTTTGGATTGTAACTGGGTATGATTGGGTTGAGATGCTTGAGGCGCAGGTTGGCGAACAGACAGCTTTATTGACACATGCACAAACACCACACATATACAATAGGTAACACATTTAAAGTGATATAATTATAGATTTGTGGAAGGACTCCGCTTCTAAGGCGAAAACCAGAAACTCGGGTGCGTGAAATATACTTTCTCTCCGAGTGAGAGTCTGCAGGCCAACCAATCCGCCGGGTGTGCTATATTAATTTCCTCTCGGGTGAGAGTCTTGAAACCTACTGACCGTTTCTTCTGAATGCCACAGGGGCGTTCTTGCAGTGTGTAAGAGGAAGCACAATTTCAGGCTTTGATTTGCAACTCGATAATTATAAAATAAATAAAAAAGCAGTACCATATAAATACACTGTTGAGAAAAGTATCTGGATCTTTAATATTTGTAGATTTGGAATAATTTGGAATTTTTTTTATTTATTTATTTTTTTACCATTCAGATAGTAAACTATACAATTTAGTCAAAATACCATACACATTTTTAAAAAAAATCCATCGGTTTGCCCACGTGATATTATACCATCCCATTACCACGAATGTTATTAGATGCCAGGTAGTACTACATTGTGAGATTTTGATTCACATATTTTAAATGCGGAACTTTTTTTCTACGGCCCTTATTTACCATATACAATTTTTTTAAAATTGTTTTGCAAACATTATATTTCATTGCTACTTACTACTGTGCCCAAAAAGTGAGAATTTTTTTTTTCGAAAACTCTTTATTTATTCTTCCAAATTTATTTAATGGCCTTCAAAGTAATCCCCTGCGGATACAATGCATTCAAGCCAACGTTTTTTTCCAATTCTCAATGCATGCTAAAAAATCATTGGCCGTAATGGCCTTCAAACCACACGCTGATTCACTTTGAATTTCTTCAATCGACTCAAAATGGTGTCCCTAGAGTGGTCGTTTGAGTTTAGGGGATAGCCAGAAGTCGAACGGTGATAAATCAGGGAAATACAGTGCTTGTGGAACGATATTTGTTTCATTTTTCACGAAAAGGTTACGAAGAATCAGTGCAGTGTGAGCTGGCGCATTCATTGTTTTCGATACCAATCGAGATTTCACGCGTTTGAGGCCCCAATGGAATTGACCGATCCTTTTGGAATTCCAACATCATCAGCAAGGTCTCTAATTGTAAATCGACGGTTCGCAAGCACCCAATCTTTAATTTATTGGTCGTGAGCTTCGTCTGTTGAGGTTGAGGTCGACCAGAGGGCTCTTCGTCTTCAACATGTTATCTTCCGTCTTTGAACTGCTTATGCCACTTCTAAACATTTATTTCCTATATAGGAATGCTCACCGAATGCCTTCCGCAACATATTCTGCTTCTATACTTTGCCGCAAACAAAACGTAATGCAAGTAATTCAGACATTTCAAAAATCGCCGAAATCACTTTCAGCGTCTCACAAAATCAAGCTTAACTCAAACACTAACGAATACTTTGACGTCACATTTCATACAGATGTCAAGGCTAGCGCCAGCAACCTAAAAAAGAAAAAAAAATTTAAATTCCATAAGCCCCGTGAATTTTAAATTGAAAATTAGTCTTACTTTTTGGACACAGTAGAACTCAATTCCATGCCATGTATTGGCAATCATTTAAAGACTTGTTAAATTAATGGCATCCATGATATGCTGCTCCACTTTCTGCGGAAGACATCTGACAGATACGATCTTGCACAACCTGAATGCAATCGAGTTAAGTCAGCAGAGTCGTAGTTAATCCACTAAGAAATCCATAATTCACCATATGGTGGCCAGTACATGCCATGAAGTCGAGTATTGCTTGGACCATTTGTCCAATAATTTTCGAATATCCTTATGTTTCACTAATTCACTATATGGTGCAGAAATTATCATTGTTCCTATATTACTGAATTGGAAAAGGTATGCAAAGAAACGAACGAACACCATTTGAAAGTATATCTAGAATGCCCTCCCCTCCAAAGAACAACTGTAATTAGATATAGAATTCATTATTTAATAAATTTTATATATTTTTTAAATAACTGTCTTATTCATTAAGTTATACACATTCAGATGTATCGTGTTAATATATTGATATGTCCTAATAAGGTACATTATTGGGTTGGCGAGAAAGTACTTTCGGTTTTTACCATGTTCTTAAATAGTAAAAACCTTAAGTACTTTTTAGTCAAATGTCTACTGAATTGCATTATGAATTGGATTAGCAAGAAAATAAGTTGGTTTTTTACTATGTTCTTAAATGGTGAAAACCTAAAGTACTTTTTTGCCAACGCAATTCGAATCAGATATTACATTATTATATTCTCTTTTAAGTTGTTATATAACATGTATGTTAGACTATACTATTACAGCTGTTTGATTTTCTAAAAAAACGTAAAATTAAATCCAGCTACAAAAATATAAATACCATACGTAGTCCGTACTGTATTTTTATTGTTCTACATTTTATTTTTTTATTCTGATATTTAATTGCAACATTTGATAATATTTTTTACTATATTAATTCATTAGGATTTTTTTTCGAAACTTTATCTTCGAAATAACGTGGATATAATAGTTATCGACTGTATTTTGTAGACTTAACAAGTTTTGTTTTGTTTGTCACACTACTGTCATTTTTTTTGCACACATTAGACCGGGATCTATAGTTTAACGTGGATGCGGAACCACTACTTCTACCACTACACCACACCACATCACTGTGTCTAGAGCCGAGTTGCCCCCATACAGTTTAGGAATGATGTGGGTGAGAGAAGTCTGACTGAACTCCATGCAGTCATATGAGACCGGTACCTACGGCTTAAAGTGAATTCCGAATCACTACAAACATCCATGCAAACATACAGCCAGGACTCCAATACGAAATCTGTGGCACCAAGCGCCAGACATTCGGCTATTCATACCCCGATTCTGAAACACTAACAATCATCCACGCCATTGCCAGGATTCAAACCTGAAGCCTGTGATACCAAAGGCCAGAGCGCTAGTCAATTGGCCACCAGGCCGCCGACTTTACAGGGATATTAATCTGTGTTAATTTTACAAAGAAATTCAATTATAAATTTCAACTGAGATAATTCTGTAAAAGTAATTACAAATTAAAGTGATAATTTGATGTGATAATTTAAAGTGATAATGATTATTTTTTAAGGAGATTTTAATATATACATAAATTTTCTTTTTTACTTTTGTGTATTTATTCCAATCGTCAATAATATGTAAATATAATTTGAATTCCATTTATTTTGCTATTACGTTTAATTTTTAGAATTTTACTACTATGTTCAAAAAATAAGACCAATTTTAAATTTAAAATTCCCGGGGTTAATGGAATTTCAATTTTTCTTCTTTTTTTTTAGGTTGCTGGCACTGTCCTTGACATCTGTGTGAAATCTGACGTCAAAATATTCATGAGTGTTTGAGTTACGCTTGGCTTTGTGAGACACTAAAACTGATTCCGGTGACTTTTGAAATGTCTGAATTAATTGAGCAAAGAACTTGCGTTCAATTTTGTTTGCGGAAACGTATATAATGTTGCAGAAGGTCTCCGTTAAGCATTCCTATATCGGAAAGAAATGTTATAAGCAGTTCAAAGAAGTGGTATAAACAGTTCAAAGAAGGCCGAGAAAGCGTTGAAGACAAAGAGCCCTCTGGTCGACCCTCAACTGACGAAGCTCACGTCCAAGAAAATAAAGATTTGTTACTTGCAAACCGTCAATTTACAATTAGAGACCTTGCTGATGATGTTGGAATTTCAAAAGGACCAGTCAATTCCATTTTGGGCCTCAAACGCGTCAAATCTCGATTGGTACCGAAAACACTGAATGCGGCAGCTCACACTGCATTGATTCTTCGCGACTTTTTCACCAAAAAGGAAACCCGTATCGTTCCACAACCACTGTATTCACACCGTGCGACTTCTGTATATTCCCTAAACTCAAAATACCGTTTAGGGGACACCGTTTTGATTCGATCAAAGAGATTCAACGTGAATCGGTGCACGATTTGAAGGCTGTACAAGTCGATGATTTTAACAACAAGTCGATGATGTTGGCATAAGTGCATTGTGTCCGGAGGGGATTAGTTTGAAGGCGATGAAATAAATTTGGAAGAATAAATAAAGAGTTTTTGAAAAAAAAAAAAAATTGGTCTTACTTTTTGGGCACAGTAGTATAATATGAATCTAGAAATTTTAAAGTTGCACGGATAGAATTTGAATGAAGTAACATCAGGAAATGGAACACTTAAATTTTCGATTAAAAGTCGAAAAAAGGTGGATTTAGAAAAACCTCAATTTGGATGTGAAGAAGATGGACGTGTCCTTGTTCAGTGCATGTTTGCCTTGAAGTAGAAAAACCACAATTCGAAATCACAAAGCAATAGCATATTGCTGGCGCCAATATTCTGTTTTTGTTTTTAATATTCAAAGTCATTGCATAAACAGAAATGAATAAAAAAATTGTTCAATTGAGCAAAAATTATTGGTATTTTTAATTGTATTTTTAAAACTAATTTCAAGCGATATAGAAGAAAGTAAATGTATTGCTTTAGAGAAAAAAAGACATTTGTTAAAATTTCCTTTATTTTACATTTTTTTAAACAAAATAAAAGCTATAAGTAATATAAAAAAAAAAAATTTTAAAGTCAATTCCTATTTTTTTTTTTTTACTCTATTGCAGAAAGTCCTTTACAAATGATTTTCATTCGTTCTTTTAAGTTTATCTGGCGCCATCTATTGGTACATATATGCAACTTCAATCTAAAAAAAAAACTAAAATTAATTCATTAAATTTAATTACTGAATTAATATTTGAAAAAACTGTATTGACATCAAGTGTCATCCGCTACAAGTTCAAAAAAAATGTATTTGAACTTGAGTGGATGAATAAAAAGTATTTTATGAACGATTGAAAATTTGAACAAGATATATATAGGGAGAGTGGGAGCTAATAGAAGGAATTGAAAAAAAAAATGATTTCAAGCGATTTCGAAATAGATAAATCAAATTTTTATTCTAAAATTTTATCTGCTGCTTTAGAGAAAAAAAGACATTTCTTTTATTTTGCATTGTTTTAAACGAAATAAAATAATTCTTATGATTTTGCTTATTTATCTTCTTGTGCTATTCCCAAATTTAAAGTTGTTTGGATCAAACATATCTCACATTTAATTTCTCTTCAAACTTTAAAATTATTTATGAATAAAAACTAACAATAATCCATTTGTTTTGTAGTGGAAATGATTTAAAACAAAAATAAATTCAAATAATTTATCTTGTTTTATTGTGTCATTTTGATTTATTAAAATTTATTCCCAGTTATGCAATGCCTCACAAAAATGTTCGCATTAATGTACAATGCTATTTATACAAATTCTTTGATAAAAATATTTAGAAATATAAATATTGGAAACTTACTGCTTTGAAACAATTTAGTATATATTTTATGTCCTTTATTTATAATCATTTAGAACAAATTCTTTAAAAATTCAATAGCACATGAAGAAATAATGAGATACTCATGCATCAAATATTTCAAGCATATAATAATCAATCATTTTCAATCTTTTCGCATCAATAATTTAGTATAATAAGAGTTTTTAAATTGATTATTAAAAATTTTTTTAATTTTATTTAATTTTTTAAATTTTATTTAAGTTTTAAAATTTGTTAATTTAAAATTTGTTTTTTTATTTAAAAATTTAAATATAAATGTTTGGTTAGATATCTGCGAACTTTAAGAACACCTTTTACTTATTTTGGTATAGATTCGAAGTTTATAATAAATTATGAGCTTATTTTCTTCCATTTTATATGCGTTATCGATTTTAGCTCTTGCTTTGAAAAAAAATGTTATGGTTTTAAATTTATTTTCAAATTCTAGTCCAATATGTTCTCCTAAAATCTCCCTTTTAAAAAAATCCGTCAAAAGGGGAATCAGCTTCCCTCACTTCTCAATGGAGTAGACATTTTGCAACCCGTTATCTATCACCATTCATGGTGGAACAGTTCATGGGGTTGTCCATATTCAATCTGTAATTATTTCGATCTGTGAAGATCGCACAGATATTCGTTAATTTTATGAGTCTCATACATGATGCCGAATATCTGCTATCAGATTTGAGTGAGAGGCTGTTCTCAATAGTACAAAATACTAATTGCAGGTAATATAACTACCCATAAAACTGCTTGTCTGCTGTAAAATTCGAATCTGATGAGTTGTTATTATACACATTTCGAAGAATACACATTCCTCTCTCTTGCGAACAAATTACAAAACTCTTCCCGTCAGAAAAAAAAAAATGCTACAAGACATATAATGACTCTTTACAAATATAATGCAACTACAATCAACCATACACGGCAGCTTGTTTAGAATCGTTATCTTCTTGAATTTTAAGTCATTCAAAAGACAGAGAATTTAGACTGAAGATTTTAAATGTTTGTTTAAACATCGATATATTAGGGCCTGAATGGCCGAGTGGCTAGCGCTCTGGCGCTCGGTACCAGGTTTCGGGTTCGAGTCCCGGCGGTGCTATGGTTGTTTGTAGTGGTTCGGAATCCACTTTAAAAAGAAGGTCCCGGTCTAATAGGATCGTAGAGCGTTGCGGGGCATTGTTACTCCGCGTCCGTGGCTTATCTTCAAGTTACACGAGCCCTCTGGGTAATGCAAAGTGAGTACGTCTGCGCAGCATTTTCCTTAAGGCATCCAAAGACCAAGCTGTCTGTGTTAGTCAGCTGCATTAGAAAGAAAAAAAACATCGATATACTTGTATTGAATCATACACTGAAGTGACAAATTCATGGGATAGCAATATGCAAATTTTCAGATGGCAGTAGCATCGCGTAGAACAGGTATAAATGCGCAGTGCTTTCGCAGATCTTTCATTTCTGTTCAAGTTATTCATGTGAAGAGGTTTTAACGTGATGATGACCGCACGACGGGAATTAACAGACTTTGAACGCGGAATGTTAGTTGGAGCTAGACGCATGGGTCATGCCATTTGGGAAATCGTTAGGGAATTCAACATTCCCAGATCCACTGTGTCAAGAGTGTGCCGAGAGTATGAAATTTCAGGCATAACATCCCACCATGGACAGCGCAGTGGTCGACCGCCTGCACTTAACGACCGAGACCGGCGACGTCTGCAAAGAGTTGTAAATTCTAACAGACAAGCAACACTGCGTCAAATGACCGCCCGCAGAAATCAATGTGGGACGTACAAGGGACTTGTCTGTTAGAACTGTGCTGAGAAATTTGGCTTTCTTGGGCTATTCCAGCAGAAGACTCGAGTGCCTTTACTGACAGAACGACATCGCTTGCAGCGACTCTCGTGGGCACGTGAGCATATCGGTTGGTCCCTAGATGAATGGAAAACCGTGGCCTGGTCCGATGAGTCCCGATTTCAGTTGGTAAGAGCTGATGGTAGGGTTCGAGTGTGGCGCAGACCCCACGAAGCCATGGACCCAAACTGTCAGCAAGGCACTGTTCAAGCTGGTGGTGGCTCCGTAATGGTGTGGACTCTTTTTTCATGGCATGGACTTGGTCCTCTGGTGCGACTGGACCGAACATTGACTGGAAATGCTTATGTTCAGCTACTTGGAGACCACTTGCAGCCATTCATGGACTTCATGTACCCAAACAACGATGGGATTTTTATGGATGACAATGCGCCATGTCACCGGGCCACAACTATTCGCGATTGGTTTGAAGAACATTCTGGACAATTCCAACGAATGATCTGGCCACCTAGATCGCCCGACATGAATCCCATCGAGAATTTATGGGACATCATCGAGAGGTCTCTTCGTACCCAAAATCCTGCACCATCAACGCTTTCACAATTATGGACGTCTATTGAGACAGCATGGCTCAATATTCCTGCAGAAGACTTCCAACGACTTTTTGAGTCTATGCCACGTCGAGTTGCTGCACTTCGCCGGGAGAAAGGAGGGCCGACACGATATTAAGAGGTATCCCATGACTTTTGTCACTTCAGTGTAATATTATCAATAAATTAGAGCATACATAATAATTTGATAATGATTTCAATACCCTTAGTAATAAAAGATTTGTCTACATTGATTTGATAATAATTTTAGTAGTAATAGATTTGTCTACATCGCTTTGGTTATGATTTTAATACGTGCAATATTATTTTTAGGGATTTTCATCACTTCTTCCGAAATATGTTTATTTAAGTTCCCTCAGCTTTGAAACTTCCTACTTTTTTAGAAATTTTTTTAACTATCCCCACAAAAAATAATCAGAACAGTTTGGCATCCACCGATAAAGCTTTCTGGATTGCACTTTCACATCGTGCATGAATTTCAACGTAATCCTAGCAACATGCGAAGGTGCCAAGTTTTGATGAAAAACTCCTTCAAGATTAATGTACATTTTGATAACATCGTCTTTCGAAAATGGGTTTAAAAATTTTTTTAATGCAGTATTTTGAATTTATTTTAGCTTTTCATTGCACAAAATATTTAGAATTTCGATTTATAGAAATACCCAAGCGGAACGTGACACCTTTTGGATGGAATTTCGAAGTGAAGGAATTAAGTCTTGTCTGTTTTTGACTTCTACTTAACAATTGAACTTTAGATTTTTAACTTATATCTCAGAGAAAGATCCAGGCCTCATCAGTTGTGACTTATTTTCACCATCTGTCTCTTTGAAGAAGATTATACTAGAAGGTAGGCCCATGAACGCCTCCTTCTCACTTTAGGTTTATCACTTAGATCAGGGGTCTCCAAACTACGGCCCGCGGGACAAATCCGGCCCGCCAGTGTCATCAATCCGGCCTCCAACAGCGAATAGATTATTGTTGCTGTAATAAGTTGGATAAAAAAACACAGATTGATAATCACTCGGTTTTATTGACTTTCTAGGTAAAACTTAATGACAAGCATAATATGCAGAAAATTTAATTTAAGCATAACAAATAATTGAAATGAATCCCTAACATTATAAACTAGCGAACATCCCGCGGTTACCCTCGGTAGTTATGTTGGGGTAAAGAGTATCGCATATGTATGTATATCGATGTTTGGAATGTATATATCCTGAATCGAATATATGATTTGTATCCTGAAAATACCTCAGGAACGGAAAAGCTAAATTAACGGGAATGAAACCGCGGAGTATTCACTTGTAAAAAAATACTAATGAGATTTATGTAATTGTGATTTTTCTCTGAAAATAGTTTGTAGTTCTGTATCAATTTTACTTGTAACAATTATTAAAAGAGATTTAAGACGCTCATCGGTTAACTTAGATCTGTAAACATTCTTTGTGTACTTCATTTTGGTGAATGTTTTCTCACACAAGTAAGTAGTACCCAAAACAGAAAACAGGACAAGAGCAAATTTATGTAATTTATCAAATTGGCTCAGTGGAAGATTCTTACCAGCCAATTTAGCAAGCGTATGCTCGCTCAGAGCGCGTACTCGGCGACTAGTCTAGAAATTATAGATAACGGCAGAAAAATTAAAACAGTTTTGGCTCTTGGTACTTACTGGAGTAAACAGTATGACCCTAAGGCTGGAAAGTTTGGAGACCCCTGACTTAGATTATAGCCCAAATTTTTTTCATGCGTAATTTCCTTAAAGTGTATTTTATTTAATAGCTTAGACTCGTTAACTTATTTTTAAAGACTTAGTCACATTTAACCTGTGTTGGAGGATAAACTTACTGAGGAACTGCCTCATAGGTTCTACGATTTTTCAATCCCTATTCCTCATCTTTTTCTTCATTTCGAGTTCTTAATCGTACTGATATGATTCAAAGATAATGATATTCTCTTTTTTTAAAAGAGACTTTGAATCAATCTATGGTTCCGCCGAAGTTCTGAAAAAGCTTGTACTTGACAAATTAAAGCTTAATTAAATTTATTTAAAGGCATGAGTTTGATTAAAATAGGGTCATAAAAACTAATTGTCAATATGTTCAAATCCTTTTCATCATCATCATCGTTGGCGCCACAGCCCAGTGTGGGCCAAGACCGTCTGCCTACTGGTAGATTTCGAGACGAGAGATGTTTTTTTCTTTTTACGGGGTAGGGTTGTCGGCTGTACGCCCAACGCTCAACAGTCATATAAGACGGGGACCTATGGCTTAAAGTGGATTCCGAACCACTGCAAACATCCATGCCACCGCCGGGACTCGATCCCGAAACCTGTGGTACCGAGCGCCAGAGTGCTAGCCACTCGGCCATTCAGGCCCTTAATTCTTTTTACATTCTATAATTTGAATTCTATCAACTTTTCTTTATGATATTAATTTTCCTGTAAAAAGGATCTTTTTCTTTATGAATAAGTTGTAGACGATAAAAAAAGATAGTTGAAGGTCGTACTTCCTACTGAATTCATTATCAAAATAAATTTGAAAAATCTTGCCAAGAATTTCATTTTTATTTGAAATCAATACCAGAGAAACTTAAGCAAATTTCAGAAAAGTGAGAAGAAGATAAATTTTTATTTCCCCGTTTTTTGTTGTTTTCATTAATAAATAAAAAGAATGAAGAAATATGACTTTTCATGAAAACACATACTTTTGCATACTATTACCTAAGCCTCCAGCTCCTATTACCTCCTAGCTGAATAAATTACCGATGAACTACTAGTTAGTTTGGTTTGGTTTGTCGCTCTATGGTCATCTTGTGTACACGAAGGCTAAACAGACCGGGACCTGCAGTTTAAAGTGGAACAGCCAGGATTCGAACCTGAAGGCTGTGATACCAATGGCCACCAGGCCGCTAAACTACTAGTTAGAGACATGTAAATTTTAATACACATTTTTTTTGATTAACACTACTTTAAACACTCGAATCAATGTTTTCATGATTTCTTCATGAAACAGGATTGAAATAGAAATAAAAAAAATGTATTTCTGTAAGACTTTACGGCCTGATGGCCAATTGGCTTCAGGTTCGAATCATAGTTGTGGCATGGATTCTCGTATTGGGTCGGAATCCACGTTAAACCGTAGTTCCCGGTCTAATATGACTGTTGGGCGTAGAGTTCTAAAAAGAAAACATCCTTTGTCTCTAAATTTGCCCGTAGGAGGAATTAGCTCCCCATGGGCTGTAGTGCCAGGGAATTAGTTAGATTTTATTGGAGTGAAACTGAAGAGCATCGAATTCTTGTGGTAGTTCGCAAGTAAAATGCACCAACTAATAGTCTCTTCAAAAATCAGCGACCTGATGGATAATTGGCTAATGCTTTAGCCTTTGGTATCACAGGCTTCAGGTTCGAATCCTGGTGGTGCTATGGATGTTTGTGAGTGGTTCAGAATTCCCGTTAAACTATACGTCCCGGTCTAATTAGCCTAAAGTGTGCACAAAAAAAAAAGACCGTAGCGTGACAAGCTAAACCAAATCTGTAAGACTCCTTTTGGGAAACTGGGCAATGGATGTTTGTAGCGGTTCGGAATTCACTTTAAACTGTAGGTACCAGTTTAATATGGCTGTAGAGTGTTTGGGTGTAAGGCTGATAACCGTACCCCGTAAAAAGAATGGGGCTGTTGCGGCGCAGTTTATTATTATATAGTTATTTATAGTTTATTAATATATAGTTTATTAATATATAGTTATTTATAGTTTATTAATATATAGAATATAGTTATTCAAACTTAAACAGAAATTTCAGTTTAATATTATACAGATGTTATTTTATTTGAAAAAGAAAACTTACACTCAGCATAAAAACATATAGCATCCTTTTTGAAGATTTGTTAAAAAAAGTCATCCACAAATAACAACAACAATAAAAAACTAGAGAGCAGAGTATGGCGTTATTAACGAAATATACTGTCGGTCATAACTCCAAGAGTTGGTGGTCGGAAAAAGCAAATAATAAACAAAAAAAATAAAAAGGGTATGTCTCCGATTTTCAGGAACCTAAAAATCCTGTCGAAGATGCATTTTATGCCACCGGCGCCATGAATATGCCCTATTTGGAAGCGGCTAAAAGATATTCTGTTTGAGACAAGACGTCGCCAAAAGTTTCGATCCGTCTCTCTTCGCCCAGCAAACGATTCCCCGCATCGCTGCCAACAAAGGAATTGGAAATACTAAGTTCAAAGATCTCGAGCGATGTACGAAAACAGATGAATATCGGCGCAAGAAACCAATATTCCGAAAATATCGCTTGCAGAAACCAGACAATAAAATTTTATTCTTTTCTTTTTTTTAGAATAATCGGCTTAGGATTTGCAACATTGTTCGCTGAATGGAGATTTGCATGTGGAATATTTTTTGAATAAAAAGAACATTTTATTGGAATATTTTTTGTTCATCTGCGAATAAATAAAGTAACAAAAAATTGGCAACGTATAATTTAAGGTAAATGTGATCTTGATCTTTAATTCTATTAATTCTAGATCTAAATTAATTTTTAAATATTGTATTTTGTATGCAAATTTCACAATAATGTTGAATATATGATTAAAAGATAAATATATATATGATTGAAAGATTATATATATAGTTCAAAGATCTCGAACAATGAACGATGTACGAAAACAGATGAATATCGGCGCAGAAAAAAATATTCCGAAAATATCGTTTGCAGAAACCAGACAATAAAATTATATTCTTTTTTTTTTTTTTTTAGAATAATCGGTTTAGGATTCGCAACATTGTTCGCTAAATGATTTGCATTTGGAATGGAGATTTGCATATTTTTTTTATTCGAAATGCTACTTTATTTATTCGCAGATGAACAAAAAATATTCCAATAAAATGTTCTTTTTATTTTATTGGAATATTATTTGTTCATCTGTGAATAAATAAAGTAGTAAAAAAACGGCAACGTATAATTTAAGGTAAATGTGATCTTGATATTTAATTCTATTAATTCTAGATCTAAATTCTTTTTTAAATATTGCCTTTTGTATGAAAATTTCACAATAATGTTGAATATATGATTAAAAGATAAATAGATATATAATTGAAAGATAAATATATATATGATTGAAAGATAAATATATGTATGATTGAAAGATAAATATATATGATTAAAGACAAATATATATGATTGAAAGATAAATATATCTGATTGAAAGATATGTAATGATAAATATATCTGATTGAAAGATAAATATATCTGATTGAAAGATAAATATATCTGATTGAAAGATAAATATATCTGATTGAAAGATAAATATATCTGATTGAAAGATAAATATATATCTGATTGAAAGATAAATGTATATGTAATGAAAGATAAATGTATATGTAATGAAAGATAAATGAATGAAAGATAAATGTATATGTAATGAAAGATAAATGTATAAATATATCTGATTGAAAGATAAATATATCTGATTGAAAGATAAATGTATATGTAATGAAAGATAAATGTATATGTAATGAAAGATAAATGTATATGTAATGAAAGATAAATATATCTGATTGAAAGATAAATATATCTGATTGAAAGATAAATGTATATGTAATGAAAGATAAATGTATATGTAATGAAAGATAAATGTATATGAATGAAAGATAAATGTATATGTAATGAAAGATAAATGTATATGTAATGAAAGATAAATGTATATGAATGAAAGATAAAAAGATAAATGTATATGTAATGAAAGATAAATGTATATGTAATGAAAGATAAATGTATATGTAATGAAAGATAAATGTATATGTAATGAAAGATAAATGTATATGTAATGAAAGATAAATGTATATGTAATGAAAGATAAATATATATGATTGAAAGATAAATATATATGATTGAAAGATAAATATATATTGAAAGATAAAAAGATAAATGTATATGTAATGAAAGATAAATATATATGTAATGAAAGATAAATATATATATGTAATGAAAGATAAATATATATATGATGATGTAAGATAAATATATATGATTGAAAGATAAATTACAGCAGTGATGAAATCGAATATTTTCTGTGCGCAATTGCTATAAAATGCCCTCTTATAATTGCCCACATTACAAGCTATCTAGTTTAGTTAATATTAGCAACTGGAGTACAGATAACGGAGTACCAATGGGGATAAGACCCCTTCACCACCTCATCTTAATTCATATATATATTTACGATTATTAATAGGCTGCTTAATGTTAGTATATAATAAAAAAAAGTTTTCTAAAAATTTGAAAAATGGTACTACTAAAAAAATACTAAAAATAAATAGAAGAATAAATAAAAAGTTAAAATTGAAATTAAAAGAATTAAAATTAAAATTTCGGTTCAATTAGGGACTAGTTGTAGTGGCCAAAAATTATAGTTACTAAATTTGCTAAAGAAAAATAAATTATTTTACTGAATTCGAGATACGCCGGGTATGTAAGCCTAGAAAATACAATTAGGCCTTTTTTTTAGAATAATCGGCTTAGGATTTGCAACCTTGTTCGCTGAATGGAGATTTGCATTTGCAGTTTTATATGGAATATTTTTGAATAAAAAGAAAATTTTATTGGAATAATTTTTATTCATCTGTGACTAAATAAAGTAGTAAGGTTAATTTAAGATAAATGTGATATCTTGAAATTAAAATATTTTTAAATGTTGTTTTTTGTACCCATATTTTACAATGACATTGAATATATGATTGAAATATAAATGACAGCAAATAAATAAATTGAATGATTATTTCATTACTGCTTTCTGTGTGCAATTGCTATAAAATGCTTTTTTATAATTGCTCACATTGCACGTTAACTATTCTAGTTAATATTAACACTCACAACATAAACAAAATTTGCTAAAAGAAAAATAAATTATTTCATTGAATTCGAGACACGCCGGGTATGTAAGCCAAGAAACTACAGGTAGGCATTTTGTAAGAATAATCGGCATAGGATTTGTGACATTGTTTGCTGAATGGAGATTTGCATTTGCAGTTCTATATGAAATATTTTTGAATAAAAAGAAAATTTTATTGGAATATTTTTTTATTCATTTGTGAATAAATAAAGGAGTATAAAAAATGAACGTGTTATTTAAGATAAATGTGATCTTGAATTTAAAAATATTTTCAAATATTGCCTTTTGTATGAAATTTTGACAATAATATTGAATATATGATTGAAAGATCAATGTGATCTTGAATTTAAAATTTATTTTAAATATTGCCTTTTGTAAGAAAATGTCACAATGACGTTGAATATATTATTAAGAAATAAATATACACTGAAGTGACAAAAGTCATGGGATAGCAATATGCAAATTTTCAGATGGCAATAGCATCGCGTAGAACAGGTATAAATGCGCAGTGCTTTCGCAGAGTTTTCATTTCTGTTCAAGTTATTCATCTGAAGAGGTTTTGACGTGATGATGACCGCGCGACGGGAATTAACAGACTTTGAACGCGGAATGTTAGTTGGAGCTAGACGCATGGGTCATGCCATTTCGGAAATCGTTAGGGAATTCAACATTCCCAGATCCACTGTGTCAAGAGTGTGCCGAGAGTATGAAATTTCAGGCATAACATCCCACCATGGACAGCGCAGTGGTCCACCGCCTGCACTTAACGACCGAGACCGGCGACGTCTGCAAAGAGTCGTAAATTCTTACAGACAAGCACCACTGCGTCAAATAACCGCAGAAATCAATGTGGGACGTACAAGGGACTTGTCTGTTAGAACAGTGCGGAGAAATTTGGCTTTCTTGGGCTATTCCAGCAGAAGACTGACTCGAGTGCCTTTACTGACAGAACGACATCGCTTGCAGCGACTCTCGTGGGCACGTGAGCATATCGGTTGGTCCCTAGATGAATGGAAAACCGTGGCCTGGTCCGATGAGTCCCGATTTCAGTTGGTAAGAGCTGATGGTAGCGTTCGAGTGTGTCGCAGACCCCACGAAGCCATGGACCCAAACTGTCAGCAAGGCACTGTTCAAGCTGGTGGTGGCTCCGTAATGGTGTGGGCTGTTTTTCATGGCATGGACTTGGTCCTCTGGTGCGACTGGACCGAACATTGACTGGAAATGCTTATGTTCAGCTACATGGAGATCACTTGCAGCCATTCATGGACTTCATGTACCCAAACAACGAAGGGATTTTTATGGATGACAATGCGCCATGTCACCGGGCCACAACTGTTCGCGATTGGTTTGAAGAACATTCTGGACAATTCCAACGAATGATCTGGCCACCTAGATGGCCCGACATGAATCCCATCGAGCATTTATGGGACATCATCAAGATGTCTGTTCGTGCCCAAAATCCTGCACCATCAACGCTTTCACAATTATGGACGTCTATCGAGACAGCATGGCTCAATATTCCTGCAGAAGACTTCCAACGACTTATTGAGTCCATGCCACGTCGAGTTGCTGCACTTCACCGGGCGAAAGGAACGCCGACACGATATTAAGAGGTATCCCATGACTTTTGTCACTTTAGTATATATGAAAGATATATGAGAGCAGGTAAATAAATCGAATGTTTTCTGTGTTCAATTGCTATAAATTGCCCTCTTATAATTGCTCACATTGCAAGCTAACTATTTTAGGTCATATTAGCACTCACCGAATAAGGATTTTTTTGTAAACAAAATTTTCTAAAGAAAAAATAAGTTATTTTAATAAATAATTAGGCATTTTTTTTTTTTTTTTTTGAATAATAGGCATAGGATTTGCAACATTGTTCGCTGAATTTGCAGTTTTATATGGAATATTTTTTAATACAAAGAATATTTTATTGGAATATTTTTCATTCATCTGCGAATAATTAAAGTAGTAAAAAAAGGAATGTATAATTTAAGGTAAATGTTGATCTAGAATTTAAAATTATTTTTACATATTGCCTTTTCTGTAAAACTTTTATAATGATGTTAAATATACAGGGTGATTATAATTAAAGTCCCACTTTCAAAATGCTGTAAACAAGGAACCACTCGTCACAATGAGTTCAAATTTGTACTGAAGATACTTGAAGTGGGAAATGGTACGGCACCGAAAAACAATTCCAAAGTGTATTACTAGTCGGCGCTGTAAGCGGTATAAAGAAAGTGAATTCGGCTGCCAGTGATATTTTGAATCGAAATTACAAGGTATTTGGCATAAGTTGCACATTAAACCAACTGTAATGTACAATGTCAGTCCAAGTCATTTTTGTGACACTGCTACGGAAAAAATCCACCACGGCAAGTCATTGAAATTGGAGGGAAAAATCGGTAAAACTTTTTGACGCTGTTTCTTCAAGTATCTTCAGTTCAAATTTGAGCTCATTGTGACCACGGCAAAAGTTCATTATAATCATTGTGTATGAGGCAAAAATAAACCAACTGTAGTGCTTGAAACCTTTTTTTTTTTTACGGAAAAAATTACTTTCAAGCCAACAGTACGCTGTTTGTTTGTTCATATCAAATTGGATGAGAAAAATCGGTGAAACTTTTTTTAGAACAATTTTTGATGCCATACCGTTTGCCCCTTCTTCAAATATCTTCAGTTCAATGTTAAACTCATTGTGACGAGTGTTTCTTTTTTTGAAAGTGGAAATTTAATTATAATCACCCTATATGACGGAAAGATAAATGACTGCAGATAAATAAATTGAATGATTATTTCGTTAATGTTTTCTGTGTTCAATTGCTATAAATTGCCCTCTAATAATTGCTCGGATTGCATTATAACTAATCTCTTTAATATTAGCAGGCACCGAATAAGGCTTTTTCTGCAAACAAAATCTGCTAAAGAAAAATAAATTATTTTACTGAATTCGAGATACGCCGGATATGTAAGTCAAGAAAATACAATTAGGCATGGGATAATCTGAAAAGTTTTTTTTTTTATCAAGATAAAAGAAAGTTTAATTGCATGTTTCGTCTTTAAGCCTTATAAATGCTGATCCACTTACATCTTTTTATATATTTATAAAAAAAAACCATGACAGAGTTCCAAGTATTATGTTGCGTTTTTTGATGATCATTAAAAACAGATTTTAAAAACATAAATAATACACTCAACGGTCTTTCAGCAGACTGTTAAGAACTATTCATTCGTCTGAATTCTGTAAGAAAAAAAGAACTCCTTTAAAGCGTTTCTATTTTGAGTAATAAGATTTGCTAGCCCCAATTACTCTTTTTGGCTGCAAAAAGTAGTTTGACATTTTTTTTATTCATAAGCTATCGAGAATTCTCATGAAATGAAATATTTTTTTGTGTTTATGTCATATATTTATTGTCATATTCAAAAAGATTTCGTCATATATTTTTTATACACGATAAAAAGTATCTTTCTCATAAAAACACACACTCAAGAGTCAAAACATTCTGACCACCCCTACATTTTGCAATGAAAGGGCCTGAATAGACGAGTGGCCAGCGCTCTGGCGCTCGGTACCACAGATTTCGGGTTCGAATCCCGGCGATGTACGCTATAATGCGCGGCGATGTACGCGATGTATATATACGGCGATACATGGATGTTTGTAGTGGTTCGGAATCCACTTTAAAGTGTAGGTCCCGGTCTAATAGGATCGTAGAGCGTTGCGGGGGCATTGTTACTCCGCGTTCGTGGCTTATCTTCAAGTGACACGCGCCCCCTGGGTAATGCAAAGTGAGTAACATCTGTGCAGCGCTTGCCTTAAGGCATCCAAGACCAAGCTGTCTAAATGTTTGCCAGCTGCATTAGAACAACAAAAAAAAAAAAACATTTTGCAATGAACTCGCCTGGATGACGTCGAAGGCATTCGATCAGGTGGAAGTGGTATTTAACTGGTATTAAGTGGTGGTATTAATCCATGCCAAGGCGGGTTGAAGCTGTGTGGCGCGCCAAAGGTGGGCCAACTCGTTATTGACAGGTGTTCATAATGTTTTGGCTCTTGAGTGTATATTTCTGACTTACTGATAATGTATTAATTAACTGTTTTCTTGAAGAAATAATTCCAAAATAGTGTAATAAATGTTTTTTTAAGCAAGTAAAGAGGGTTACAGACCTAATGGGAGAGTGACTAGAAATTTAGTGCTCGGTGTCAAGGATTTTGAGTTCGAGTCTGGTGGTTGTAGTGGTTTGGAATCCACTTTAAACCGAAAGTCCTGGTCTTATATGACTGTAGGGTTGACAACCCTACAAAAGGGAAACTTCTCCTGTCTCGAAATCTGCCAGTAGGCAGACAACCTTGATCCACCATGGGGCTGTTGCGCGATTGAAGAAGAAAGATGGTTATACTTACGTTAAAGATGATTTTTACAACAATATTTTTATTACCAATTTTATAAAATGTTTTTTTTTTTTCAATTTAATATTAGTATATTAGAAAATAAACAATGTCCTTACCATTGTAGCATTTACTGTTACATGAAGAGTATATTTCATTAAAAAAAATATAATAATCTCACATTCTTATTTTAAAAACCCTTGCTGGTAAATATGAATTTCCAATTTAAATTGTTCAAAATTAAACAACTTTATTTATAGCAACCGGCATATAAATAAAACAAAAATAAAATTCAATGTCCCTTTACACTTTTTTAGAATTACTCACATACAATTCAATTCTCTTTCATTGTCAAGTCCATTCGTCAATGTAAAATAATACAAACGAGTCATTTCATCCAATTTTCCTATCGTCTCTACAATATTTTGCAGCATTATTTTTCTAGTATGAGATTATTGAAAACGTCAGTTTCAATTTATATACATTGCTATTTATGCTTCATAAGAAAACATTAACAAAAGAACTTAATCCAATAATTACTTTTCGAAATGAAAAGTAATTGGATACCTTTATGTCTTGAGAGATGCAATTAAAAGAAAAAGGTCTTCATTTTCTTGCTCATTCTGGAACATTGATGCGTGGGCGATATTCGATGTATAAGGAAAAAGAGAATGTCTTAAGTTCCGTCTGGAATTGAAAGAAATGAATTCAATTGTAAGTCTTTGACGTGGGTGATCTTAATTACAGGGATTCATAACCATCACCCTAATTTCTTTTTTCTCTTTTCTTTCGATCTATTTGATTTCATTATTCAATTCATTTCATTTTCTTTCGATCTATTTGATTTCATTATTCAATTCATTTCATTTTCTT
The DNA here is from genome assembly GCA_021605075.1 of Caerostris darwini. Classification (NCBI taxonomy): domain Eukaryota; kingdom Metazoa; phylum Arthropoda; class Arachnida; order Araneae; family Araneidae; genus Caerostris; species Caerostris darwini. The sequence continues at coordinate 541,352 of BPLQ01007036.1, read as the reverse complement.
TCGATCTATTTGATTTCATTATTCAATTGTAAGTCTTTTTCGTGGGTGATCTTAATTACAGGGATTCATAACCATCACCCTAATTTCTTTCGATCTATTTGATTTCATTATGGTGAAGATCTCGTTATCTTACTATAATGATAAGATTTAAAAGATGATTAGGAAATAGTCAGTGAAAGCAATATATTAATTATAGGGATTCATACCCATCACCCTAATTTTCTTTCGATCTATTTGATTTCATTATGGTGAAGATCTCGTTATCTTACTTTAATGATAAGATTTAAAAGATGATTAGGAAATAGTCAGTGAAAGCAATATATTAATTATAGGGATTCATAACCATCACCCTAATTTTCTTTCGATCTATTTGATTTCATTATGGTGAAGATCTCGTTATCTTACTTTAATGATAAGATTTAAAAGATGATTAGGAAATAGTCAGTGAAAGCAATATATTAATTACAGGGATTCATAACCATCACCCTAATTTTCTTTCGATCTATTTGATTTCATTATGGTGAAGATCTTGTTATCTTACTTTAATGATAAGATTTAAAAGATGATTAGGAAATAGTCAGTGAAAGCAATATATTAATTACAGGGATTCATAACCATCACCCTAATTTTTCTTCGATCTATTTGATTTCATTATGGTGAAGATCTCGTTATATTACTTTAATGATAAGATTTAAAAGATGATTAGGAAATAGTCAGTGAAAGCAATATAGATAATGGTAATGTGTGAGATTTTAAAAGTTTGTTAATTTTCTTGTACAGATTTGTAAAGTCCTCAGCCTGCAAGTTTTAACTTTAACGTAACGCAATAAAATAGAAAATGTTAAACAAAATATTTTGGGGCATGATGGTTGAGTAACTAGAGCTGTGGCGCTCGGTACCATCAGTTTCGTGTTCGAGTCCCGGCGGTGCCATGGATGTTTGTAGTGGTTCTGAATCCACTTTAAGCCGTAGGTCCCGGTCTTATATGACTGTAGAGAGTCACAGAACCAAGTCAGACTTCTACCTACGGGGTGCTCCATCATAACAGAAGCTACCCTCCCTTCCATGATGGATATGACAACAACAACAATATTCTTACCATTGTAGCATTTACTGTTACATGAAGAAAACAATAATAAAACCATGTTCTTTTTTAAAAATTTGCTGCTAAATATCAATTTCGAATTAAAATTGTGTAAAATTTAACAAATTAATTTATAACAACCAGGGGTCTGATGGCTGTGTGACCAGCGCTTTAGCGCTCGGTACTTACAAGATTTCTAAAAGATGTTCAAGTCCCTGTGCCATAGATGCCATGCCACCCGGACCTCTAAGCCATGAATGTTTGTACTGGTTCGGAACCGTTTTAAACAGTAGCTCCAGGTCTAGTATGATCGTAGAGCGTTGTTGGGGTTGTATTACTCCGCGCCTTTGATTTCAAGCTGGACGCACCTCCTGGAAATAGCTAAGTGAGTAAAATGTCAGTGCAGCGCTTGACTTAAGGCATAAAAGACAACTGTCTATTTGTTTGCCAGCTGCATTAAAAAGAAAAAATTTTATAACAACCAGCATATAAATAAAAAAATAATAAAATTCAACGTACTTTCAATTTTTTTTTTCGAATTACTCATAACCCCAAAATAAATTGATCTTTCATTGTCCATTCGTCAATGATTCGTAAAAACGAGTCATTTCATTTGATTTCCTATCAATCTCTACAATATTTTGCAGCATTATTTTTCTAGCATGAGATTATTGAAAACGTCAGTTTCAATTGATATGCATTGCTATTTATGCTTCATAAGAAAAACATTAACAAAAGAATTAATCCAATAATTTCTTTTCGAAATGAAAAGTAATTGGATTTCATTATGGTGAAGATCTCGTTATCTCTTGAAGATGCAATTAGAGAAGGAAGGTTTCATTTTCTTGCTCATTCTGGAACATTGATGCGTGGGCGATATTCGATGTATAAGGAAAAAGAGAATGTCTTACGTTCTGTCTGGAATTGAAAGAAATGAATTCAATTGTAAGTCTTTTTCGTGGGTGATCTTAATTACAGGGATTCATGACCATCACCCTAATTTCTTTTTTCTCTTTTCTTTCGATCTATTTGATTTCATTATTCAATTCATTTCATATTCTTTCGATCTATTTGATTTCATTATTCAATTGTAAGTCTTTTTCGTGGGTGATATTAATTACAGGGATTCATAACCATCACCCTAATTTCTTTCGATCTATTTGATTTCATTATGGTGAAGATCTCTTTATCTTACTTTAATGATAAGATTTAAAAGATGATTAGGAAATAGTCAGTGAAAGCAATATATTAATTACAGGGATTCATAACCATCACCCTAATTTCTTTCGATCTATTTGATTTCATTATGGTGAAGATCTCGTTATCTTACTTTAATGATAAGATTTAAAAGATGATTAGGAAATAGTCAGTGAAAGCAATATATTAATTACAGGGATTCATAACCATCACCCTAATTTCTTTCGATTTATTTGATTTCATTATGGTGAAGATCTCGTTATCTTACTTTAATGATAAGATTTAAAAGATGATTAGGAAATAGTCAGTGAAAGCAATATATTAATTATAGGGATTCATAACCATCACCTTAATTTCTTTCGATCTATTTGATTTCATTATGGTGAAGATCTCGTTATCTTACTTTAATGATAAGATTTAAAAGATGATTAGGAAATAGTCAGTGAAAGCAATATATTAATTACAGGGATTCATAACCATCACCCTAATTTCTTTCGATCTATTTGATTTCATTATGGTGAAGATCTCTTTATCTTACTTTAATGATAAGATTTAAAAGATGATTAGGAAATAGTCAGTGAAAGCAATATATTAATTACAGGGATTCATAACCATCACCTTAATTTCTTTCGATCTATTTGATTTCATTATGGTGAAGATCTCGTTATCTTACTTTAATGATAAGATTTAAAAGATGATTAGGAAATAGTCAGTGAAAGCAATATATTAATTACAGGGATTCATAACCATCACCTAATTTTCTTTCGATCTATTTGATTTCATTATGGTGAAGATCTCGTTATCTTACTTTAATGATAAGATTTAAAAGATGATTAGGAAATAGTCAGTGAAAGCAATATATTAATTACAGGGATTCATAACCATCACCCTAATTTTTCTTTCGATCTATTTGATTTCATTATGGTGAAGATCTCGTTATCTTACTTTAATGATAAGATTTAAAAGATGATTAGGAAATAGTCAGTGAAAGCAATATATTAATTACAGGGATTCATAACCATCACCCTAATTTCTTTCGATCTATTTGATTTCATTATGGTGAAGATCTCGTTATCTTACTTTAATGATAAGATTTAAAAGATGATTAGGAAATAGTCAGTGAAAGCAATATATTAATTACAGGGATTCATAACCATCACCCTAATTTCTTTCGATCTATTTGATTTCATTATGGTGAAGATCTCGTTATCTTACTTTAATGATAAGATTTAAAAGATGATTAGGAAATAGTCAGTGAAAGCAATATATTAATTACAGGGATTCATAACCATCACCCTAATTTTCTTTCGATCTATTTGATTTCATTATGGTGAAGATCTCGTTATCTTACTTTAATGATAAGATTTAAAAGATGATTAGGAAATAGTCAGTGAAAGCAATATATTAATTACAGGGATTCATAACCATCACCTAATTTTCTTTCGATCTATTTGATTTCATTATGGTGAAGATCTCGTTATCTTACTTTAATGATAAGATTTAAAAGATGATTAGGAAATAGTCAGTGAAAGCAATATATTAATTACAGGGATTCATAACCATCACCCTAATTTTCTTTCGATCTATTTGATTTCATTATGGTGAAGATCTCGTTATCTTACTTTAATGATAAGATTTAAAAGATGATTAGGAAATAGTCAGTGAAAGCAATATATTAATTACAGGGATTCATAACCATCACCCTAATTTTTCTTCGATCTATTTGATTTCATTATGGTGAAGATCTCGTTATCTTACTATAATGATAAGATTTAAAAGATGATTAGGAAATAGTCAGTGAAAGCAATATATTAATTACAGGGATTCATAACCATCACCCTAATTTTCTTTCGATCTATTTGATTTCATTATGGTGAAGATCTCGTTATCTTACTTTAATGATAAGATTTAAAAGATGATTAGGAAATAGTCAGTGAAAGCAATATATTAATTACAGGGATTCATAACCATCACCCTAATTTTCTTTCGATCTATTTGATTTCATTATGGTGAAGATCTCGTTATCTTACTTTAATGATAAGATTTAAAAGATGATTAGGAAATAGTCAGTGAAAGCAATATATTAATTACAGGGATTCATAACCATCACCCTAATTTTCTTTCGATCTATTTGATTTCATTATGGTGAAGATCTCGTTATGTTATTTTAATGATAAGATTTAAAAGATGATTAGGAAATAGTCAGTGAAAGCAATATATTAATTACAGGGATTCATAACCATCACCCTAATTTTCTTTCGATCTATTTGATTTCATTATGGTGAAGATCTCGTTATCTTACTTTAATGATAAAATTTAAAAGATGATTAGGAAATAGTCAGTGAAAGCAATATATTAATTACAGGGATTCATAACCATCACCCTAATTTTCTTTCGATCTATTTGATTTCATTATGGTGAAGATCTCGTTATCTTACTTTAATGATAAGATTTAAAAGATGATTAGGAAATAGTCAGTGAAAGCAATATAGATAATGGTAATGTGTGAAATTTTAAAAGTTTGTTAATGTAGGCTAGGGATGTACAGATTTGTAAAGTCCTCAGCCTGCAAGTTTTAACTGTAACGTAACGCAATAAAATAGAAAATGTTCAAATAAAATATTTTGGGGCATGATGGTTGAGTGACTAGAGCTGTGGCACTCGGTACCATAGGTTTCGTGTTCGAGTCCCGGCGGTGCCATGGATGTTTGTAGTGGTTCTGAATCCACTTTAAGCAGTAGGTCCCGGTCTTATATGACTGTAGAGAGTCACAGAACCAAGTCAGACTTCTACCTACGGGGTGCTCCATCATAACAGAAGCTACCCTCCCTTCCATCCTTCCATGATGGATACGACAACAACAACAATGTTCTTACCATTGTAGCATTTACTGTTACATGAAGAAAACAATAATAATACCATGTTCTTTTTTAAAAACTTGATGCTAAATATCAATTTCGAATTAAAATTGTGTAAAATTTAACAAATTAATTTATAACAACCAGGGGTCTGATGGCTGTGTGACCAGCGCTTTAGCGCTCGGTACCACAGATTTCGGGTTCAAGTCCCTGTGCCATAGATGCCATGCCACCCGGACCTCTAAGCCATGAATGTTTGTACTGGTTCGGAACCGTTTTAAACAGTAGCTCCAGGTCTAGTATGATCGTAGAGCGTTGTTGGGGTAGTATTACTCCGCGCCTTCAAGCTGGACGCACCTCCTGGGTAGTGCTAAGTGAGTAATGTCGCTGCAGCGCTTGACTTAAGGCATAAAAGACAACTGTCTAAGTGTTTGCCAGCTGCATTAAAACAAAAAAATTTTATAACAACCAGCATATAAATAAAAAACAATAATAAAATTCAACGTACTTTCAATTTTTTTACGAATTACTCGCAAATCCCCAAAATACAATTGATCTTTCATTGTCCATTCGTCAATGATTCGTAAAAACGAGTCATTTCATCCAATTTTCCTATCATCTCTACAATATTTTGCAGCATTATTTTTCTAGCATGAGATTATTGAAAACGTCAGTTTCAATTGATATACATTGCTATTTATGCTTCATAAGAAAACATTAACAAAAGAACTTAATCCAATAATTACTTTTCGAAATGAAAAGTAATTGGATACCTTTATGTCTGGAGAGATGCAATTAGAGAAGGAAGGTCTCCATTTTCTTGCTCCTTCTGGAACATTAATGCGTGGGCGATATTCTAATGTATAAGAAAAAAAAAAAGAGAAATGTCTTAAGTTCCGTCTGGAATTGAAAGAAATGAATTCAATTGTAAGTCTTTTTCGTGGGTGATATTAATTACAGGGATTCGTAACCATCACCCTAATTTCTTTTTTCTCTTTTCTTTCGATCTATTTGATTTCATTAGGGTAAAAGATCTCAGTATCTGACTATAATGATGAGATTTAAAAGATGATTAGAAATTAAGCAGTAAAAGCAATATAGATAATGATAATGTTAATGTGTGAAATTTTAAAAGTTTGCCAAAGTAGCCTAGATATGTACAGACTTGTAAAGTAAGCAGGACGCTAATATTAATTGTAATGTAATGCAATAAAATAGAAAATGTCAAATAAAATATTTTGGGGCCTGATGGCCGAGTGGCGCTCTGGCGCTCGGCACCACAGGTTTCAGGTTCGAGTCCCGGTGGTGCCATGAATGTTCGTAGTGGTTCGGAATGTACTTTAAACCATAGGTCCCGGCCTATTTTGACTATAGAGCATTCGGCGTAGAGCTGACAACCCTACCCTGTAGAAAGAACAAACATCTCCTGTTTCGAAACCGACCAGTAGGCAGAAGGCCTTGGCTCACCATGGGGCTGTTGCGCCCCTGATGATGAATTTTATAAAGTTTTTTTTTTAAATTTAATATTCTTATAATAGCAAAAAACAATGTCCTTACCATTGTAACATTTACTATTTCAAAAAGAGTATATTTCATTAAAAAAATTATAATAATCTCATGGTTTTTTTTTAAAAAACTTGCTGATAAATATAAATTTCGATTTGAAATGATGCAAAATGAAACAATTTCATTTATAACAACCAGCATACAAATAAAACAAAAATAAAATTCAGCGTATTTTCAAACTTTTTAATATTTACTCTCGTATCCCCAAAAAACATTTCATCTTTCATTGTCAAGTCCATTCGTCTACGTAAAATAATACAAACGAGTCATTTCATCCAATTTTCTATCATCTCGACACTATTTCCAGCCTTATTTTTCTACCATGAGATTATTGAAAATTTCAGTTTCAATTGATATACATTATTATTTATGCTTCATAAAAAAAAACATTAAAAAAGAACTGGATCCAATAATTACTTTTCGAAATAAAAAAGTAATTGGATACCTTGATGTCTGGAGATGCAATTAAAGAAGGAACGAAGGTCTTATAATTTTCTTACTCATTCTGGAACATTAATGCGTGGGCGATATTCGAATGTATAAGAAAAAAAAGAGAAAGTCTTGAGTTCTGTCTGGAACTGAAAGAAATGAATTCAATTGTAAGTCTCTTCCGTGAATGATCTTAATTACAGGGATTCATAACCATCACCCTAATTTTTCTTTTCTCTCTTTTCTTTCGATCTATTTGATTTCATTATGGTAAAAGATCTCATTATCTGACTCTAATGATCGGATTTAAAAGATGATTAGAAATTAATCTATGTAAAAGCAATATATATAATGATAATGTGTGAGATTTTAAAAGTTTGTCAAAGTTGGCTGGGGATGTACAGACTACAAGTATTAACTGTAACGTAATGCAATAAAATAGGAAATGTTAAATAAAATATTTTGGGCCTCTTACTGTTTTCTTTTTTCTTGTGTGTGTTTTACATTTGTTTTTTATCATGTGTGAACATGACGTTGTCTTGTTTAGGGGTCGGTGACTTTATCCGAAAATGAGGGCCAAGTAAATGAAACTCCATTGCAAATTTTGGTATAAAATGGTACTTTGGGCCACTTAACTCTTGAAATGCTTCATGAATAACGTTAGTCTTAAGGAATTTTCTGGAGAATTAGGCTTTTGTTTGAAGTGTTTTGTAGTATGATTTTGAATTACTTTTAATATCTTGGCTTGGGATTTTAAACATTTGTATTTACATTGGTTATAAGTACTCACAGTGCTTTGATCAATTCCTTCTTTTTGAAATTTCACATTTATCAGTTTTGGTATTTTCGCTTGCTTATGGAGCTGTATAGTGCTTCTAATTGTATTTAGAATGCTTCATTGTCCATTTATGACTAGAACTTTGATATATTACTCAAACTCATACTATATACACTATACTCAAACTTTGATATATTCTTTTGGCTATTGAATGTTATAGTGTTTCTTGTAGAATTGGGAATACTTCATTCTTCATTTACGACTATGTTTATCTTACTTTTGAATATCCTTTTAGAGATTCTTTAACAATTCATTCTTCATGAAGTTCTTGATGTAATCAACATTGTTGGCCATTCTTATAATATTCCAATTAGTAGCTCCAGATAACTCCTGAATTATTAAACATTGGCATATTCTGGAGTTTATTCATCCTTTCTCGAATGTTCACACATGATAAGTTAAAATTTGTTGAGCAGATTTCAGCATTTTTTATTTAATCTTGCTTTTTTGATCTCGTCATTTTCTCTTGCCATTAGAAACAAAACAACAATAATAATAATAAATAAAAAACAGGACATGTAATCCGTAAAGAATGAAAGATGTCCTGTTTTCATAACCTTTAACACAGCATTAGTCAGAATAGATAGCAGGTAAATACATCTGCCGGAAATGATCTTTCTTTTCCAGTCAATCGCATTCACGGTCATGCCAATCATTTCGTGTATTAATCTACCTCAATTTCCTGAATGACTCAGTATTATGGGAACCGGGTCTGTTTTATATGCAGACCTTTTGAGAGGTACACGTTTAATATATATATTATGAACAGAGACATCTTTCAAAAATGCAATTAATACTGATGTATAACTTATAATTTTCAGATAACTGTGGATTTTTTTAATTTTTATTATAATTTAACCATTAAAACAGCATTAAAATGAAAAAATAGAATAATTTATTATAATTTATCAAGAGCGAGAATGTATTTTATCGCTTAATTACGTTAACAGAACTTGAATATAGAATGTTAAGTTATTTCTAAATCTTTATATATATAATTCTTCTGTACATGTGTTTGTCACTGAACTCCTTCTAAATGGTTGACCGATTTTGATGAAATTTTTGGGTATGTTTGAGTGGGTCCCTGGAGGGTTTAGATTCACAACTGGACTGGTAGGTGGCGCTGCAATCAGGTTATTGTGCGTGTGTTGTCACTGAATTCCTTCTAAAAGGCTTGACCGATTTTGATGAAATTTTGTGTGTTTGATTGAGGGGATCCCTGGAGGGTTTAGATTCACAATTGCACCCGGCAGGTGACGCTGCAATCGATATATTTCTTCTCTACATGTGTTAGTCACTGAACTCCTCCTAAGCGGCTGGGCCGATTTTGATGAAATTTTGTGTGTGTGTTTGACAAAACATAGAGTAAATTTTTTGATTTTTGAGAAGAATTTTGAATTTGGAGAATTTTTTATGCTATCCCCTTTATTGTAAGTGGCCACCAAATGGTGCTGCAGTGTATGAACTTCTATACCGTTCAACCAATCGCTATGAAAATTGGTAGTATGTATTCGAGTATGGAAAATAGGTTCGAGCTAATCCACTTTATCGTTACTTGCCACCAGATGGTGCTGCAGCATTTCATCTTGTACGCCGTTCAAACGATATCCATGAAAATTAGTATGCACATATATTGAAACATGAAGAATATATTTGCGATATGTAATTTTCTATAATGCATTTTTTGGCAGGACAACGTATGCCGGGTTAAGTGATGGTTAAATTAATTTTTATAAACATAGGCTAATTCTTAGACACTGTTTTGAGGATATTGAAACAATAATCTGATTACATTAGAGAACTATGGATAGTTCGAAAGGAAATAAAAGAGCACGTGACTTGATATTGGCAAATAAGTATCCAAGCAACTCATATTTCGCCTCTGTTAATTAAAATCACGTCAAATGAATGTTTATTTTAAACAAATATTCAAGGTGATTAATTTGCATTAAATAATAACTTGTATTTTTACTTATTTTTTTTTCCTATGCAACTTTTGCGAATGTCACAGAGAACAGAATAACATCATGTTTACATAAGATGAAAAAAAAAACTGTCTTTGCATTGCAAGGCAATCGCTAATTTTATGAGTCTCATTATCCATGACACCGAATATCTGATATCCAATTTAAGTGACAGGTTGTTCTCATTAGTACAAACACTAACTGCATGTAATATAACACCCACAATACTGCTTGTCTGCTGTCAAATTTGGGTGATCGGTTGATATTATATGCTTGTCAAAGAATATATATTCCTTACGCTGCAATTCTATCATATTTAAAGCAAAGGTATTATTATGCCAATCCTTTTTTAGATAAACATAGCAATTAAAAAAATTTCCGTATACTTAGTAGCTGTAAAATATACAAGGTTGAAGAAGTTTCCACTTCATAATTTTTACATCAGAAATCTATTTCATATTTAAATGATTTTTAAACACAAAACATAGGCACTCCACAATTTCTTGAAAGCATAATCCTAAATAGCTACAAACCAATCAACTAAATCCAAAAAGACATACCATTGCCCACGTTGTTTACATGTGAGATACATAAAAACAAATTATGCTAGAAACTGGTGTTCGAATCAGAATAAACTTGTTGGACATCTTTACTCAGAACTGTCAAAAATATATGATTTGCATGAAAAATAAAATATTTTTTTCCGATATTGTCATAAGCCATTGTATATATTAATATTAATCAAATGGTTTAACGAATACTGTGCATTTTATTTGAATTTTATTCCATTTATATTTAAGAAATATTTTAAAAACCTGATTTATTTCAGGATTTTTTTTTTTTTAATAATTTGAATATTCTTGACATCCGAAATGCTTTTATTTATTTTTAACTAAAATAAATGAGATTCAATTTTTACACAAAAATAAACAAACAATGCGCATTTACATTTTTATCGATTGTGCATTATTTCTTGAAAACGTCAAAGATAAGACAGTACGCGGAAAATCAATACACCGTGCGTTCTCAAGTTTTGAAATACGACCCCATTACTTCCGTTAAAGCTGTTTTATTTGCTTTATGGCCGTTTTTAAAATCGCCTTTATTAAATTCGGGAAAACTCGGAAAGACAATTGAATATTTTATGCGGATATTTGATAGAATTTATTTACGTCAATTAGGCGAGGAAAAGATTTTCAGTTAGAAGATATATTTTTCTTATTATTCTTTCTTTTAAATAATTTGTTAGTTGGAAATATATTTTCTGGTTTTATGTTTTAGAATAAAGTTCATATCTTTATATATTGCTTAATGTATTTTATTAAAAAAATAACATTTTATTTGGTATTTTTACCGGGTTATATTAATAAATATTTTATCTATATTCAAGGCTAAACTTTATTATTTTATTTAATTTTGTAGTGTGCAGGTTGGGCAACCTGATTGTAATTGGGTATGGTTGTTTTGAGATACTTGAGGCGCATGTTCGAAAAGTTACAGCGTTATTTACACATGCACAGTCGGAAGATATATTTTTCTTTTAAATAAATTGTTAATTTGAAATATATTTTAAATTTTCTTATGTTTTAGAATAAAGTTCATGTCAGAATATTGTTTGAGGCGTTTTATTAAAAAATTAATATTTTAATTTGTATTTTACAGGTTTATATTAATAAATCTGACGCTCTGTGTCACAGGTTTCGGGTTCGAGTCGCGACAGTGATATGGATGTTTGTAGTAGTTCGGTATTCACTTTAAACCGTAGGTCCCGGTTTCATATGACCGTTGAGCGTCACAGAACCCAATGAGACTGTTTACTCACATCATTCCCAAACTGTATAGGGGCAACTGAGCTCTAAGCACAGTGATGTGGTGCGGTGTAGTAGTAGTAGTGGTCTAATATGACTGTTGAGAGTAGTACTGACAACTATACCCCGTAAAAAGAAAAATATTTTTCGTCTCGTAATCCGCTAAGGGGCGGACGGCATTGGCCTACAATGGTACTGTTGCGCTAATGATGATGATGATGATAGATTAATAAATATTCTATTTATATTCAAGCTAAGCTTTATTATTTTATTTAATTTTGTAGTGTGCAGGTTGAGCAATCTGATTGTAATGGGATGTGGTTGTTTTGAGATACTTGAGACACAAATTGGAGAACTCACAGCTTTATCGACACACGCACAAACACCACACACATACAATTAGCGACATACAGTATTTAACGCATTTAAAGACAGATAATTATAGATTTGGGGAAGGACTTCCCCTTCTAAGCAGAAAACCCGATACTCGGATACGCGCAGGGTGCGGGATATATATTTCCTCTCCGGGTGAGAGATTGTAGGTCAACTAATGTAGTGAGATGGGCAAAATTGTGTTCCCTCTCGGGATGAGGGATTACAAATTAAACGTCTCTCAGCTGGAGCGCGTTGCGCTGTACTTCCTCTCCGGTGAGAGTCTCGAGGCCGACTGACTATTTTTCCTGAACGCCACTGGAGACGCTCTTGCCAGTGAGTAGGCGTGAGTTTGGTTTGTCGCTTTACGGTCATTTTGTGCACACTACAAACAAATTAGACCGGGACCTACAGTTTAACGTGAATTTCGAATCCCTAACAAACATCCATGCTACCGTCAGGGTTCGAACCTGAAGCCTATCGTACCATAGGCGTGTGTAGAAGGAAACACGGCTACAATTTCTTATTCTTGTAATAAATCTACATACGTTAATCTATTGTGATATATTATATTCTTACACTATTCCCTATATCATTAATTTTTGTTATTTCTCATTAATTTAACTGTTTTCGTTAAAGTAATGATATAATTGTTGTTTAAAAATGAGTGAAGACAAAGCAGTGTACCAAAATGAGGTACCCTGACATTTTCTCTTTTAAAACTCTTGAATTAATTTTCGCTAATAAAAATAAAGAGACATAGAATTTTTAACTTATACATAGAATAATACATAGAATTTTTAACTTATTTTTTCATCAAAAAGCGCTTATTTAAAAGTCAAATCGGTGACGTAAGCTAAAATTTTCCTTGTATTTTAATTAATTTAAATAAACACCCTTATTAAATCAGTTTAATGTATTAAAGTACTTTAAGAACAAACTCTTTAAAAATCGCAGTTCCTGTTTTTGATCCTGTCAACAAATAAATTTTAAAAAAACATCTTTTTCTTTGCTGTTTTTTTTATCAGTAAAAGATTATACTCCTTTCCGAAAAGTTGCACATAAATAAATATCAAACTGCATCGAAATCTTTAAGAATGGAAAAACCATAAATCACGCCTGTCAACTTTTACGATTTTTTTTGTAATTTTTACGAGGATTACATCCGTTTAGTATTACGCTTGTATACCATACTTTTAGGAATTCGTAAATTTCTTTTACTGATATCAAAGGACGTGGGAATATTGTCTTCAAAATATTTCATAATTTATGTGTTGAAAATTGCTAAACCAGGTAATCGGCATGTGTTTTGTTTTTTATCTTTGTACAAATAAATATGGGAAAACTGATGCATCTTGGAATGAGATTCAGAAATAATTGCTGTCAACGCCAGGGTGAAAAATTATAACCAACCATGTAAGTGTACATACATTAATTGGTAATATATATAAAAAGTAAATACAAGATATGTCAGTACCTAGCTTATAAATTTCTAGATGGATAGGGTTATTTCTGATCAACTAGATACCCCAGAAATATATAGGAATTCGAGATTAAGAAAGAAGTAAAGAGACTTCAACACAGACGTTAAAACTCAAACAATAGATTTATTCATACTCAATTGAAATCTGAACTCACACTAACAAAACTCCAGTTATGAATATTTACAATGAATTCAAGCAGCCTGATGACCAATTGGCTAGCACTCTGGCCTTTGGTACTACAGGCATAGATGTTTGTTAGTGGTTCGGAATCTACGTTAAACTGTTGGTCGCGGTCTAATTAGCCTAAAGTGGAAAAACATAATGACCTTAGAGAGACAAATCAAACAATGAATTCAACAGTAAGAATCCTCAATACAAAATTCAGAGTTCGACAATATATTTATTGATGTTCTATTACCATATTAATTAATCTAAGCCAAAACATCAGCCATGAATATTCTTAATGACTTAAGCTAATCTCAACTCAAAACTACTGGGCCAGCATGTTTCGCGATCACATGGCATTTTCAATCTCTCTTCACGAAATGCTGTCCTCATATTAGAGAGTTTTTGCGTACCATACGTTAGTTACCGTAGGACGTTCGTTAGCTTTGTCTCCCTAGCACGCATGCTCATAGGAAACTGAGCATGCGCGCTAGGGAGAAAAAGCTAACGGACGTCCTACGGTAACTAACGTACGGTATGCAAAAACTCTCTATTATCTTTCTAAGTCTCCTAGGCGGTAAAAGCTAATCAAACCGAATCATAATTTATAATTCATTTCCTCAAGCACTGGAATAGTACACTAGACTTTCCAGGCTTCACCACATACGGCAAGAAAATGCGAATTGGTTACTATACATATACAGGATATTGCAGCACCTGGCTGACAGACTTTTATAAAGGATAGAGTCCTTTCAGATCATATAACAAGGCCACCTAAATGACTTGGAATCACATATCAATGTTGGATGGGAAATAATTTACTGACGTGGTAGATGGCACCGCCCAGCTACGAAAGTTCCGAATATCCTTGTATTTTGAGATTTCTCATTTCACACACTGACGTAGCTGTAGTAAGAAGGCTGATTATACGAACATGAAACTAACAGATATGCATCTATCTTACTGCCTGTACTCTGATACAGGCCAATTCAAGTGCGATGTATTCAAACTTTAATCCTCTGGCAAGTTAGCAACAGACTAGACGCTGCCACTAGACTACGATTATTTAGGTTATAGTTACGTATTGATTTTGCATATTTATTATTTTTTTAAGTTTCGTTGTTCACGAATTTAAACAAATTACATAAAATGCAATAAGTAAAAAAATAATAAGTATTCATTTATACAAAGTGTACTATGAAAGAATTAAAAATGCATGTATGACAAGATAAAAGTATATTTTTAAATTATTAACCTTAAAACCTTTTAGAATTCTGTTTTGAAAAAAATGTACGTGCCAAACACTACTGTTAAAACATTATCATCAGTTCTTGTTTGAAAATTCCACGAATCTGAAAGCATGGCGCATACACATATTTCACCAATTAGCTGTGATGTAAAGATTGCAAAAAACTCGCAAATCATCCCACATCTTTTCCAAGTTTGATTTACAGCAAGCAATTTAGAGCCATGAAAAGATCTTCGCGAAGTAAATCAACGATTGGCCGCGCTTGAGGTTGCATGTGAAAAAAAGAATACCGAAGACTTTAAAGTGGTTTTCCAGAGAATCATTAAGGCTTATAAGCAAATAAAATTCGTTCCGTCTTCGGAATACTGCAATCAAGATATTCGGAGCTGGTCTCTCGTCATTGCTATTGACCTACATGAGAGAGATCTCTTGAAAAATTCAAAGATTTATTTAGGAAGACGAACGTTTAAATTGATGTGTTCTTTAAAAATCCCTATTTCCCGCAATACTTCATTCGAACGTTTTCCTTATCTTATCAGTTGTAACTGGTGATAAATTTTTATTAATACGATGTATAGTTCGTTAAAGAGTAAATGAATGCATCCGGCTTTTTTCCCGGATAGGAGAATATCCGGCCATAAAATATTTCTGAAAATCTTAAGGTCACAGTGTTCCGTGGACATTTATCAATTTTGATAATAAGGAACACACTGATTTATATTTGTTTCTGTTATTTGCTTGATTGCTCAGCTCATTCTATAAAAATTACTACTACTTCCAATCATATCATAATGATTTGATATTTATCATGAACAACTAACAGACTAATCAAGGAATTACTTAATAAACTATTCACATAAATTAGCAGCAAAAGAAAGATAAAAAAAACACATCGCCATGATGACGATGATGCATTACTATGATGATAATGATGATGATCTCCAATATAAGATTCAGATTCATCACTGTTATTGCTGGATATCTTGTTATCACTTCTTCTTTTATTGTTGGTATCAAAACAATTTTGGACAAGTACTCCCAGAGGTATCATCTGGTAGATTCGCACCTTTCCTTCGATTGCAACGAAAGGAGTTGACAGTGAGTTATTTATAACGTCTCCTACGAGTGTTTTCCTCAATTGAAGAACTCCCTGATTATTATCTGGAGAGAGCGAAAGCAAACTTCGTGGACAGAGTGACGTTTAACCGTAACTGAGATCTTTTGTGTTAGCAAATTCTGTCTGAGAACCTATTAATTTCTGTTTCGTTAAAAGCAGATCTGCCTTCTTGTTAAGGACTAGATATAGAATAATTAAAAGATAGATCATTAAAATTCTCTCTTAAGATAGAAAAATTAAAATAAAAAAAAATCATTTGATTTTTTTAATTATGTATGAACATAATGTTGTTCTGTCTAGATGTCCGTGGCGTCTCCAGATAAGTGAAGGTATAAAATAAGTAAAAGTATAAGTTATTATTTAAAACAAACGCTGAATGTCGCGTGATTTTATTTATACGTGTTTTAAAACTGGCGCGAAATATGTGTTGTTAAATATAACTATTAAACCAATTTAAATCCAAACTTATTGCTGTTAAAACAAAAATTAACTTATACACGACTTTAATCAGACCAATCATATTGTATGGCAGCGAGTGCTGGCCATTAAATAATTTTTATAAAGATAGGCTGTTAAAAATACGTCGAAAATATTTTTGGTGCTGTTAGGCAAAACGACGTCTACAGAATACAATATAACCATGAAATTTACAACAACTTCAAATAACCTGATATTGTAAAAGTTATATAAGCAAGCTGTATTAGATACAATTTCAGATATGACGACTCAAATCCATCTAAAAAACTTACTTTTTCAACAATTGAAGGCACCTGAAGAAGAGGAAGGCCTCCCACCAGATGGGTTGATTCAGTTGAAAGAGATCTAAAAGGTTCTGAGAGTCAACAGATGGTGATCCATTGCCCAGGACAGAGTCAGATGGAGGAAGCTCATGGAGACTGTCTTGGATTGCAACAGATTGTATAGCACTGACAAAGAAGAAGATATATATGTAGATTTATACCGGTTCCAATAGATTCATCCCGGTCGAACCTACAGTTTTGTTAGACTTCTCTACCAGTCTAACAATAGCTTGACTTTTGCAGTGGGTGTCTAGGGGATTTGACATACAAAACGCAGTAACGGGACGTCACTTTAAATAAAGCCATTTATTGCTACGATATTTTACAATGATATTTACATTGATTGTTAATTAAGGGATAAATACATTCTCTCGCTGCTTGACGCAGCCTCCCCAATCGCTCCTGCAGAGTACTCTTTCGCGCCCATCTGCAGGGCTTCTTTCCTCATCCACGGGGACCTGTGCCCTTCTCATGGGGTCAGAGTTCAAAGTTGAATACTCCCCCACGTTGTAAACAGGCTCTGTCAAAGACAAGCAATGGTGAAGTGTCGCCGCCTGCTGATTACCACACAAACAAATCCTACATATATTGACCAATATCAAGTCACGTGCTCTGTAGTTCATTTTGAATTGTAACGATGGCTTTCAAAATGTAAACAGATTATTGTTTCAATATCCTCAAAATAGTGTCAAAAAATTAGTTTATGTTTATGAAAGTCGATTTAACCATCACTCAACAGACTTCCCTGTCTGAATTGGGTAGCGCTTCTTGCAGTATTTGAACAATTGCTTCTTTATAAAGTTGTAGAGTTATTAAATTCTGTTATATTCCTTAAATAGCTTTCATTAAATATTATGAAATACTTATACCCTCTGCTATTTTTTTTAAGAATTGGAAGCTTATACAGAAGTCATAAGAAACTTGCGTATATGCAGCTTTTTTTTTATTTGTTTGTCATTTTTATTAATGTCTGTTGATCTTAAATTGTGGATACGAATACAATGTTGATAATGTCTAGGAGAAGTCATTTATCCGATTCGTTAAGTTGGCAGGCTAACAGATGGATGGACACTGTTAGACTTCTTAATGCGTATCATAGTATGGTAAAAAGACAGAAACAGATTCTGTATTCATTTTCAAAGAGTCTTCCAGGTCGGTCACTCATTGTTATTATTATTATTATTTTTTTTTTTTTGAGATTTTTTAGCTTTTTTGGTGCGAAGGAAGAGGAACACTTCTGTGTCTCAGTTTCATTCAAATCCTTTTGATGTAACAACGATGAGAATATATGAACGAAGTCATATATATAATACAACAATATATTGGTACGAACATAATTTCACAATCAAGAACTCAATGAGCGACGACCCCTTGCTTGTGACCTTCTTATTCCCCATTTACTCCCATTTACTTCGGGCAAAAGGCAAGAGCTCACGTTTCCTGAACCAGACAACAATGGTATTCATTAATCTTTCCAAACAAATCCAAGTTTATTCTGGTTATTCAGGTAGTGCTCTGATCTAGAGAGAGCAAGGAACCTGATACTACCAATTTAGCATTATTTGAAGGACACAGTTATAGTAAAGGTGGAATCATGATTTGGGCCGGGTACTCTCTCTGGTAGTCACATTAAAATCTTTCTAGATATTCATATTGATATGAATGTGCTCCATGGAGGACCTGCACCTGCTTTGCGATGCCGGAACGAGATCCTTCGTTCATATGTCAGATCCTATGTTGCTGCTATTAGCAACGAATTCATCCTAATGGATTATATTGTTCTACATCCCCGAGATAAGTTTGTTTGTGACTAATCCTCAATGTCCTGCAGTGCGGGACGGTCATCCCATGAGTGATCTGCTCATGGATGGAGGGAAAGGGGGCAGCTTCTGTTGTGATGGAGCACCCGTAGGTAGAAGTCTGACTTTTGCTCCGTGACGCTTTTATAGTCATATGAGACCGGGACCTACGGCTTAAAGGGGATTCCGAACCACTACAGACATGCATGGCACCGCCGAGACTCTAACCCGAAACCTGTGGTACCGAGCGCCAGAGCGCTAGCCACTCGACCATTCAGGCCTCCGAATGGTGACACTGACTTGCATATAGTCCATGAACCAACTGAAATTGCTGTGAAATATCGGAATGAATGTCAGATCATTTGCTGCTATTGGTAAGGCATTCATCCTATAATGTTCTACCTCACCAAAGCGTATTTATGAATACTTCAAGAATCAAAGTTTCGAATGAATAGAATATCCAATTCGATCTCCAGACCCTAATCATATACAAAATCTTTGAGAGCTAAGAGGAGGAATGCTACTCTACCTCAAGTTATTCCATTTTGCTGCAACGATAACCAGAATATCTTCTACTATAATACGAAAACGCCGTCACAATCAGTAACACAAAGCATTATGGCCCTTTCTAAGTGTCCCTCTTAATCGACGACAGACTAATGAGACAATGAGTCAGATCAATGTGTCGCAACAGGAGCGAGAGTATTTACTGCTATTGTTGTGACTGAAATGGAACTTCTTCTTTGCTTATAAAACACATTTATTTGCACAATACAAGAAAGAGATGACGATACATGATGAGGCTATATACAGATGAATAAATCCTTGTACATGATTTGCTTACGTACATCTCATTGATAAAAAAAACAACATTATCTTAAGTTTCTACATTCTGTTATGACTGCTTATCAAGAATACGAACCAAAACCTTTTTCTTTTAAATACGCTTTTATTAGCTTCACTGTATGTTTGTATGTATGTTTGTATGTTTGTATGTAACTCACTTTTTGGGCTCGATTTTGGGACTGATGGCGCCATCTACTGGCGAGTCAGTCAACTGATCCGCGATCGAATTGCGCTCTTCCTATTGGCCGAAAATTTCGGTGGCTAAAAAGAGGCGGATCTCAAAGGCATAGGAGAGCGATCATGTCGAATTGCGCTCTTCCAATTGGCCGAAAATTTCGGTGGCTAAAAAGAGGCGGATCTCAAAGGCATAGGAGTGCGATCATGTCGAATTGCGCTCTTCCTATTGGCCGAAAATTTCGGTGGGTAAAAAGTATGTAAACTTAGCGGATAACCGGCCAAGTGGAAAACAAAGTAAAAACAATTATACTGTAAAAAAAAAAAAAAAAAAAAAAATATGCTTTTAGAGTTAATCAGACTAAAAGTAAAAAATAAATTAATAGTTTAAAAACTAAAAATACGCTTTTAGAGTTAATCAAACTAAAAAGTAAAAAATAATTGTTAACATAAGAATAAAATGACTGACGAGAAAATGAATGTCACTGTTCTAAAAGCGTGGGGTGCTTTGTATGACATTTTTAAACTAACTCTGCATTTCGGAATGAAACTAGTGAGAAATTATGACGATTGATATCGAGCACCCCACGATTTTAGAACAGTGACATTCATTTTCTCGTCAGTCATTTTATTCTTATGTTAACAATTATTTTTTACTTTTTAGTTTGATTAACTCTAAAAGCGTATTTTTTAGTTTTTTTAAACTATTAATTTTTCCTTTTAGTTGCCAGGTTTCAAAGTGAAATACAATATTAGAAGAAATAAAGTGATACAGGAAATAAAAAACTTATTAGGAGTGGCAAGAACTATGGTACGAATAGGCCTTCACAATCAGGAACGCAAAATAAGACGATGCTTTTTATGTGTCCCTCTTAATCGACGACAGAGTAATGCACGTTTATGTCGAGCAAGACTGCCTGTTACCTAGAT
Organism: Caerostris darwini; assembly: GCA_021605075.1. Taxonomy (NCBI): domain Eukaryota; kingdom Metazoa; phylum Arthropoda; class Arachnida; order Araneae; family Araneidae; genus Caerostris; species Caerostris darwini. Next base: position 520,672 of record BPLQ01007036.1, on the reverse strand, counting down.
CAAGCAGCTATGGGCTTCTGTTGGTTCTTCTACAGTTATTCTACTAAATGGTCCAAGTTTACCCAGAAGTCTATAATGAAGAGATTTTCTCAGAAACAAGAAATGAAGAGATTTATTCGGAATCATATAGAATGATTCAAATCGTGCACTGACTTGAAGAGAGCAAGGCACCAGATATTACCTCTGTTGAAAGACATTGTTATAGAGGAGGCAGAAATGTGGTTTGGTCTGAAATCTTTCTGGGTGGTGACACTACCTGCATGTATTCCATGAAGGAACTGTAATTGCTGTGAAATATCAGGTTGAATGTCAGATCATATGTCGGTGCTATTGATAAGGAATTCAACCTGATAATCTAAGCTGGGCTTATAGATTAATATTTTGTGGATAAACATTTGGAGCAAATGGGATTGATTACTAATTCTGTGTCAGAATCTTAATCCTATAGAGTACGTTTTGAACTACTTTGGTAAACAGGTAGCTGCTTTAAATTCTAATGCTTGGTCCTTCAGAGAGTTGAGAAAAAATTTACTCCATGTATACTCCATAGTCTTTGCTTCTAATTCAAGTGCCAATTTATTTTGTGATACCTTAAAATTTGCAAATGGGATGGCGAATTCTATGTCAGATTCATAAGCCTACCGAGTATGCTTGGGATTATCTTGGCAAATAGATAGCTGCTTTAAGTTATCCGTGGTTATTTAATGAGTTGAGAAAAAATTTACTCCATAGTCTTTGCTTCTAATTCAAGTGTCATTGTATTTTGTGACACTTTAAAGTTTTGAATTACGAACAATTTATTTGCATTTTTGGAGTCATCCTTCAAGTCGTACAACCGCTAATATCTGACAACAAACAGATGAATATTAAGTCAACAGTATTTCCTGGAGAATTTTTATTAAAATATTTAGTTACATGACGTTAAAATAATATTTTTGCTGTTTTTATTTGTAAAATAACGCTTGCTGCTCTTTTGGTGAGGAAGCTGCACTTAGCAATCAGCTCGAAATCTTGTAACCGTTCTTCTTCGTAAACACTGGCAAGAGCACCCCCCTCCCTCTTCGGCGTTCAGGAGAAATGGACAGTAGGCCTAGGGACTGTCAGCCGAGAGGGAGTACAGCTCACCCACGCGCTTCTACTGAAAAACGTTTAATTTATAGTCTCTCCTCTCGAAAGGAAATATATTTAACTCAACCTTGTTTATTAGTTGACCTACAGACTCTCACCCGGACAGGAAGTATTTTTCGAGCACCCTGCGTGTATCCGAGTTTTGGGTTTTCTACTTAGAAGTGGAGTCCTTCTACGAATCTATAATTATCTGTCTTTAAATGTGTTAAATATTTTTATGCGTGTTTGTGCGTATGCAAATAAGGCTGTGAGTTCTCCAACCTGTGCCTCAAGTATCTCAACCCAACCACACCCAGCTACAATCTGTTTATTCACCATGCACACTACAATCTATCAAGCCTAAAAGTCTTGAACCTAAACTCGGAGATAGTCCCAGTTCATTTCCTATTGATATTATAATTGAGTCTATATAAGTATGATAAATCACAGTTAGACTATATTTATCATACAGGATTGTTAAAATACTGTAATGGTTAAAAACAATTTTTAATGACTATTAAGAACATAGCTTCGGTTCATTCATTAATATTTCATTGCTTAACTTCGGTTTACATTTGATCAATTCATAATCGAAGTCAATTATATCCAATACGGCTCATAATGAGATGGCTAATCGCATTAGACGCTGGAGTGTGTGGGGGGAGGAAGTTGTCGTACCATAAATTATTCTAGGTTGTCTTCTTCACATGTCAGTTTTAATCAGTGGTAATTTGTAATTAGTAACCAGGAAATGAAGTTTTAATTCCGATTTATGGTTTTTTTTTTTTCAGAATCGGACGATGTGGAAGTAGTTATTAACGTATCAAAACTGATGCAGTCTGTAATTTTATGCAAAATGTCGAAATTGTAGCAATTACAAAATGTTAAAGATTTATTTAAAATACATTATAATTAGCATTATAAAAACTTAATTAGAGCATTCTAATAACTTAATTAGAGCATTCTAATAACTTAATATATTGTGTAATAAAAGTTGAGAAAATCAATGGTTTCAATTTAAAAAAAAAAATTTTAATGCTCAAATGTTTACAAATTATTACTATTCAGTTATTATGGTTCAGATAATAAATTACCCCTTCTGTAAGGTATTTAAAAATGAGTAGGTTATGTTCAAATCTTAAGAACCGATTGAGCTGTTGAACATTTATCGAACTCAGTTCATATCCAGTTCATAAGTGATGCCTAAACGACAGCTTCAGCGTGTATGACGTGACATGATTAATCCATAGGTTGGAAAGTTCTTCCATTGGGGGGATTTGGTTTGTAGCTCTACGATCATTTTGTTCACACTTTAAGCTAATTAGACCGGGACCTGCAGTTTAACGTGGATTCCGAACCACTAACAAAAATCCATGTCACCACCAGGATTCGAACCTGAAGCTTGAGGTACTAAAGGCGAGAGAGCTAGCCAACTGACCATCAGGCCGCTCATTGGAGTCGAGGCGATTAAGACAAGAATTTAAACTTCCCAACAGGTATTATATTCAGTCCAAATTGCGGTTTCAAAATGTGAGTGCAGTGCAGTAGATTCCCTCGTGCTTACTGGGTAACGCTAAATCTGCTGTATATCTGCCAGGATTAATGGGAAAGGACCTCAAGTCAAAATTATCGACATTGGAAAACAATAGTAGTTTGAGGTTTTTTGGCGATTATGTTAAAGTAGCTTTTCTAAGACTTATTTTATTTTCATTAACCCTAGTAGATATGGTGCGACCCGATCGCCAATTGATCTTTGGTACCAAGGCTTCAGGTTTGAATCCTGGTGGGGGCATGAATGTTTGTGAGTGGTTCGGAATCCACATTAAACTGTAAGTCCCGGTCTAATTAGCCTGAAGTCCCTCCATAAAATTACCGTAGAACGACAAACTAAATCTTCATTGTCGCAACAGCCCCATGGTGAATTAAGAACGCCGTCTTACTGGCAAATTTCGAGACAGGTGATGCTTTCTTTTTTATGGGGTGGGGTTGTCAGCCTTACAGTCATATTAGACCGGGACCTACGGTTTAAAGTGTATTCAGAGCCACTACTGGCACCTATAGCATCGACGGGACTCGAACTCTGTAGTACCGAGAACCAGAGATCTAGTTACTCGGTCATCATATTTAATACAGACATTAAATGGAAAATTAAAATGGGGAAAAAATAGGAAAAAATGTGGAAATTAATAAATGATATACATTAAGATCTTATGAAATAAATAAATATTCTGTAGATTATGAAATAAAGTAAAAAAGAATAAAATTTCACAACCAATAAATACATTAAATACGAATTATCAACTTCGAATATGTACAGAATCATGAATTACCTTGTTTTTCCACTATTTTTTTAATTTATTATTAAAAACTGGAGTTTTTATTTAATAAAAAATAATTTATTAGTATTCTTTCATCATTTTATGTCTAACACCACATAAAACTTTAATAATAAGAAAAATCTTAAAATAATATTAGTTGCATTTCTGAAATATCACTGTCCCACAGGTAGATAGATCGTAAAACAATTTTTCCACGAAAAAAATTAAAACATAAACGCATCATAATTTTAATTTACAAGAAATTCAAACTTGACACAAGCATTTCAGCTCCAAAATGTCGATCTCACCTTCGAGTTAGCTCTCGTAAACCTCGAGTTTTATCTCTTTAGAAATGGCAACAGCGCTGGCAAAGAATAAAAGGTAAGGGAAAAACTATAACTGTAACGTTTATTACGAAAAAAGATTAAAGTTTCTAGTCGGAGTGATTTAATCAGACTGCAGGTCTTTCCTTGTACTATGTATAGTTTCGGATTAGATTATCGTACGGTTTTATGATTTTTGTTGTAAAGTTGTTGTTAAAACTAATATTACTTGTTTTTACGACTTTCTGTTTTGTGTTGATGGTAAACAATGCTGTCTCTCTTTAGTGGAAAAATATTATAAAAAAGATTTATTTGCGGTAGAAAATATGCTGTTATTATTTTGTCTCGTAAAAACAGCGAAATACGATCTTTATATTATTTTAATCAAACTTTATTAAGTATCTATTAATTTGTAATTTCTATTAACGAATATTTCTAGAGATCAGTACACGGGTTTCAGGTTCGAGTCACGGAGGTGCCATGGATCTTTTTAGTGATTCGGAATCCACTTTCAACAGTAGGTCGAGTCCAATATGACTGTAGAGCATTGGTCGTAGAACTGACATTCCTACAAGAAACTTATGTTTCACAATCTACCAGCAGACAGACGGTCTTGGGCTGTTGCGCCAATGTATAAGAAGATTTTTTTTCTAATACAGTTGACAAGTACTAGGGTAGTACATGCCATAAGCGAAGACTGACCGACGTTACTCATTTAACGCTACCCAAGGGGCACACGTGTAGCTTGAAGATATGCTACGGATGCCAGTAACATTACCCCCACAACGCTTTACGATCCTATTAGACCGGTACCTATTGTTTAAAGTGGATTCCGAACCACTAAAAACATCCATGGCACCGCCGGGAATCGAACCCTAAATTTGTGGTACAAAGCGCCAGAGCGCTAGCCATGGGATCAATCAGGCTCCCTATGCAGACGAAGATTAGCGAATATTAAAATATAATAGAAATTATAGCTTATTTCAGAATTTCTGAAAATATATGCCATATATACATCATATGCAATCTGGTTGCCCTACCTGTACACTACAATGCGAATTATCAACTACAAATATGTACACGACAGTATTATGAATTATCCAGTTTTGCCACTAATTTATTATTAAAAATTACAATTTTTATTTAATAAAAAATAATTTATTGCAATTCTATGATTTTTATATCTAATACCACATAAAATTGTAATAATGAGAAACAATCTTTATTTTAATCTATAATAATAGTTGTGTTTCAGATCACAATCACACAGGTAGATAGATCGTAAAACAATTTTTCCTTGAAAAAATTTAAAATATAAACGAATCATAAATTTAATTTACAAGAAATTCAATCTTGACGCAGACATTTCAGTTCCAAAATGTCGATCTCACCTTCGAGTTAGTTCTCGTAAACCTCGAGTTTTATCTCTTTAGAAATGGCAACAGCGCTGGCAAGGAATAAAAGGTAAGGAAAAACTATAACTGTGACATTTATTACAAAAAAAGATTAAAGTTTCTAGCCGGAGTGATTTAATCAGACTGCAGGTCTTTCCTTGTGCTATGTATAGTTTCGGATTAGATTATCGTACGGTTTTATGATTTTTGTTGTAAAGTTGTTGTTAAAACTAATCTTACTTGTTTTTACGACTTTCTGGTTTGTATTTATGGTAAACAATACGGTTACTCTTTAGTAGAAAAATGCGATAAAAAAGATTTATTTGCGCTAGAAAATATGCTGTTATTATTTTGTCTCATAAAAACTGCCAAATAAGACCTTTACTTTATTTTAATCAATCCTTATTCTGTATTTAATAATTTGTAATTGCTATTAGCGAATATTTCTGGCTCCTTGTGCCACATGTTTCGGATGTGATGTGATGCCATGGAGTCCATGTGATGCCATGGAGTCCATGTGATGCCATGGAAGTTTCGGAATCCACTTTCAAAAGTAGGTTCAATCTAATATGACTGTAGAGCATTGGACGTAGGGCGGACAATCCTACCCGAAACTTATGTTTAAAAATCTGCCTGTAGACAGACGCCCTTGGGCTGTTCCGCCAATGAAGAAGAAAGTTTATTTTTCTAATACAGCTGGGAAGTACTTAGGCAGTACATATTTATGCCATAAGCAAGAGCAGCACCGACGTTCTCCTTTAACACTTCTCAAGGGCCACGTGTAACTTGAAGATATGCTACGGACGCGAGTAACACTACCCCTACAACCCTTTACGATCATACTAGACCGAGATTTACGGTTTAAAGTGGATACCGAATCACTACAAACATCCATGGCACCGCCGGGACTAGAAACAGAAACCTGTCCACTGACCTGTTAAGACCTATTGTAAAGTTGTTGTTAAAACTAATCTTACTTGTTTTTATGACTCTCTGTTTTGTATTTATGGTAAACAATACGGTTTGTCTTTAGTGTAAAAATACTATAAAAATGATTTATTTGCGGTAGAAAATATGCTGTTATTATTATTTTGTCTCGTAACAACAGCCAAATATGACCTTTACTTTATTTTAATCAAACTTAAATAGATACTTAATGATATTCGTTGATTTGTAATTGCTATTAACGAATATTTCTAGCGCTCGGTGCCATAGGTTTCGGATTCGAGCCCCGGTGGTGACATGGATATTTATAATAGTTCAGAATCCACTTTCAACAGTAGATCCTGGTCTAATATAACTGTAGAGCGTTGGGCGTAGGGCTGATAATTCTATCAAGTAAAAAGAAAATATCTTATGTTTCAAAATCTGTCAGTAGGCAGATGGCCTTGGTCCACCAGGGGGCTGTTGCGCCAATGAAGAAGAAGATTAGCGAATATTAAAATATAAAAGAAATAGCTTATTTCAGAATTTCTGTAAAGATATTTAATATTTATGTCACTCGCAGTCTGTTCACTCTAACTAAAACAAATAGCAAGCGTCCTTTAATAAGACATTCGATAGTTGGGCACATTCGATAATCCGGCACCAATCGAGCTGGTTGCTTTAAGCCATAGGTATCGATCTAATATGACTGTAGGGCGTAGGGCTGACAAACTTATCCAGTAAAAAGAAAACATCTACCGTTTTAGAATCTGCCAGTAGGCAGATGGCCGTGGCCTACTTGGGCCGCAATGCCAGGAAGTTAGTTAATTAATAAGACCTTATAAATCGGGCATTTAGTATATATATATATAAAGTCAAATGCCACGAGCAAAGTATGTAGTCAAAAATTACGAAAAAGGTGCTTATTAATTAGTTTTATTAAATAAAAACCTTTTTCTATTGGCATCAAATTGGTCCGTCAAAAGAAAAAAAAAAAAAAAAAAAAAAAAAAAAAAAACTGACTGTCGCCATTAATAAAATTATTGTAAAAAAACAAGATAGAAACTTTCAGTATTAATTTTTAGTTTATTTTCTTTAGTAACAATATTATATCATCATTATTGGCGCAACAGCCCTATGGTGGGCCGAAGCCATCTGCCTGCAGGCAGATATCGAGATAAGAAATGTTTCCTTTTTACGGGCTAGGGTTGTCAGCGCTACGTCTAATACCCTACAGTCATATTAAATAGGGGCCTGATGACCGGGTGGCTAGCACTCTGGCGCATGTTTGTAGTGGTTAGTAATCAACTTTAAGCCCTAGGTCTCTGTCACATATGACCGAAAAGCATCACAGAGCCCAGTCAGACTTCTTACCCACATCATTCCTAAACAGTAACTGGGCAATTCATCTCTAGGCACAGTGATGTGGTGTGATGTAGTAGTAGTCATATCAGATATTAGCCTACGGTTTAAATGGGATTACGGATCAAACATCCACAGCACCGATGGGACTCGAACCCGAAACTTGTGACATCGAGCACCAGAGCGCTAATATTAGATAGTCTAATATTAGTCGAACTCTAATATTATATACAACATGTTAAAAGTGTGAAAAAAACTATTGGAAACATTTAGCTAAGAATGATTTTTTTACTTAATCAATTTATATTATTTAAGGTGATTTCTTTAACCTTGAATCACCGACGTTAATTTAAAATCAGTGACCTTGAGTACCATTAATGTAATGTTTTGCTCCAATACATTTACTCTAATTCATTCTCAAATGCCGAAAATGAAACAACCGAATGGCAGAGGAATCTTCCTTGAGGAATTTCAGGGGTAACTGCCCCCGAGTCCTATGGGTCACCGGGTTTCGAAAATGCCAGTGCAGGCAGTATCGATCAGGCCGTTTCGAATCAGGCCCTTCACTTAAAGATAATAAATAGCCTCGGTACTCAAATGAAGCCCACAGTGAATCAAATTTCAATTAAGTGTCAAACATTATGAAAATATGGCTAACCCAGATTCCTATTTGGTCCGAACTGCACATTTCACTCTCCGAGTGACACGATTCCTCGTACAGGATATTACATCCTCCCACGCGCCCCTGTTATCTGACGTGCGGTTAAAGTTATGAAGTGTTGCGGATTAATTCTCTGAAGTCCACATGCCACGGCGTTCAGTCTGGGAGAGTTATGGAGAGATAAAATCCCGATTTCCGGCACTCGTCCGACAACAAAAAAATCGGACGCAGTTTGAGAAATCTGAAAATTCTTGAAATGGGGAAAAATTTAGGGAAAATTATGCACTAACTAAATATTGATTAATATTGAATGCATTTTACATACAGGTGATTTGGTTGAAAAGGTAGCATAGAAATAGAGACATAATTAAAGCAACGCTCCTTTTAATGTAAAATTGTTTAAAAATTTTGAAAAGTGTTTTTTTATCATGTGTGAACATGATGTTGTTCTGGTATAAGCTCCATCGTCATCTGTTTACGGAGTATTTTTCAATGCAGGGACCTTAAACACCTACATTATAATTCCGAGCCACCAAAATTCATATATACAAATATATATATAACAGAAATACAGACATAATTAAAGCATGGCTACTTTTAATGTAAAATTATTGAAAGATTTTAAAAGTTTTTTTTTTATCACGTGTCAACATGATGTTGTTATAGTATAAGTTATCGTTCCATCGTTATCAATTTACGGACTATTTTTGCAATGCAGGAATCTTAAACAAATTGAAAAAATTGAAAATGAAAAAAAATGAAAAAATGGAAATTGAAAAAATACTGAATGAGCAATGGTATTGGTATTGGTAAAATGGTCATCATAATTTCAAATTATGAAAATTCTTTAACAGGAAGAGGGGTCAGCTTCCCTCACTTCTCATTGAAGTGGACATTTCTCATCTCGTGGTCTATCACCAATCACGATGGAACAATTCATGGTATAGTTCATATTCAATCTATAGTTGTTTCGACCTGTGAAGGTCGCGCAGTAATTTCCTGAGTCTCATTATACACGATAGCAAATATCTGCTATCAGATTTGAGTGACAGGTTGTTCTCATTAGTACAAAACACTAATTGCATGTGCGTATACATGCGTATACACTAATTGCATGTATACTCAGAGTATAATAAATAGAATTAGTAGAATAAAAATATTTTTACTTATGTAGGATTTCTAAAATAACACTAATCATTCATATCAAAATAAATAATCTGTATTATATAATGAGTTAATAGCTGACTATTCAGAGCAAAACGTAATGGATGCAAATTTAAATTTTAAATATAGCTCTGTAAAACTTAAACTTTTTATTTATTCATTTATTTAATGTTCTATACTTCAAAAAGATGTGTACAATATATTCTCAACTCAGTCTAATTAGAATCAAATAACATAGTTCAAGTTATTAAAAGCACTCCAATTAATCTGTTTTTATTAAATAAATTTGTAAAGCTTATAAGTTAATAACTTTTAATATTAGTCATTAATTTTTTTAAATATTATTTATCATATTATAACATGATATTTCATTTATCATAAAAAAATTATGTATAAAATTATAAGACTATAAAAAAAAGGTAACGAAAATTTAAATGAAATATAGTTTTTGATTAATATATTAAAAGTTATGAAAAAAAAGTCATTCATTTATTTTTAAAAGCCAATCCACATTTTAATTTAAAATTCTCTTCTTAACTAATTCGAATTTCTAATTTAAAATTTCTCTCTTAAAAACTTTGAATCTAATATAGGTCATATTTTTAAAACGTGCTGCCATCTTGTGAAAAAAAATTGTACTCTTTTTAATGCAAAAGAGTTTTTATTTTATTTTATTTTATTTACTGTAAACTAAACATTACAAAATAATTAAATAAATAAAATAAAAATTCTACACGCGTTAATTTTTAATTTATTTATTTTCTTTGCTGTAAATCAAACGAAAATTTTCGTTTGTTAAACGGATATTTCTGTAATTTTTAAAACATCTAATATTTCACATCATTAATTACTAACTTAATAAAAACGTAAAACAATAAATAAAAAAGGGGAAACTAGTTCAATTTATTTGTAGCTGTTTATATATTTATTTTTTGACATTTTTTAATCGACATTTTTATATTTTAATAATAATAAACATTGATCAGAATTAAGAAAGGCAACAAGAAAAATTCCCTTTTTTTTCCCCTTTTTAATTTCAAACTTTACAGAAACATTTTAACAAAAGCGACTACTTCTTTTAATAGCAGCAATACATTTTAATAATCTCTTATTTATTGCTATTTAAAAAAAGTTTTAATTGGAGAAAATTTATTTCTGTATTATTTCATTTCCAATTATTTAATATTTTTTTCGTAACATTCACAACATAACTTACAGGGAAAAAAAAAAAAAAAAAAAAATCTATGATCCTTTTGGGCATAAGAGGGGGAAAAAAAATTCTTTTTCAATTCCACATCGAGTTCCATCTTTGAAGAAGGCAGACCAAACTTTCAAAAGAAGCTTTGTAAAATTGAGCATGGAAGCGATGACATACCTCTTTTTCTTTTTCTTTTTTTTTTCTCTTTATTTCTTTCTTTATTTTTTCCGTTATAAACTTGGAAAGTGGTTCAAAGGAGGATTACAAGTCGGCGGATAATCGTCGGACTCCATTTTCTGGAATTTTTTTCATTTTATTTTCCCCCTTCCATATCGTTTTCCCTTTTAGTCCCTGTCGTCATGCTGAGGGAAAATCCCTTCTGGTTGCCATGGAAACAAATCTCTTGAATGGGAAACTCCATATGATGTCTTTCTTCGTGGTACAAGCAAAGGATGAATCTCCGTTGTTTCACTTGTCTTGTTGGCAGTTGATTGATCGGACAAAGAATCAAAAGTAAAATTACCACAAAGAATAAAATGTTCATAAGATGCACATTAATTTTGAGACATTTAAATATTTGCGGTGAACATTTTTAATTTATTTATTTAATTTATTTTTACAAAATCACATTTAAATTTCTCTAATTTTTTTGTATCTGCTTTTGTCAAACTTGTTTGACTTAATTTTGTTTAATTTTGACTTAATAATAACTTAATTTTGTTCAATTATATTAATACGACCATCGCCAGTACAGTTTTAATTAATAAATTATTAAAGTTAAAACTTTTCATTTCAATTTCTTATTTCAATTCCTACTATTAGTTCACACTTTCCTTATAATCTTGTTTAAATTTTCAATCGTTCATAAAATACTTTTTATTCCTCCACTCAAGCTCAAATACATTTTTTTAAACTTGTATTGGATGACACTGTTTTCAAATATACAATACAGTTTTTTCAAATATTAATTTATTAATTAAATTAAATTAATTAATTTTAGTTTTTTTTTAGATTTAAGTTGCATGTATCTACCAATAGATGGCGCCAGATAAACATAAAAGAATGAATGAAAATTATTTATAAAGGACTTTCTGTAATATAGTAAAAAAAAAGTAGGAATTGACTTTAATTTTTTTTATATTACTTGTTTTTATCTGCTTTTATGGAACTTGTTTGACTTAATTTTGACTTAATAATGACTTATTTTTGTTTAATAATATCATCGCGACCATCGGCAGTACAGTATTAATTAATAAATTATTACAATTAAAACTTTTCATTCAAGTTCTTATTTTTGTTCTTATTTAAGAACGTTCTCGCATTTCAACTACAGGATGATTATAATTCAAGTCCCACTTTCAAAATGCTGTAAAAAGAAAAAAGAACCGCTCTTCACAATGAGCTCAAATTTGAACTGAAGATTCTTGAAGAATGTGGAAACGGTACGGCGTCTAAAGAGGTTCCAAAGTGTATTAATAGATACCATAAAAAAGTGAATTCGGCTGTCAGTGATATTTTGAATCGAAATTACGGCATATTTGGCATAAATTGCACATTAAACCAACTGTTGTTGTGACTAATCCTCAATGTCGTGCAGTGCGGGACGGACATCCCATAAGTGATCTACTCATGGATGGAGGGAAAGGTGCAGCTTCTCATGTGATGGAGCACCCGTAGGTAGAAGTCTGACTTTTGCTCCGTGACGCTCTTACAGTCATATGAGACCAGGACCTACGGCTTAAAGTAGATTCCGAACCCCTACAAACATCCATGGCACCACCGGGACTCAAACCCGAAACCTGTCGTACCGAGCGATAGAGCACTAGCCACTTGACCATTCAGGCCCAAACCAACTGTAATGTACAATGTCTGTCCCAGTCATTCAACAGTTGTGACACTGTTAGTGGAAAGCCCATCCACCACGGCAAAGTCATACCAAATTGGATGGGAAAAATCGGTGGAACTTTTTTTTGATGCAATACCGTTCCCCTCTTCTTCAAGTATCTTCAGTTCAAATTTGAGCTCATTGTGACGAGAGATAGCATTTTGAAAGTGGGACTTTAATTATAATCCTCGTGTATATTATCATGACAACAACAATTGATTTTTAAAACATGCACCTCATTTTTTTTTTTTTTTTTTCCCTTTATTAAACAGTTAACCTATCCATAAAACATATAAATACATCAATAAAAAAGTTTAAAGTAATGTTTATTTAATTTGTGAAGAGATGTATTAAATATTTAATCATTATTACCAGCCAATCATTGTGCTAATTAGTTATGAATGTTAATTAATTTTTGGTGGATAAAAGATAAAAAAAAGTTTCATAAAATAATTTTGATCAGTTGGTTCATTATATAAAAATATACGCAGTTTTATTTATATAAGAAAGATTCGGGTAAAACTGTTTTTTTGGAAAAATCGAGATTGATTCCAAAGGCCAGAAATCAGTAAAATTTAAAAACATATAAGTAGTGATGTATGTATGATCCAGAATAACATAAAAACTTTAACATTTAGAAGTCCAATTTTTTTTTCTCTAGATTTATTATTATTTTATCTCATGCGCATTAAAAAGAAAAAAATTGCAACAAATTTCTTCTTTGTTAGTTAAACCCTAACCTTATTTTTTAATTGTTAATTACTTCGCTCATAGCGCCATCTAGTGGCTTGATGATGCTTAACGCTGACTATGCTCATCTATGATATTAAAATGCCCTCAAATTCATATTACTCGTAGGAATTATAGAATAATTATATAATAGGTTTTATTTCTTCAGAAATGATGAAATGTAAAAAAATGAAATGACATTTCTGAAAAAAAATCTTTATTAGGACGTTTAAATTTTTATATTAATTTATAATGATTTAATGTTTAACATTTAAGAAATGCGATTATTTTATTTTATTCAACATTTTTTTTTTATTTTTTTTTTACTTTCAATGATTTGAAAAACATTCCTTACATTACAATTCAAAATTTGGTTAATTAAATTTTCAGTTCTTGTGTCATAAAAAACGCTAGAACTGTATCCATAATAATTAATACATTTTTAAATGTGCACTAAGTTTGTGTAATAAATTTTATTGTACGATAATTTTTTTTTTAAATGTGCATTAAATTTTAATATGTTATACATTCTATGGGAACTTATTTGCTTCAATACATTGTTTAGCTCAGAATTAGCTTTTTAACTTCAGTAATTACAAGAAATTCAAATTTATTAAGCATATTCTCCATGTAATTTTTTCGATATAGCTTCATGTGAATTTCTCTTTCATTTAAAGAGTTTCAATTTTTAACTTAACTCTTCAGAAAAACAAAAAAGCAAAAGAAATTTTAATTAAAAAATTAGAAATAGAAAAAGAAATTATTTATATTAAAAGAAAGTAAGTGATTTTGATAATGTATAATTTTATAAAAGTAGAAATAATTGACATGTTTGTTTCTTTTCCTCTTTGATTCTGAATTTTTTTTTTTTTTTTTTTTTTTTTTTTGTAATTCTACGAAATAATCAAAACAACTCACAAGAAATTTATTATGAAATTTTTTAATTATATAATATATTTCTTTTGTGATAAATTCTTGCAATACGAATCTGCATATGAACATCTGAATTTTGGGTATAAAAAAATAATATAATTGGTAGAAATTTATGTTGCAATGATCGTTCCTTGAATCGTGCATTGGATATCAAAACAACCAGAATTAGAAATTTGGCATTGAAGTACTTGGGTAAGAGTCCTGTAACTTTAATGTAGTTTTTCTCTGCAGCGAAATTTATCATACATGCACATTTTTACATCATCTTCCAAAATTAAGAAAATTTTGTCTTTAACTTTCTATTTCGTACCAAGACTAGTGAGAATTTTGCTATGAAGGAAACTTTATTATTGTATAATTTAATGTTTTATGAATTGCTTAGGTTTTGATTCAGAATTATTGATGATCAAAAGATACAAACAATTTAATATTATATTAGTTATACGCCTGCAATATTTTTCGTATTCAACTACTTTAGAGTGGAAATAAAAAAAAAATATGTTGTTGTTTCGTATCCCACTTGGCCGACAGCAAAATCTAGATCAAGTCCATGAGCGCATGTGTTCTCAAACAATTAAAGCTTCTACATGACTTGAGCACAACTAGAAGCCAATGCAAGTCAAGATATAGGCAGGAGTGGCTTGAGTCAAAATAAACCTTAAGACCCGACCAATGTTGTTGAGTATGACGATGACCAATGCGGAGCCTAGCAAGAGCCGTCTGTTCGTATTTACTTCCCGCCCCAATTAAAACAGCACCAGGACAGTTACAATAATGTACGTAGGCCTATTTTTATTATTTTTTTTATTAAACCGATGAGTCATGATAAAGGGTAAAAAATGCAGCCCTTGACCTTGCGACACAAAGACATGGGGCACCCAAAGGGAGAAGTTTGACTTTCACGAGATTATACCCGGGCACTGGTACCCATTTTAGTCGCCTTTTACGACATGCATAGGCTACAATGGATTATTTTAACTCAGATTCACGCGGGGAAATAAAAAAAAATACTAAATAGTTAACTAAATGTTCTTAACTTAAAAATTGTGGTTGCAAAATAATAGCTTTTAATACTCTTTGGTATGATTTGGATTAATGAAAAATGATATGTATATTTCTCACTTAATAATTTTTTTAATTTTATATTATTAATAATACATTATAATATTTTTTTTTATTAAAAATAGTATTTTTATGACAGGAAAATAAAATTAATTATAGGATAATACTACTAGTTGTTAATTTTTGTCAATAGATCTAAAAAACTTAAGGGTGAAGAATAAATTCCACCCATAATTCATTTACTCCATGAATAAACAGGTTGCAAAAAATTATAAATTTCAACAGTTATTATTCACCCTAAATAGATTTGGCTATTAATTAGTTCAAAGATTAAAATAAAATAAATTATGAATTTAAATACGAAGTAATATTAGAAACTCATTACCTTTAAGTCGATGTCACTTCAAATAAAGAATCCTTGAATAAAGAGTTTATTTAATTAATTTTGTACTCAATTAATTTTTCAAACAATAAAGGTTGTAGAATTCGCATGTTTCTGATAATTATGATACATTTAACATGCCATAGTGCGTATCTAAATCTCATTTTACGGAAGAAAGCGAAATCTAAAATGAACTGAAGTGAGCTACTAAATTGAAAATAAATAATCGCATTAAAATCCGTGTGCTGTCGTGTGTTTTAAATTAAGTTTTTCTACTGAATGGCGGTAAATGGCTCCTGATAGTAATTCAGTTAACATAAATAAAAGTCTGAAAGACTATTTAAAAAGAAATGAAAATGGGTCGGGTGAAGAGAAAAGCAACTTGCTTCGATCTTGGAGTTTGGATTCATGGTTCAATAAGTCAACAACAAGTTTGAATAGTGAAGATGACAATTCTTGGTTTAGCCGCGCCGAAAAAGACAGTTATTGCGGATCATTAGTAAGTTTATTCTTTAAAAAACAATATAATATATTTAAATTAAAATAGTAATCAAATTACTGCTCTTTTGAAATTAATTGGTGTTTCTCTCACTACAGAATTTTGAGTTTCAACCAAATAATTATCATTCTTGGTATAAAAAAGCAATTATTAAAAAACTGTAGTATTCCAGTTTAGTTTTTTTTATCAAATAAATCGAGAAAAATATTGTAGTTTCTGAAATAATTGATTAATAAACATTTTAAATTAAATACATTGTTCTTTTAATACATATTGTTACACTATTCTTTTTATATTTCCCTCATTCAGTCTTGCAGTGTTTTTACTGAAAATAAGTTTATATTGATAACCTGTTTCTTCTGATGAGTTATATGAGTATTGCTATTGATAATAGGTTCAGTATTTGAGTGAAGGCCAGTTAAAGAAAATTTTATTGTATGATAAATTGGTGAAAAAAAAAAAACTTAGATATCATCTTGTAATAAGATTAATGGACTTTATTAAGTTTATATTCTATTAAGTGTAATAAAATAATGTTTTTGATTAATTAATAAAAAAATTCTACAAGTGTACAATTCTAAAATTTTTTCATTTACACTAGTTTTGATTCTTATTTGTATAGGTTTTGCCTATTTTATTTGAGCATAGCACCATTATATTATTTCTTATTTTAGATTTATGTTGAAAATTTAAAATATTCACTTATAAATGTTCCAAAAGTAAAGTTCATCAAATATTATTAAAGAAAAAAGAAAGAAAGAAAAAAAAAAAAAAAACCAGTGATAAAAGAAGAATTTAATTTTTAGAATAACTTGTTAAATTTTTATTACTTTAGTTTTGATTAATTAATTAAAGATATTTTATCATAATGATATAAAATCTATTTATTAAAAATTATTTTTAATACTTAATTACTTCACTTGAAATTATATTTTTATTTATCATACATCAAATTGGCTTTTAAATGAAATTTACTACTATTTAAAGTTACATTTTATTTATTATATTCTTTCTTCTGCTTTTATATGCCTTTTTTTATCTAAAAATTTTCAATAAATTTGTTCATTATCTCTCTTCACTTTTTGACTATTTTCAATGATATTAAGAATAGTAGTTAAATGGAAATAATATATCACTGTCAATTCTTCATACCGACATTAAAAAAATATCTTATAGTGGCCACTATTATTTGCTATTACTCTGAAATTAATTTCTTTTTCAAATGCTATAGAATCTTTACCTCTATAGATTGTGCATCTCCAGCACCCAATTATGGCTAAATAAAAATGCATCTTTTTTACTCATGAATCCTTATACCCTTTTTTTATATGTAATATGGCAGAATATTTTTAACTTGGACATTAAGTCCCTAATTTGTATAATGCTTTCTGAATATTGCTATGCCTTTAGATATTTCTAATGATCAGGATAAAAATAAAGCTTATAAACATTTTTAAATTGCGTAAAAATTTTCAATATGTTTCTGACCACCAAAAAATGCCTAAACGAGATCACCAATTCTCTGCGCAAGTAAAATTTTAATTTAACTCATCTCTTAGCAGCAGTGTTAAAATTGCACCAAACAAGCCACATTTTCAACAAATTTCAATCAAAATAAATATTAGTTACAATAAACAGTTGAAAGTCTGAAACAATATAAAACATAAGATAGTTGGGGAAACATAAGATAGTTGAAAAAAATTCATAATTTCAATGTGTTTGATGACAGTTATATATGTTGCTGTAATTAAAAATATAGGTAGGTAAAAATAGGTTCTGTAAAAAAGGTAATTCTGAACCTTTGGCAATTATTGCTTCTAGTAGAAAAGCAACTAATACATGACCAGTATCATTTTAATTTGGGTGAATCCCCTACTTTGTTGCTTGTTCTGTTCTATGCTTTATGATCCAGGCCGAGCAATTAATTAACTATGGATTACCATTTTATTCATCATAAAGCAATGCACTGCATAGCAGCATGTTTTTTTTTTTTTTTTTTTTTTTAAATTTTTTTTTTATGCATTGCAATCTGATATAAGTTACAAATGCAGATATTCATTGTATTTCATGAATGAACAAGCAATACAGCAATTTTTTAGATTTTAACTGTAACTCACAATCATACACCCTTCAGTCATAAATTTCTTACATTTAATAATGTTAAATTGAGTCCAATCAAAATTAATATTTAATTTTCAATAATTAATAAAAATGAATTTTCTTTATTTGCCATATGTGAATGATCAAATATAATTGAGATATGAATGCATGAATATATATGTACTTATAAATGCAGTTGCTATATTTTTTTGCAATTCATGAACATCATGCCACATTTTGTATATAATTGCTGAATTGTGATTTGGCCAAACAGAGTGGGTCAAAATGTGATACAACTGTCTACACTATTTAATATCTTACCATGCGAAATTTCTCAGCAGCCACATTCAGTTATAATAAATAAGTACTAAATTTTCTCCTCTTCTCTTTATTTTTTTCTTCCTAATCACTGAAATAACATCTGGTTTCTATTCATTTTTTTTTTCTATGAAAAATTTCCTCTTCTGACTGAAAGTTAAAAACAAATATTTTATAAAGGAGATTTGAAATATATCATGAAAGGTGAAAATCTGCAAATAGATGTAAATATATAATTCTTACACTTTAAAAATTCTGAAATTACTGTTTTTTATAGTACCTAATATAGTTGGTAGAAGTAGATCCACATATTTGATTTATCTGATAAACAAACATTCAATAGCTGATAATGCATTTTGTATCTTACATAAATAAATAATATTTTTTTTACTTCACATTATTTTATTTCTTTATTTACTTTTCTGACAGGTTTAAAATCAAATCTGAAATAACATATTTTATAAATTCATTATAATAAAAAATTCCACTTATGTTATTAAAAATAAAATATATGCAAAAGTGACTATACTTACTATCTTTGTACTGTTTTTTACCAGTTGGTAGCCAAAAATGTAAAATTGTGAATCCAGTGTACTAATTTTTTATTTATTCATTTTTTGTTTATAAAAGCTAAAAATTTAACTTAAATTATTTAGTAGGAAATCTATCTTATCATAATTCATCAAAATTAACTGCAATTAAAAATAATGATATTAATTGACAAAAACACTTTGCACAATGAAACTCAAAAAAATTGTATTAGTGATCTTTTTAATAAAACATAAGAATGCAGAAAAGCATTACTTGTTCATATAGTTATTTTGAAAAATTTAACTAATAAATCAATCTGTGTGATTTTTTTTTTATTCAGAACAAGTTCTTTGATTACTATATGAGTAATTAATATGAGATGGCAAAACTAGGGTCAAATTAAAGAAGCTCCTTTTTAGTTAATTTTGAAAACAGTCTGCAAAAGCAAAAATTTTAAATTATGTTGCATATTTATAATCTTTTGTTCTTATATTAGTTGGGAAAACATTTGAAAGACATTCTTCGTAATTATTTTGAATAATAAAGTCTGAACTTTGGGTTGCTGTTTGAATTTGTATTACATTAAAATTACCTAAATTAATTCTTACAGCACTCAGTTTGAGTTTAAAATATATTTTATAATTGGTACAATTTCTGCTTTAAATTAATTATTTTTCTTTTATGTTATGTTAAATTATCATAAAGCTACCAGCTTAAATATTCATTGATTTTTAATTATATATTTCAGTTCATGCTTATAATTTTCAAAATGATAATAGTTTTATTTTAAAATTGATATTTTAAAAATATTTATAAATTGATTTTTTTGTTTTCATTTCAGAGTAAAAAACAGAGAATTGTTGGTTTTATGGGATGTATCTTTATGGGATTCTTCTGCTTTGTTCTGGTATTAATTCATTATTTTTTCATTACAATAATATTTTTTTAAAGTTGTGTTTAATATTGTCCTTATAGTAATCGATAAAATCATTATCATTAAATTAGATTATCATTTATTAATTAATTAATTTAAATTAGATTATCATTATTTAATCATTATCATTATCATTATTTTCATGATACATTTCATTTCAAATTTTTAATTAAAAGTGAATTTCAAGGACTATACGTGTTTTTATTTATAATAATTATATTTTCTAGGCAGGGCTATATGCACCTGTTTTATTACTGAAAGCCAGGAAATTTTGCCTTCTTTATTCAATGGGAAGTCTGTTTATCATTGGGAGGTAAAATGTTATTTTTTTATTTATTTATTTTTTGATTACTGTACAGTAAATTTGTATACCCTTTCTGTGTGTTCTATTTCCTTATTAAATTTGCATTGATTTTATCACACCTTCCAATACTATTTTGCTTAAAATTTTTGTTATTTATTTCTTGCTTAATTGTTGCACTGTTATAATGAGATTCTAGTTCCTGAAAATGTCATAAATTATTGTATTATATTATATTTTGTGAAATTTCTTTCTATTAGAAAAGTCACGAGTCATTTTATTTATAATGTGAATGAAAAAATATGTAATCTTATTTTATACTATTTTCATATTTACATCTTCCATTTTTAAATTAAATTTAATTATTACAAGATAAGTTCAACTTTAGAAATATTTGTTTTTATTATATTGAATTAAAAAATTAATATTTTCTCAGAAAAATTGATGCAGTAAAAATATAATAAAATAAATAAAAATTAATTCTACTGTTTTAATATCCCTGAGAAAAAACAGTATAAATTAGTAGCTTATTTTGAATAATTAATTCTGTTTACAGTTTTTTCTTTTAATATTAAAAAATTTATATTTTGTAATATTTACATGTCGAATATTTTTTATAATAGATAACCATAATGCAATGTACATTATTTATTTTATTATTTTTAATTTTTATGCATGATTTATTAGCCAGGAAAAGTATTTACGTAATTTCATTAACAATGCATCAGTATTTGCTGGATTAATTTTTTTATTTGTTACATGTTTATTGTAATTTTTGTGTTTATGCTTCTATAACTATTGATGGGAATTATTGAAATATGAATGGAATTTTAAAATTTAAAAAATCTAGAAAAAAAAATGAAACATTATATCCTTTCTTGTATTTCTTATTTTTCATTAATTGATCTTTTAAAGCTATTATTGCATATGATTTAATTGTTTGCTTGTAAATAACATAATAATTTTGCTTCTCCTTAGCTTTTCATTACTTTGGGGTCCATGTAATCACATTAAACATTTGTTTTCTTATGAGAGATTGCCATTTACTACTGTATACTTTGGAACGATGTTTTTAACTTTATACTCAGCTTTATGGGTAAGATATACTTATATTTTATGATACAATAATTTATCATCATGATTATTAAATGCATTATTTGACATATTTATAAGTTAGTTTGTAAGTTAACATTTTTATGATTGTTTTTGCTGATATTTATATTGAAAATATACACTATATTTATAAATCTGAAAATTCATGTGTTTATATTCAAAACATCATTTAATCTCTAGTACTGTTGTTGTTTGAAAAATTGAAAATCATTTCTTACTATGTTTCTCTTCATATATATGAAATATTTTAATTTATCATGTGTGTTAATATTTTATCACTTATTTGATTAAATAGAGTGAATATATAATGCCAAGCAATGGTTGAGTTTGCATTTATAAGATTTTATTCTGAGGTTCCATGAGCTAGAATGAGGGGGCAAAATCAAAATACTTATGTTCCTTGTCTTTTGAAGGGAGCTATATTAACTTTTTATTCCATTCTTTATGAATCATTATTGCGAGTAAATTTTAACTATAGAAATTAATTACTTGTCTAATATGATTGTGCTGTCAAATACCCACAAAAGTTAAATGCTCTTATTCATCAAAAGTATTCAAATTGGTCAGCTTTTTTATTAAAAAATTTGAAATGTCATCTAATTTATACTATATTCTGCTATTAATTACGTGTCCAAAAAGCATTTTATCATATTTTTAACTAATTAGATTATAAACTTCTTTTAGGTATTAAAAAATATATTATTCTATGGGGGGAAAACAAAACCTTTTTGTTGCATAAATGCCTTTTGCAACCTTTCAAGAGTTCTTTTGAATAAAAATGTGCACTATAGTAGTATTTTTTACTGCTATTTATGGTGGTTTCAAAGTCTGTCATGAATTGATTTAAATCAATTTATGACATAATGTTTCATTTGAATTCTTTCATGTTTTGAGCAATGCCACTTCTATAAATAGATTTAAAATGTATAAGAATATAATTTATTCAGGTTTTTTAATACAATTCAATTCATTTTCACAATTAATAGGGCTTTATGTTTTGTAAATACAAATTTTAGCTTTTTTTTAAGTGCTACTTTTAATTTGGCATTGATTTCTAATGATATGTTAAGATGTATTCACACTAGTAAAAGTTAACAATTATTCTCAATTAAATAATAAACCAATAAATTTTCTGTACTTATATCTATTTGCTTTAAAATTGTTATAAATTACTATGAAAATTAGCATAATTTTATTAAAAGGAAAGGAACACTCTATTTCATTCATTTAGATGTAAAAATTTTGAATTTTAGATTACAGTGCCTGCATAATATCACTTTACTTATGAAATTGAATCATATGTTCAGAAAAGATTAAATAAATGAAAAATTTTATATTGGTGATAAGTTTCAGTTATTTTCATTCAATAATTTGCATAATAATTCTATAATTGTAATAACTCTGCATGTAGTAATTGGGGAAATTATATATTTAAAATTATTTTGAACATTTCATTACTAATACAATATATTTTAAAATCACTTGAATTAATTAAAATAGAAAAACACATTGATATAATTTTTCCAATTATCTTTTTTTTTTAAATTTATGTTATGTATCAACTATTATGAATATGTATTATGTTGGAAA
Organism: Caerostris darwini; assembly: GCA_021605075.1. Classification (NCBI taxonomy): domain Eukaryota; kingdom Metazoa; phylum Arthropoda; class Arachnida; order Araneae; family Araneidae; genus Caerostris; species Caerostris darwini. The sequence goes on along the minus strand of BPLQ01007036.1, from coordinate 497,844 downwards.
TCAAATTACTTTCTTGCCAATCCACCATTTAAATATGTAGAAAAAAAAATTGAAGTTGCTTTCTTGCCAATCCATATTTATATTTGTTTATAAAAATATATCTACAAAAGAATTATTTTTATTATTAGATTATTTATAATTTATTTTGTATAAATTTGCAAAAAATTAAGGAAAAGTCAAGAACATTGGGATTCTGAAATTCCTTTTATTTCATACATAAAATAATGATGTATATGCTTGAAGACCGTGAGGGATTACCTAGACAGGCTAAATGTAGTAATATTTATGCATAGAGTATTTTAAAATTGCCTAATCATATTCAATTTTGAAAGATTGGTCCTATCAAATCTTGTCTTTCATGAATATGACTGAGATATCGAATTCCTGGTTCCCATCAGATCAACAATCTTCTAGAATCAATTTAAAAGAAAACCTGGACTAATCAATAAAGAGTACATGCTTTTTCCATTCATTTACACTCCAAATGATCTGTATGTGTGCCAAATTGAATCTTTCATTTTGGTGCAATGCTAGATGTCTTGTATACAACCTTCCTTTGCAGAATTTTCTGTGCATGATTGATATTGATATCAGCTTTCTGTTGGTTGTTACAAGAGGAGATCAGAGTGGGGTTGATGTAGTAATTTCATGCTTCCTTGAAAATTTAGGGCATTGGACTTATCTATGGCACTGGCAGCTCTTTTAGCCTTACCATTTAGAAGTGGATTCTATTTTTAGAAATGTATTCCACAGTCTCAATTACAGAAAAGCACACATTCAACAACCTTGTCACACAGGTTGATTCTGGCTCGCTTCTATTCGATTTTATTTTTGGAAAATTCAATTCTTTTATTCTATTCTCGTTTCCTATTGGTCCAATATTGCAATTCTTCAGATAAATGATGTTGAGTCCTGTTACGTAAAACATGGCATTATTGAAAATTCCCTATTCAGTGTTTTCCTGGAGAAAAAATGTTTCCTTACTTTTTTAAAGCCTATTTTCGGTCACATATCCAATGATAGCAGCTCTTCGAATTTACAAATCATAGTCTGATGTAAAATTTATTATTTCTTTCATATATTGCATAATTTATGAATTTTTTCTGTGTAATGATAATTTAAAAAAAAAAATTTTTTTTTTTTTTTAACTTCTGTTACATGTTGTAAAATTGTTAAGATCTTTTCTTGTTATCTTGTAATATGAACATATAAAATTAGGTCACAATTTTTACTTAAAAAAACAATTTGTGCTTATCTAATATATAATAAAAATATCTTTTTTTTTTTATCAGTAATGTAATAAAAGAAGCAATTATAGAATATTTTCCCAAAGATCTAAGAAATTGTATTAATAAATTAAAATTATAATGAGCAGCTAATTAATAAGTTAATAATAACTATATTAAATGACTTTTTTAATTTTTATAATTGAAAAGATTTTTAATTTCTAGACATAAATTTTAATAGTTATGCATTATTTTGAATTTTATTATATATTAATATGTAATCAAAGTTCTGTAGATGCATTTATTTTTTATTTAAACATTTTTTATATTGCAGATGAAAAACACAATTCTCACTGCAATATTTGCTGTCGCTCAAGTTATTGCTTTACTATGGTAAATACCTTTTGTATCTATAGAAATTAAGACTTTATTAAAAAAAAAAAAATTTTTTTTTTTTTGTGCAAATTACTTTTCATAAATTATATAATTTATTGACTAGATAAAAAGTTTGTAGCTTTTTAATTTTTGCATACATTTAAATTTTTTTTATTTTTAATCAGTTTTTCAGGAACATAATATCAACATGAAATTATGATGTTTCAATCTTTAAAATAATATTTCTTATGTAGCAAACTTATTCAATTACATCTTAAAATTGTCACCATTTGTAATATTATTATAAATTAAATTAAATTATCGTAAGCTTCTACAACGTTCTATTAATGTAAAAAATGGAATTTGATCTATTGATTTATTAGTTACAATCAAATGTTAAAATTTTTTAATGTTGATTAACATTTAAGATTTTGATTAGTTATCTACATTTTTCATTACAATTAGTTCTAATTATGTTGTTTTAGGTATATTGTCAGTTATATTCCTGGGGGACAAACAGGGTTGAAATTTTTCACTAAAATTTGTACTTCTACAGTCACCAGAGCATCTACTAGAATATTGCCTGTATAAATGTGGACCTTGCTGTATTTAATTATCCAAAGATTTTGTATTGTTCTGTTGAGATGCATTTCAAGTCATCATGTTTTTAAACACAAGAACACGAAATGTACATTTGTCAAAATAATTTTGCTTGTAATTACTGAAGATATTTATAAATTTTTATTTTAATATGGTATTTATTTATGTACAGTGTATAAAAAAGGCTATTTGATGTAGTGGATGTTTTTTTAAATTATTAATTTCACCTGTCGTCATATCATGGTATTTGTAAAATAGAATTAATCTTTTTTTATTTATGTAAGGTAGTAGCATATGTTTTAAAATTGAAACAAAAATATTAATTTAAAATGGATTTAGTCAAATACAAAGGCATTGAAATATATTCAATCACACTTGTGATGTTTTGATATGTAGTAGGTTCCTTAATTTCATAAGTGTTATTATGAAAATCTTTGTGATTATGTCTTAAATGAACAAATTATACAATATGTGTAAATACTTGAAAGACAAAGAAACCGTTTTGTTTGCTATAATGACTCATTTGCAAGTGATCTCTGAAATTGCTTATTTATCCTTGCAAATCTGTGAATATAAAAAAGACTGTTTACTTTTGTAATATATTATAAATAATATTAAATTTAATTTAAATCTTTGTTTTTTATATTTAGAAGTGTAAAAAAAGTATTAGGCTTTTCACATTATTATTTATCGGAGTGCTTAAGGACCATTTCTGTGTTTTGTAAGTTTTTGTTGGAGTTATTTAAAAATTTATGTTGCATTTATTATTTATTGACCAATAAACAGTGTCTAATGATATTTGATGTTTGTGTACTTGTTAAACGGGTTTAAAAATTCAACATTATAATTTCTAATTTTACATCCTCTTATAACGTTATAAAGAAAGTTTCTTTTAAAATTATTTCTTATTTATTCAGAACTGCTTTGTCATGCTCCATACTAGAAAATGATGGTTACATGACCCTCATGTCATTTTAGGTTTTGTTATACGCTTTTCATGTTTGCAATCTTAATAAGAAGTTTGTTCATTATGGATTATAAAGTGGAAGATATATAGGGACAGGAAGATCTTCATTCGTTATAGACTGAGTGCAACAATTTGTTTTCCTTTAAAGCTTCCGTGTACATTGAGGCAGTGTCACAGAATAAAGCATTTCAATGCTTGCCTCATGACTTTTTGTAGTATGATAGATTACCTTATTGCAATGTATTTTTCATAATACAAATGCATACATTATTAACAATATGAGTACAAGGCCCAGATTCGAAGTTTAGCGGGCTCTATGAAATATTTTTTTTCTTTTACCTGTTAAACACTGGCAGTATAATATCTATTACTGCTTGTTTACATGCTTCTTAAATTGTCAGCAGTTACACAGAATGCGTGTGATATTTTATTTTTCTTGATGTTCGAGAATTTTTTTTTCAACTTGCATCATAAACAAAAAGGTTGATTAATTAATTGTCCTAATGGACTGCTTGATTTGCTCACATATTCATTGGCAAAAGTACTCATTCAATATTTCAATAAGGAAGCTATGGATATTTTAACAGTACATTATATCGAAATTTTTCTCTTCACTTTTTCATTACCAAATGAACTTGAAAACACATATGTGGCTGTTGGCATTCAAGAATAACAATTTTTTCTTTATCAGTTTGATGTAATTTGATATGTCATATTTTAAAAATTATTCTTTTCCATTATTTCATTTTCTACTTCACTATTATTTGTCTATTCTAATGTGAGCTTTGGAATTTTTTTCCATTAGAGTTAATAAATAAGAGCAGTCACTTTTAAATTATTTTATCAGATAAAAATAAATTAAGAAAAAGATTCATGCAAATTTAAAATTATAACAATTTGAGCTAAAGAAAATAAGATCAACCCAGATTTTTTGATTACTGTTAGTTTATGAGAGCCAAGACTACCGATCATACACGATTTAACTCCATAAAGGGTTGATACACTAAGATGAGCACTGTCAGAAAATTAATTTTAGATGCTCATAAATGTCTCAGGCAGAAGAATTCTTTCTCAGGAAAATGTTGAAGATGAAGAGGGAATATCTTCTAAAAGGATGCACCCCTCTTTATCTACAAGCACTAATGGAGAGGCACTTTTATATTCTTTTCTCAGAAATTTACTTAGATGAAATCATTTTTTCTCTTTATGATGAAAAAAAATTTTTTTTTAAGTTTTAGACATTTGTAATACAATAAAAGAATTACTCTAAAATATTTCAATTTCTAAAAAAAAAAAAATCTTGAGGGGTGCATATACACTTCCTCTCCGTTCTCGGGTATGCTTTGTAACCAATCATTGTTTTAAAAGATAAAATGTTCTTTTATTTCCTCCAGTTAAGATTCAGAAACATGAAGAAACTGTCCTAAATAGGAATCATGTAAATACTGTGTTATTTAAAAAAGAGTTTACCTCATAGCAATTTTTAAAAGTAGTTTACAGTAAATTATTTTTTCTTAAAAACTGGCAATGTCTTCACATACAGTGTATCTTTTATAGAGAAAAAAAAATTGTCAGAAATACTAGATATTTTTGAAAACATTCACTCCATTGATTCTAAGCACAATGTAATAAGGGATTCATTCAAAGTAAAGTAAATAACCTGTCAGTCTAATGTGGGAATTTCGGTATACCTTTTTCAAGATTTTAAAGTTTTGTTCATGGTTTATGCATAATTTATCGAATGTATGTCATTTAATTAACAACATACACTTTGTTATCCTATGAAATGTTGCAGCTATATTTTTAAGAGCTTCATTATACCATAAATAGATTCCTGGTATCTGCCACACCAATTATCTTGAGTGATATTGCAAATGAAATATGGACTTATCGCTAGTGAATATAGACTTCCATTGATTTGCAATCCAATCAACATATATGCATGTCCAATTATAACTTTTAATTTTAGTATCATGATATAAAGGTATACATAATATTAAACATCTTGCATATAAATCTATTTTTTAACACATTTAATATTCTTATCAATCCTCCAGGGTTAAAAATTTGAAAAATCAAGAAAAACAAAAGAAAATTTGAGGTGATTATGTATAGCACATATGTGGCTCTTTACAGTCAGCTGTAAACAGCAATCATTTGCAGATACTTGCAAATCTACATCTTTGTCAAAGCTGATTTTCTTTATTGAAATGTGATATGTGATTCATGATTTATGAACTATAGAATGATCTAATTCACCTATCTTGCTGCATATGAATGATTCTGTCTTCTTTCATTGACCATTGTAAATGATGTCTATTACTCGTAAAATATGACTATCTTGAAATTTCGCTGGTCAGCATTTATTTGAAGAAACTGTAGATGTTTTGCCCTTTTTTTAGCCATGTATCTAGTGACATTAAATGACTGCAACTCCATTGTTTGCACATTGTATCTGGATGCAGCATTACTTTTTATGTATACTGCATATATTTTCAGAGAATTTTATTATTTTTGCCATGAAAATTTTTTTGAAATTACTATTTTAGAGTTATTTTGAAAAATTTGTTATATTATACATAAATATAAATGAATATATACAGAAATTTTATTGTACATCTTTGAAGTCTCATCATTCTTTGCCAGTAATATCAATCATTGAAAGAGCATCTGCAAAGCAGATTCTTACAATATGATTCAGAAATTGGAGAAAATCTCCTATGGCAGTATATTCATATAAAATTTTCTCTCTAACATAGTTCAAGAAGTGTAAAAACTCCTTTTAGTGTAGAAATTATATAGATTTGTGTTCAAAAAGGATACGAGGTAGTAGTATGTTATTTCAATGCCTGTATAAAGCAAATTCTTATAATAGGATTCGAGAATTGGAGAAACTTCCTTACGTCATAGCATTCATATAATACATTTTCTTTCTAATATGGCTTAAGAACGGATATATATATATTCTACTTTAAAGCGATCTATATATATATATATCGCTTTAAAATAGAAATCCTACAATAAATTTTCAGAATTCCCACACAAAGAAGACGACACAAGAATATCCATCATTGACAACAACTATATCACAAATTTTAATAAGGGGCAAAGTGGCTAGCGCTTGGTACCACAAATTTTGGGTTCGAGTCCCGGCGGTGCTATTGATGTTTGTAGTGGTGGTAATCCACTTTAAACCACAGGTCCCGGCCCAATAGGATCGTAGAGCTTTGTGGGTGGGCTACTCGCGTCCATAGCATATCTTCAAGCTACATGCGCCTCCTGGGTAGTGCTAAATGAGCAACAGCAGCGCAGCCTTTGCTTATGGCATAAAGATTAATTGTATCTGTATTGCCAGCTGCATTAGAACAACAAATTTTTATAAATGTTTCAAGAATTAGAAAAAATTTCTTATGCAAGCAATCATATTAATTAATTGTGACGTTTCAAGAATGGAAAAAATATCCCTTTAACATATACTGTAGTAAACTGTCCTGGTACAAATCCTACAACTTTTCAGAAATGAAGCACAAAAATGATATGAGACAGTAATTTTAGTCGGTTTGTTAATGAATTTTAATAGCACAAGGGCCAATGTTGGCCATGCTGTGACAAACAATGTTCAATTCATTTTTTTCAATTCACTTCAAATGATATTCAATTCACTTTAAACGCAAAATCTCGAAAGGTAAGTGACCAAAATATTGTAAAGGGTTAACAAATATATCAAAGGATGGCAAGTACATCATAGATCAAATAAAAGGTTTTCATCCGATGAAAACCAATAAAATTTTCTTAATATTTTTTATTGCAAATGCATGGCAAGTAGTAAAAATCAATTAAAAATTTCAATTTTATGTTTAATTTAAATTTCATGCCCGATCTCATGTAACTGTCCCTTGGTACCACAGGCTTCAAGTTTGAATCTTGGTGATGGTATGGATGTTTGTTAGTGGTTTGGAATCCACTTTAAACTGTAGATCCCTGTCTGTTTAGCCCCCGTGTGCACAAGATGAGCGTTAAGCGACAAACCAAATCATGTAACTGTCCTGGTACATCTTAAACTACTACATTTTCCTCTATCCCACTCGTGGCTCAGTGGTAACATGCTTCGCTGGTGAGCATCAGGGCTGAAGTTCAGTCCGCTGGCGGCTTTATTGTAGACTGTTTCAAAAAACGAGGAGGTACGATGGCCAGAATACCTAGTGGGAGTTTTTCAGGTTTTCTTTCCTACGATACGCAAATGTGGGACAGTTCCCCCTAAAATCCTCTCGGAAGCCACTGCCCTCCTTCAGCGACTTGGAGCCAAATTACGCTTCTACCTGCGGGTGCTCCATTGCAACTGAAGCTGCCCCCTTTCCCTCCATCCATGAGTAGACTAATCATGAGGTGTCCGTTCTGCACTGCCGGACACTGAAGATTAGTCACAACAACACTTTTTCTTCTACGTTAGTTTCGCCAACTTCACTGTCCATTGATGCAGAATCAGATTCTCACGGTATAAAAGGTGGCTTTTTAAATATTGCTTATTCAATGTTAGCTTCAATGTGATTCTTAGTGTTTTTTTTTTTTGTTTTTTTTTAGTTCAATAGGATTTGGATTCTTTTGGATTTTTTTTTTTTTTTTTTTTTTTTTTTTGTTCTTTGGATTTAAACATTTAAAGCTGAATACTTCGTCGAGTCAGTGGCACCCCTGAGGGTTTTAATTTAGGTTTTTCGCTTTAGTGTTTTGTTGAGTTCTTTGAGACAAAAATTTCAATTGTAGTCAGTTGTACAGGTATGAAATTGACAATAGTAGAAGAGTACTACTAAAAGAGTAAAGATAAGCTATGTAGAAGGTAATGGTCAGTTTTTGTAGTGGAGGACAAACAATTCCAGTAGTATTACTGTTAATCTTTACAATTACAGATCATGTAGGCCAAACAATGTTTAGAGTATTAATTGTTTTTCAGCGAACATAGTAAATAATTAATTGTTATTCAGAGATTGCTTTTCCTGTAGCATTAATTAAGTCAAGTTTACCTTGATAAAAGTTCAATGATCAGTGTGCCTGGATATGCATATCTTTCCTTCTGGATCTTAAGCAGCGCAACTTTACTTAGGTCACTTACAGGTTTGGTTTATCTCTCTACGGTTATTTTTTGCACACTTTAGGTTAATTAGACCAGGACCTACAGTGTAACGCGGATTCCGAAAGACTAGCAAACATCCATGCCACCGCCAGAATTCGAACCTGAAGCCTGTGGTACCAGAGCGATAGCCAATTTGGCCATAAGGCGGCCAGGTTATTTACAGGAATTGATAAAATCAAAATTTCACAAACGTCGTGAAACATTCACATTTCTTGTTAGTTGAATTTATCATGCTCGGGTACCTGGTAAAGACAACAAAAGAATCTGGTGAAAAATAATTTAGGCCTTCATAAGAGCTTATAACTTTAGAGAGAAAAGCGCATGAATTAGAAAAAAATATATATGCCAAAGGCCGTACGAGATATGTTTATTTTTACGGGGTAAGATTGTCAGCCCTATGCCAAATGCTCTACTGTCATATTACAAAGGGACCTACGGTTTAATGTGAATTCCGAACCACTACAAACATCCATGGCATCGCTAGGACTCGAACCCGAATCTTAGGCACAGAACTAGTCATTCCGTCATCCATGTTAAAAACTAAACTAATTAAAATATTTTTACATTATTCAATTATTTTTTCATAAATACAATAAACGCACTTTTAATTTTTCGATCACAAAACAGAAGAAAATATATCTATTCCTAAAAGTTTCAATTTTAAGTATGAACTCGCATAAGTTCTATAGTTCAGAAGACAAAAGAAGAAGAACTTTACTGAGAATCACAAAGCAACAATGCGATTTGTTTTTTACTAGGATTTGCAGTGACGGATTTAGGCTTAGGCCCGGGCCTAGGCCGGCAAATTTTTAGGAGCGCCAAAATTTTCGAGGCGGTAAAAATTTGAAATCGATGTTGTTTTTTTTTATCAACTGTAAGACTGAATTTTAATGCTCCTTTTCTTGCTTTGACAACTTCAAGATGTTAATATTTAAAGAGTAGAATTATTTTTTTTTAAATAATTAATCGTGTAAGTAGTAAAATTTCAAATATCTAACAAATAGGTACTAAGAAAATTTTCGTTAAGTATAGCATTTATCTATTGACGTTAGGTTTTACCATAATTTTTTCTTAAAAAAATTTAAATGTAGCGTTTGTTCGCTCATCATTATGACACAAAATATTAATTCACCATATTTAATTATACCTTTGTCCGCTTACTCAAAAACTTTATTATTTTTTTTTAATCTCGCATAAAAATACAATAGTTTTACGTAATGCGAGGCGTTTCTCAAAGATTACTATGATCAATTTAAAAAGGTCGTACTAGAATTTGGAAAATCACAAAAATATAATGAAATAGGCCTCGAAACACAAATTAAACGAATCAATTTATCTGATTAATAAAGAAATTGATAACTATTTTTAATAATATCATCATCATGATTGGCACAACAGACCCATGGTGGGCCGAGGTCGTCAGCCTACTGGCAGATTTCGAAACATGAGATGTCTTCTTTTTTTACGGGGTAGGGTTGTCAGCCCTATGCCCAACGCTCTACAGTCATGTTAGACCGCGACCTACAGTTTAAAGGGGATTCCGAACCACTACAAACATCCATGGCACCGCCGGGACTCGAACCCGAAACTTGTGGAACTGAGCTCCAGAGCGGCCATTCAGGCCCTTTTAATAACATTGCAAATAATAATTTTGAAATAGAATTCAAAAATTAAATTTTTTATTATGCAAACTGTGAAAAAAATTATTCTAAAGCAATGAGTCATATAATAAAAGGAAATAAATTTTTGTATTTAATCAAAGTATCGATAAAAGCTGAATAGTATTTCATTTACTTTGTTAACATCTTTTCTCTAAGCATCAATCTCAATGGCTTGAGGTCTTTACCAGCATCATATTTCATCAAAATTCCTCGAACTTCAAGTGCATACATTGTTTTTGTTTATATGTTTACTTTTGAAAGGACGTTGAAACTCGAACCTAGAGCTAGATTGCTTTCTTTGACAGGCATCGACATGTTCAAGTAACGATATATAGAAAACTGTTTTAGTTTAACGTTTAACTTTATCATTTTTTTCTTCGAGTATTGAGTCGCAATACTTTTATTCTTGTGTTCAGTCTTTTCAATGTTCTTAGAGAGTAAAGATATTATTTTATTATAAAATTTGCTGTTTTAACACTTTTTTTTATTTCCAATGGCAGATTATGAATAGTTAAAGCAAAAACATACAACAACAACAAAATAATACAACAAAACATACTGAAACAGAGTTCATTAATCTAACAATAATGCCAAGTTGCAGATCTTTTAGACACTAAAAAGTGTTACCAGGTGCAACACGGGGAGGTAGATCAAATTTGACGCATATATTTTACATTGAATGAATAAGCGACAGTTTATTGTGAATTTTTATTTCTATGTTTTAATATCTTACTAAACAAAAAAAAAAACATTAGTGTTAATCGCACTTAATACCTAAATTTAATTCGAATCCATTATTACTATTCGTATGATTATTATTATTATTATATACAAGGGCGTCAAATTAACTTGGGCCTAGGACACCATCGAACCTAAATCCCTCACTGAGGATTTGCAGTTCCATTTTTTTCCAAGCAAAACAAAATAATTTCTTACCTGCAGTAAAGATTTTAAAATAATCTTGGAGATCAGGATTCACACAAGAAAAGAAACTTGCCAGCTGGGAAAAAAATATTACCGAGCAGCGGCCAAGAGATTTTTTTTTTTTTTTTTAAATTAACTAAAAACATTGGGCGCCAATGAGAAAGAGGTTTAATTATGATGAATCCAAGTTATGCAACAAATATTTATTGCATTTTTAGTTACATATGGAAAAACATCAAAATAAAATTAAAAGTTTGACATTCGTCCACACAGGACAAATCTCGTCTACTATCGAGGAAGTTCCGTCAACATACAGAGGGCGCTGCTGATAACCTGCAGTAGGTGTTGCCAGATATACTAAAGGAGCGGGTTACACATTTACTTTATTACTTTTACTTCTATGTATGAGAGGCGCCTGATGGTCGAGTGGCTAACGCACGATACTACAGGTTTCGGGTTCGAGTCCCGGCGGGGCCATGGATGTTCGTAGTGGTTCGGAATCCACTTTAAACCGTCGGTACCGGTCTAACAGAATCGTAGAACGTTGTGGGGGTAGTGTTACTCCGCGTCCGTCGCTTATCTTCAAGCTACACTTACCTCCTGGATAGTGCTAAGCGAGTAACGTCGGTGCAGCGCTTGCCTTAAGGCATCAAAGACAACTGTCTAAGTGTTTTCCAGTTGCATTTGGAAAAAAAGAACTTTTATGTACGATAACATACATACTAGTTACGGGGTTACAGTGAAGTATCAAATTTACCTAAAGCATCCACGTGGTAATTGATGAATAAAAATATTCATTAGTTGGTTGTTGCATCCATTAGAATTAAAAAATTAGAAAAATTACAAAGTTACTGCAATAATTAAAAATTAAATTTAAAAATTAATAAAACTACTAACAATTAAAAGTGTTAGTACAGTTACTGGTCGTTACATAATGACTGCAAAGTATGTAAATTGATCAACAAAGCCAGAAAATGTTTCATGGGAATTCTTGTGATAAGAATGAAGAAATTTGGATGTTGCGCAATCATCCACTGGATTCATTCTGTTATTATCAAAGTAACCTATTGAACAAAATGGAAGTTGGTTTGGTTTGTCGCACATGGTCATCTTGTGCACACGAGGGCTAAGCAGACAGGGACTTACAGTTTAAAGTAGGTTCCGAACCACTACAAACAACCATGGCATCGCCGGATCTCCAAACCGAAACTTGTAGCACTGAGCGCCACAGCACTTGTCATTCGGCCACATGTTAAAAACTAAAGTAATTCAAATATTTTTTTACATTATTATTCAATTATTTTTTCCATAAATACAATAAACACACTTTTAAATTTTCGACCACAAAACAGAAGGAAAACATCTCTATTCTGGTAAGTTTCACTTTTAAATATAAACACACACAAGAACAAAACTGGGGTCCAATAGACAACAAGACGCAAGTAAAAGAATTTAACTGAGAATCGCAAAGTAAAAAATGCGATTTGTTTTTACTAGGATTTGCAATTTCATTTTTCAATTCCTGCTATTAGTTCACACTCTCCCTATATATATCTTGTTCAAATTTTCAATCGTTCATAAAATACTTTTTATTCATCCACTCAAATTCAAGTACATTTTTTTTTGAACTTGTAGTGAATGACACTGGATGTGAATGCAGTTTTTTCAAATATTAATTCAGTAATTAAATTAAAAAAAATTTTTGCTTTAAGTAGACGTTTTATCCAAATGATTTTCGGGAGCGAGTTAGCAGTTGTGGCTTAGTGGTTAGAATGAAGGATTTTTAACAAAAAATTAACTTGAAGAAATTTTATATATGTACATACATATTTATATTAATTGTAATTATTTAATAAAAAGTAACTAAAATAAAAATTTTCTTTGTTGACCTAAGTAGGAATTGACTTAATTTTTTTTTTTTTTTATATTGCTTGTTTCGAGCGAAGCAAAATAATTTCTTACCGGATATGTATTTCCTGCAGCGAGAACTTAGAAATATTCTTGGAGATCTGGATCCACAATCATGATGAAGAATTGAAACTTGCAAGCTGAAAAAAAAAAAAAATATTACCGAGCAGTGGTTAAGACTTTTTTTTCCTAATCAACTGAAAATGTTGGGCACCAATATGAAAGAGGATTAATTACGATGTGCCCAAGTTATGTAACAAATATTTATCGTATTTTTAATTACACATGGAAAAACATCAAAATAAAATTAAAAGTGTGACATTCGTCCACTCAGGTCAAATCACGTCTACTATCGAGGAAGTTCCGTCAACATACAGAGGGCGCTGCTGATAACCTGCAGTAGGTGTTGCCAGATATACTGAAGAAGCGGTTGCACATTTACTTTTACTTTTATGTTATTGTAGATTATTACGGAGATCCTTGGCCGCGTAGCGGCCACTAGCTCCTTCTTTGTAAAATGTTGAAACATAGTGGTGGTCTCATGCCCTTTGAGTTAATAAGCAAAATAGATAATTAAATGCCCTTTTTTTAAAAAAGAGAATTATTTATTTAATAAAATTATAAAATGAAAAATATCAAAAATTTCACAAATGTAAATGTTGATGACATCAGTTGCATGTAATAACCCCGAATGTGCAAAGGTCAAATTAGGAGAAAAGCGAACTTTTTTCACTTTTATTTTTATGTACAATAACAGACATACTAGTTACGGAGTTACAGTGAGGTATTAAATATACTTAAAGCTTCCACATCTTAATTGTTGAATAAAAATATTCATTAATTGTTGTTGCATCCATTAGAATGAAAAGATTAGAAAAATTACAAAGTTAGTGCAATCATTAAAAATTAAATTTAGATATTAATAAAAATACCAACAATTAAAAGTGCTACAATTACAGGTCCGTTACATAATGACTGCAAAGTATGTGAATTGATTAAAAAAGCAAGAAAATGTTTCACGGGAATTCTTGTGATAAGAATGAAGTTTGAATTTGGACGGTGTGCAATCATCCACTGGATTCACTCTGTTATTATTAAGATAACCTAGTGAAAAACACTGTTCAACAAAATGGAAGTTTGGTTTGGTTTGTCGCACTAGTTTTTAAAAGGATTTGTAACTCCATTTTTTTTTTTCAAGCAAAAAAAAAAAAAAAATTCTTACCGGATATGTCTTTCCTGCAGTGAGGACTTAAAAATAATCAGGATCCACAATCTCGATGAAGAAAAGAAACTTGCAAACTGGAAAAAAAAATATTACCGAGCAGTTTTGTATAACATTTTAAAACTAATTCTGCGTTTGGGAATGAAACTAGTGAAAAATTATAACGATTGATATCGAGCCCACCACGTTTTTAGAACGGTGACATTCATTTTCTCGTCAGTCATTTTATTCTTATGTTAACAATTATTTTTTACTTTTTAGTTTGATTAACTCTAAAAGCGTGTTTTTAAACTATTAATTTATTTTTTATTTTTTAGTTTGATTAACTCTAAAAGCGTGTTTTTTAGTTTTTTTAAACTATAATTTATTTCTTACTTTTTAGTTTGATTAACTCTAAAAGCGTGTTTTTTAGTTTTCTTAAACTATAATTGTTTTAGGTATATTATCAGTTATATTCCTGGGGGACAAACAGGTTGAAATTTTTCACTCAAACTTGTACTTCTACAGTCACCAGAGCATCTACTAGAATAGTGCCTGTATAAATGTGGATCTTGTTGTTTTTAAATATCCAAAGATTTTGTATTGTTTTGTTGAGATGCATTTCAAGTCACCTTGTTTTTAAACATAAAATGTAAATTTTGTCAAAATAATTCTGCTTGTAATTACTGAAGATATTTATAAATTTTTATTTTAATATGGTATTTATTTATGTACAGTGTATAAACAAGTAATATAAAAAAAAATTTTAAGTCAATTCCTACTTGTTTTTCACTATAATGCAGAAAGTCCCTTATAAATAATTTTCATTCATTTTTTTAAGTTTATCTGGCGCCATCTATTGGTAGATATATACAACTTAATTCTAAGAAAAAACTAAAATTAATTAATTAAATTTAATTAATGAATTAATATTTGAAAAAAAACTGTATTAACATCAAGTGTCATCCACTACAAGTTTCAAAAAATGTATTTGAACTTGAGTGGATGAATAAAAAAATATTTTATTAACGATTGAAAATTTGAACAAGATATATATAGGGAGAGTGTGAGCTAATAGAAGGAATTGGAAAAAAAAGATATTTGATATAGTAGATGTTTTTTAAATTATTAATTTCACCTACTATCATATTTTTTCATGGTATTGTAAAATAGAATTAACCTTTTTTTATTTATGTAAGGTAGTAGCATATGATTTAAAATATTTTTTTTTTCAATTTAATTTATATGCTATTTAAAATGGATTTAATCAAATACAAAGGCATTGAAATATTTATTGTTAGGCTAATTAATATAATATTGATTTTGTGATGTTTGATGTAATATTTACCTTAATTTCATAAGATTATTATGAAATTATTTGTGATTGTGTCTTATGTGAACAAATTATGCAATATGTGTAAATATGTTAAAGACGAAGAATATGTTCTGTTATTTGCTATAATGACTCATTTGCAAGTGAGTTAATTGCTATCATGACTATTTGCAAGTGATTGCTGGAATTTCCTGATTTATTCTTGCAAATCTGTAAGTATAAAAATGACTCCGTTACTTTTGTAATGTATTATCAGAAAATATTAAATTTAATGCAATTATTTGTTTTTTAAACTTAGAAGTGTAAAGAATGTATTAGGTTTTTCACATTAACATTTAGCATTTTTATCGAAGTGTTTAAAGGACCATTTCTGTGTTTTGTAAGTTTTTGTTGCATTTATTATTTATTGATCAATAAACAGTGTCTAATGATATTCTATGTTTGTGTATTTGAACGGGCTTAAAAATTCAATATTAGAGTATGTATAACTTAAATTAGAAATAAAGTTGCAAAGAAAGTTTTTAAAAACTATTTCTTATTCAATTCCTTCTTATTAGCTCACAGTCTCCCTATATATATCTTGTTCAAATTTTCAATCGTTCATAAAATACTTTTTATTCATTCACTCAAGTTCAACTAAATTTTTTTTGAACTTGTAGTGGATAACACTGGATGTTAATACAATTTTTTCAAATATTAATTCATTCATTAAATTTAATTAATTAATATTATTTATTTTAGATTTAAGTTGCATACATCTACCAATAGATGGCGCTAGGTAAACTTAAAAAAATGAATGAAAATTATTTATAAATGACTTTCTGCAATACAGTGAAAAAAAAGTAGGAATTGACTATAATTTTTTTTTTTTATATTACTTATTTTTTATTTAATTTCAATATAGATCAGCAATTTTTAATATTTTCCACAAAAGTTTTGCCAATAAGATAAAGGCTACGAAACAGTGAATATTTTTCTTTCTCTCATTACTTTTCAATGTATAAAATAAAATCAAAGTAAATCAATTATATTAATACATGAATGTCTTTTTTTTCCCTAGACATCTTAAAAGTAATAAAATTTATTATAAAGTACAGGATGCTTCAAATTTTGTTATTAAAAACTTTTCAATAAGATTTTGCAATCAGAGTTGCAATTATTTCTATAATAATTTATTGCATACATTCACATAGAATTACTAGATTTAATCCAAAGTCAGTGAAAAAAGATAACGATTTTTTTGTATCTAAGCACAGGAACAACAGTTTTTTTTAATTATGTTCTTTGGATAAATATTATTAATATTTGAAGCATATACTTCTGGCTTAGAAAATAAAATTATTACTCAAAATATAAAAGAAAATTTATATATTCTTTATTCCTTTCATGAAAAAATAGGAATAGGAAGTACATTAAATTTTTTTTTCTTTCTTCGATACCATATGTATAGTGATAAAGCTCTCAGATTTTACATTTGCTCCTCTGATTTGAATACATATTTATCCAACACCTGAAAATACATGATATTTTATAAAACTTTGGCATCAATTTTAAAACTAGTTATCAGCAACAACAGATGTAAAACGTACTGTGTGAAAATTCACATACTTCTTCTTTTTCATATCATTTTAACACATTTCAAACTCTTAGAACCATCGTTATCTTAAAGATCATATAATAAACATACATCTTTGATTAGTTTATCTACACTCATCCGTTTAAAAAAAATCACTTTAGAAATCTCAAAATTTCATCATAAGTAACGAATTTATTTATTATATACACAATCTAGCAAAACAAAACTCTTCTATTGACCTTGAAACCGAAAATAAACAGTAGCCATCCAGTGGTAATAGGAAAGTACTTTTTTAAAGTGAAGTCTGGCAATGATTGACAATCCATACGTCACTTCCTATCCATATGATGATCGACAGATAGCTTATACGTCACTTCACGTCTATTGAGTGTTTTAAATAAGTGAATAAAGAACACTTAGGAAGCATTCGCTTCTTTAAGGTGAGTGCAACAGCGGCAGATGTAGTGATGGCTCGTTTCACGGTTTTGTTGTTTTTGTTCTTGTGGAACTTTGCCCGTTCTTCTCACCATGAGCCAAATATGTCACCTGGAAGAACTACAATCGTCCACCTGTTCGAATGGAAATGGAATGACATAGCTGATGAATGCGAACAATTCCTCGGACCGTATGGATATGGCGGTGTTCAGGTAAACAAATGAACAATATATTATTCTTATTTATTGTTTTTCTTTAATTTTAATCATGAAAATGTTTTAAACTGTATGATTACTATCAGAATTTTACATCATAATAATTATTATCATCAGAATTTCACATATAATATTTACTATAATCAGAATTTTACATCATAATATTCATTACCGTCAAAATTTTACATCATAATATTCATTACCGTCAAAATTTTACATCATAATATTCATTACCGTCAAAATTTTACATCATAATATTCATTACCGTCAAAATTTTACATATAATATTTATTACCATCAGAATTTTACATATAATACTTATTGTCATTTGAATTTTACGTCATAATATTTACTACAACCAGAATTTTACATATCATACTTATTAACATCAGGAATTTACATTACTTATTACCATCAGGATTTTCATATATTTATTACCATCAGAAATTTACATATATTTATTGCTATCAGAATTTTACAACACAATACTTATTACCATCAGAATTTTACGTCATCATACTTATTACAATCGGAATTTTACATATAATACTTATTACCATCAGAATTTTTCAAATACTTATCAGAATCATAATTTTACATCATAATATTTATTACCAACAGAATTTTACATATAATACTTATTACCATCAGAATTTTTCATCGCAATACTTATTACATCAGAATTTTGCACCCATTTTTTTTTCCACTTAAAAGAAATTGTTTACAAAAATTATTCCAAAATCTTTTAAACTTTTGCAAAATTTTGTATCAAGATGTTTTATGTTTTTTTTATAAATTAAATTAGATTTATAAAAAAGGGTATAAACCTTGTAAAGCATAATAAAAACTAATTTTATATATATATGATGCTTTTTTAGGAGAAATTTGGCGTTTATGAATAAAACAGTTTACGTGTTCTGAAGTTAATACGTGCAAATATTTATCACATTAATCGTACTCTATCTGCCCATAAGTAACACCCAATGGTTTTTATTAGACATTGATTTATTAACAATTAATAAATAATAAATCAATATCGTTAATAAATCAATGTCGTTCTTTGATTTATAACCATTCATTAATAAATCGAGGAACGATATTGAATAGGAAATTAGAACTGTGGGTTGGAAGATCATCTTTGAATTATTCAAATATTTAAGAAGACATTAATCTTCCAATTTCGTAGACCCTACAACTTGATTCTGAATTAATTTAAATTACTTATCTTTTCTTTTAAATTCTAAATGTTTTATACCATGTTTTGTTACGTTCTGCCCCTTAACACTGTCTTGTCCAATACGAATTTGTAAATTTTCCTTTAAAACATTTATATATTATTATTTTTGAAATTATAATATCACTATCCTTTTTTAAAGAATTTCTATAATCTTTTTATAATCATAAATAAATCTTTTTGTTTTATTTATTTAATTAATCAGCATAGTCATTGTGCTTAAAAATTTCTGATAAAAAAATCTTTTCTAAAAATATTATCTCTTTTAATAAAAAATTTTAAGGAAAGAAACTAAATCAAAATGTGACTTATTTAATTATTTTAATCCAGTATACTGAATAAGAAATTTGAATTTTCTGTATATGAAAAAAAGAAATAATTAAATTGTTGGATACAGAAAATATATCATATTTTTTTGCACACCTCTCGATAAATATATTCTTTGTTATAATTCAAATTAATGCCGTTGGTTGTATAGCATTCACATGCATAACTTGATCACACATTAAATAATTGAAGAGTATTAAATTTAAAAGCTAAAATTAACCTTTAATTTATATCAGCATTAACAATTAATACTGTTAACGAAACTTAACAGTTTTTCCTTTTTCTACTATATATACATCTATTTGATATTTTATTTTAATTAAAATAAATGAATAATTCACTTATTTAGAACAAAAAGCATTGATAGCTTTTTATCTAGCAGTGTAAAAAATATACGTACAGTTAAAAAAAATTTACGATTAAAACTTTAGAGAAAATCATAGAGATAATTTTAAGCTGTAACACTGAAGCCAATCAAATGTCAAGTTTCTCATGTCTCATAAATACTAAAAAAAATTACAATGATTTCAAAAAAAAAAAAAAAAAAAAATCAGAAGAATTATAAATGTGGGACTTCTATTCATTGAAATTTAATGAATTCAATGCAAAAACATTAAGCAGTACTTCACAGATTAGACATAAATAAAAAACAATATTTATGTTCTGCCTTAACGTATCTCCTAACACCGCTCCATAGCGGGATGTGGCAACACTAAAGAGCCAATCACGTAATCTACAGCGTTTTGTGAAGTAAAATCTCAGTAGTCAGGCACACGTTAGCTCTGAAAGAGCTGCCTTAACATTTCGAGAGCATTACAGAGCTGCCTTAACATTTGGCGTGGGGTTAAGGTTAGAAGTTAGCTGTAAGAGTATGTGGTTTTGAATTTATACTTTTTTTTTATTTCCAAAGGCAAGGCAATACAAAAATTGGGAACACACAGAACAAAAATGAAAACGTACACAAAAGAGTTCAACAAAGTTGAACGAAGTCCGAAAAATTCTTTAGCTTGCCAGTATCTCGGATTAGCTACGAAGTTCCAAGCAATGATGGAGATGAGCTCAGTTCATTAGTTCTGCCAAATCACAAAGAGAATAATTTGGTGGTTCGAAAATCCCAATGCGATGTAGATGATCATTAGATCAGCTCTTTTTGATTGAGAGACGCAAACCTCGACCATTGCAATACACGCAAATCAACCAGAACGATCTTGGCGAAAATTGTAGACAATTTAGCTGCATAGAATTTGCTCAGAGTGCACCACTATATCTACATTGAACCTCGAATTTATACTTATTAGTTATTAAAAACTATGAGCTATAATCTCAGCACAGATACTGAAACTATTGGTTCAACATTATTTGCCGAGTCCCGAATGGCTCAGGTTCCGGGTAACTTCTTTGTTCGATTTTAGGCCTCGGCACTTTATGAGAACGATATCCTATGAAAACCGTCTTTGAGCAAACTTTGGTTCATTTATTTATCATCCAATTCCGGTAATCATTGGAAGCTTTTGGTCGAAACTCGGCTTCTTCAACTTCCTGGATGTTCACGGACACATGGTCCGTGAACATCCAGGAAAGTCTAGTTGTGCTAGACCAGCTGGGATTAGTAACAACAACAACCACGTATGGTTTTAGGCATCACCACGTATTAAAAACAGTTATTATATAGGAATCGTCTTTTAACAAGGCCATGAAGAGACCATGGTTCACAGTTTTATCGAACTGTTAGTTCGCCATCACTTGCTATGTTTCAAAGCAATTCTCTGATACTCAACACCATTACACTCCAGATCCTTTACAAAACATAATTTCTGCATTTAATTTTAGGTATCGCCACCCAATGAAAACGGCGTTTTATGGGAACCATCTTTCAACAGGAACGTGAAGAGGCCGTGGTTTGAGCGCTACCAGCCAGTGAGTTATAAGCTTATCACCAGGAGTGGTAGTGAAATTGAATTCAGAGACATGGTGAGAAGATGCAACAACGTTGGTGTAAGGTAACTATTGTAATTGTAATAAATGCATTGAAATGTTAGGTGCTTTTAATTCCTAATGAGCATTTTTGCCATGAAAATTTAATTTCTTTTGTGACCATTTTTCAGTAATTTAAATTTAGGACTTGTAAATTAATGCCATCTTCTCAAGTATGAGTGTAATTGAAAAGCAGGAAAAAATAATAAAACTGAACCTGTCTCGGCACGAGGTTAACAAAGTTTCAGGAGGGATAAGTTGCGTTTTAACTCGTATTCATATATAAATGTTGATTAAGAAATATTTTTTAGGCGAGACAGTTCCAAGCATTCTTGCATTTCACAGATTTCTGCAACAATAGTAGGAGGGATCATAATATAAATACGGAACTAGCATCTGGATTACGGATTTGCAGAATACAATGTGAGAGCTCCACATTAATTTTACGGGCAACGATATCTGATGAGGTACACTTCCAACTTCTTTGGACGCTAGCGGCTATCTAAGAGATTTTATTGTGTCTTCTTAAGCCATGAACGAACAGTATACGAGTAGACTCCGAACATAGAGGAGAATGTGTTTGGTCCGACACTGAATAAACATAGTTAGAGTATGCGAGCTAGCTATAACGCACCATACCGAAATGGCTAGCTGCAACGTTTAGAAGATTCTGCGTGGACAACGTTGGGGGCCTAATGACCGTATGACTAGCACTCTGGCGCTCGGTACCACAGGTTTAGGGCTCAAATCCCGTGCTATGGATGTTTGTAGTGATTCGGAATCCACTTTATGCCGTAGGTATCGGTCTCATATGACAGTAGAGCGTCACAGAGCCCAATCAGACTTCTTTTCACCCACACCATTCCTAAACTGTAAACTGTAACATCATTCCTAAACGTTGTAAAGGGGCAGATCTAAGCACAGTGATGTGGTGCAATATAGCGGTAGTGTACACAAAGTGCATCTGTAGTTCCCATTTGTAACAGTTGATTGGTAATAATTATTTATATTGATTAATGAACTGCAGTTTTTGTTTTGTGTGTACACCACCGAACCAGGAAAGCCTTATTGGCCTTTTTTTGTAATTCTCAGTCAACTAGGCAGTATTAGGCAATCTTATTCTTTCTTTTAGGTTTATAAACCTGGTACTAAGACACTCAGTATACTGTAACAATATACTATGTTGTCTCTTTATCTTTGCAATTAATATGCTATAGCATCTTGACAGTCAGAATAAAACCATTGTTTTCTTTTACCAATGACAAAGCTATTAGCTATTGAATTATTGGATCTGAAATGATTAAAAGGTACACTTATGACAGTAATAACTATACGAGATAATTCAAAAGTAACTAAAACGTTGTATGACCTCTCTATAACTTGGTGTAAATGGCATATACTAATGTAGTAATATGTTCTGATAATGTAATTTAGTATGTGGCATTTTAAATTCATATCACTTACTACAAGCTACTTATCGGTTACTACTTTCTTTTAAACAGTGAAAATTTATCGATTCAATAAAAATTACTAACTTTACCATTGCAAAACAATAGAATTGTCCTTATAAATTCCTAAATTACTTTTTTTTTTCACAGGATTTACATTGATGCTGTCATCAATCACATGACAGGGAACATAGGTGCAGGACACGGAACCGGTGGTAGTTATTTCGATCCCACAGTGCCCAAGTACGATGGTGTTCCGTACGGTCCCGACAACTTCAACAAGGGGGACAAATGCCCTACTGGATCGGGAGATATCGAAAACTACAACGACAAAGTTCAGGTAAGATTTCGCATCTGATTCAATTTTCTTGCGATCTTGTTTCAATTTTTAAAATAGCGCGATGGCTTTTATTTAATAAACTTACTTTACATAAAATACTTACGAAAATAAATTAAGTTCGAACTCTATATTTATCAGTTTGTATTGATTTTAATGTTTTTTCTTATAAAGAAATATTTCATAACTAGGCAAATTGGTTAAAAAAATACTTATATGCGTCAACAAGCAAATGCTCCATTAATCAAATTTGTCATATGATGTTTGGAGTTTTTTTTCTGTAAATTTATTTAAATGCTTTCGTTGTGAGACTGATAAAATCAGACTTGTTGACGTCAACTTTAGCTTAAAAAGGCACATTGATTTGTTATTATCGTTTCATCAATCAAAAAAATCCTCATCAAAAGTTATAGAATTTATTCTATCCTTGTTCCGTTTTGTGTAACAAAACCATTTTTTTAAAAAATACAGGGTGTTCGAGAATTATTAAAAAATTATGTAAAAAAGTAGAAGCGATAGAAATAAACCGTTTTTACTTAATTACAAGGTAAGGTACAAAACAAACTTCGATGCGCGATTCCTTGCTTGTCTGTAGTAGTACATCCAAGCTATCATCGACCATGTATTTGTAAGAATCTAAGAAGTTATAGAATTACACGCAGCTTTGACATGACTTATTGATTCTTTGCAAATTAGTACTATACTTCAGATATTTCTTTACTCAATCCCATATGTAAAATCAATCGAATAAAATCTGATGAGTATCCTCTTAAAGTTAACTTCTCAGATGCTTGTCAATATATAACAAGTAATATGTTAAAGTGATATTGATTTGCGAAATTTCTTGTCTACTTGTAATGAGTCAATAATCGAGAATAATAATAATAATAATCAAGAAATCTCGCATCGAAATATTAACTTTTAGAATTATATTGTAATTTAGAAATCCTTTTTTTTTTATCCCTTCTAAATGTGTTTTTTTAAATATAATTTTGCGATACAACCGCAATTTCCGATACGAGTTTAATTCTTTCCCTGACAGATCTGGTAAGTCGAAATGCTCGTATCTCAAAATCAATTTTTCATAATTAATTGAAATCAAATTAATTCATTCCAGTTCCCTAAACACCATCCCCCTTTTTTATAATAATGCATTTATAACGGATAAATACAAATTAAAATTAAATGCTTATATACATGTAAGACTATTTAAAGATAGAAGCAGATGTTGCTAGTGTCGATCGGATAAATATATATATTGATAGTGTCGATTATTATTGTATTATTTTCTTCTTGTGTTTTTTTTCAATGGACATTTCAATAGAAACCTGTCCAAGAAGCTTTGTTTAAAATAACTTTTGTAAGGTGATTCGTTGTCACTTGCTAACTGTTAATTGTGTATGCTTGGGGTGGGAAGGAGGATGTTTGAGACAGTCAACAGTTGTAAAGGGACAGAAGAATCCTAACTCTTCCTTTTTCTAGCACCGAGTCTGAATAATGTTCGAAATATATTTGGGACAAGAGTTTCTGGTTCTTTTTTTATTATACGCGCCAAACTCGGCAATCTGAGTAGAGTGTTTTGTTGATTCTTATCCCACTTGGTAGACATCTAGACCGAGCCCACGAACCCGTATGGGCTCATGGTTGAAGAGAAAGGAGGCAGCTTCTGATGTGATGGAGCACCCGAAGGTAGAAGTCTGATTGGGCTCCGCGACGCTCTTACAGTCATAGGAGACCCGGCTTAAAGGGGATTCCGAACCACTTCAAACATCCATGATACAGCCGGGACTTACACCTGTGGCATGGAGAACTAGAGTGCTAGACACTCGGCCATTCAGGCCCTGGAGAGTGGTGTTTGTGTTGCCACTGAAGGAGGCTCGTAAGAAGACAAGACAGCAAGTCGTAATCAACCTACTGGAAGTTCGTATCTCAAAAAACTCGCTTGTTGGAGTATTCATAACTTGACTATACATCCAATAATTCTCGGACACTCTGTATATTGTACTGGGTGATATGCCTTTTTGTATATCTTTACAGGTCCGTAACTGTCGTCTGTCCGGATTGGCTGACCTGGATCTGGGACAGGAATACGTGAGGAACAAAATCGCCGAATACATGAACAAACTCCTGGAGATGGGCGTGGCAGGTTTCCGTGTGGATGCTGCCAAGCACATGTGGCCGGATGACCTGTCCGCCGTCTACGGGAAACTCAATAACCTGAACGAAATCACGTTCGGAGCCAACAAGAAACCCTTCATATACCAAGAGGTCATCGATTTGGGAGGTGAAGCCATCAAGTCCGACGAGTACGTGAGATTTGGAAGAGTCACCGAGTTTAGATATGGAATGAATTTAGGTAGGCTGTTATTTTTTCCCTTGCAAAGGTTCGTAGGTTTGTATTTGCAACTAGGGAAATTTACTTGTAAAATTGGTATTAAAGAAAGAATATTCATAATAAATTAAATTGAAAAATATTACTTTTAGTAAATAAATTTTGATGAATCATTTTAGTTAAAAACAGAAAACTGCATTTTGCAATTATCAGTATAAAAAATAGGGTTCTAATAAAGAATTATTTTAGGAAAATCCATCAAGAACCATTAGTCTATGATAACTTTACACTAGCTTTATAATTATATAATTTAGGCAGAGTTTAACAATCAAAGAAATTGTAATGATGAAAAAGAAAAAAATAGAGTATATCTTTTTTAAAAAGAATATTCGCTATTTGCAATTATTTTAGCAAATTATATTGCTACCTATGAACTCTTTTTTTTTTTTTTTTTTTTTTTTTGTAATTACATTTTACTTTAGTTTTCAAAACAGATTTTTACCTATTAATATTGTAGCACTTTTGCTACTGGAAGAGTTGTGGTATTTCTTTCCCATTAGAAAGGATGGTATATTCTTTGACAAGTACATAACAACCTATCACTCAAATTTGACAGCAGACAAGCAGTATTGTGGGTAGTTATATTACATGCAATAAGTGTTTTATAACTAATGAGAATATTATGTCACTCAAATCTGATAGCAGATATTCAGTATCATGTATAATGAGACTCATAAAATTAGCTATTGTCTATTCGACCTTCACAGGTCGAAACAATTACAGATTGAATATGGAATATTCCATGAGTTGTTCCATCTTGATGGGTGATAAACAATGAGCTGAGAAATGTCTACTCCATTGAGAAGTGAGGGAAGTTAACCCACCTCTTGATTAATTGTCTTAAAAGGAGGTGATTTTTGATGAAGAAGGGAAAGAGTTCTGCGTCGAGTCGACCAGAAGTGTTGAATTTCTTTTTCTCTCTGAAGTGACTGAATAAGCCGGAGTTTCTGCCTTTTTTTCAAAGTGAGCCTCTTGGGGTTTCGGGGATCACGCCGTGTGATAGTTAAGGTCTGCCGCAAACCAGTGTATTTGATTTGTCGTAGACTCGAGAATTCTGAAAATCTCCCACCTTGGAGTGATCTACACTTGTGATTTAATGGTGTACTTACGATCAAATTTATATATTAAATTTTCAATCCTTTGTATAATAACCCACATTTCTGTATCTCTCTCTCATATATATATATACACTGAAGTGACAAAAGTCACGGGATAGCAATATGCAAATTTTCAGATGGCAGTAGCATCGCGTAGAACAGGTATAAATGCGCAGTGCTTTCGCAGAGCTTTAATTTCTGTTCAAGTTATTCATGTGAAGAGGTTTTGACGTGATGATGACCGCACGACGGGAATTAACAGACTTTGAACGCGGAATGTTAGTTTGAGCTAGACGCATGGGTCATGCCATTTCGGAAATATTTAGGGAATTCAACATTCCCATATCCACTGTGTCAAGAGTGTGCCGAGAGTATGAAATTTCAGGCATAACATCCCCCCATGGGCAGCTCAGTGGTCGACCGCCTGCACTTAACGACCGAGACCGGCGACGTCTGCAAAGAGTCGTAAATTCTAACAGACAAGCAACACTGCGTCAAATAACCGCAGAAATCAATGTGGTACGTACAAGAGACTTGTCTGTTAGAACTGTGCGGAGAAATTTGGCTTTCTTGGGCTATTCCAGCAGAAGACCGACTCGAGTGCCTTTACTGACAGAACGACATCACTTGCAGCGACTCTCGTGGGCACGTGGGCATATCGGTTGGTCCCTAGATGAATGGAAAACCGTGGCCTGGTCCGATGAGTCACGATTTCAGTTGGTAAGAGCTGATGGTAGGGTTCGAGTGTGGCGCAGACCCCACGAAGCCATGGACCCAAACTGTCAGCAAGGCACTGTTCAAGCTGGTGGTGGCTCCGTAATGGTGTGGACTGTTTTTTCCTGGCATGGACTTGGTCCTCTGGTGCGACTGGACCGAACATTGACTGGAAATGCTTATGTTCAGCTACTTGGAGATCACTTGCAGCCATTCATGGACTTCATGTACCCAAACAACGATGGGATTGTTATGGATGACAATGCGCCATGTCACCGGCCACAACTGTTCGCGATTGGTTTGAAGAACATTCTAGACAATTCCAACGAATGATCTGGCCACCTAGATCGCCCGACATGAATCCCATCGAGCATTTATGGGACATCATCGAGAGGTCTGTTCGTGCCCAAAATCCTGCACCATCAATGCTTTCACAATTATGGACGTCTATCGAGACAGCATGGCTCAATATTCCTGCAGAAGACTTCCAACGACTTGTTGAGTCCATGCCACGTCGAGTTGCTGCACTTCGCCGGGCGAAAGGAGGGCCGACACGATATTAAGAGGTATCCCATGACTTTTGTCACTTCAGTGTATATATATATATATATATATATGAGAGAGAGATACAAAATATCATCTGATTTATTTATTTATTTTTAAGAATTCATTTAAGTTTGCCAAAAAATAGAATTAAATTTCTTAAAATAATTTGATGCATCTTCTAGGTCATTGCCATGCCAAAACGTATGTTATGCATTAATTATCTGATTCATCAATTAACAACTATGATCCTCTTCTATGAATGATGTAGTAATAAGTATACCATTTCTTCCAGGTGATGTTATCAGGAAGAACAACAACCAAAAACTGAAGTATCTCCGCAATTTTGGCGAAGGATGGGCCTTCCAGTCCGGCAGCAACGCTCTGGTGTTTGTGGACAACCACGACAACCAGCGAGGACATGGTGCTGGTGGCTACGGAAGCATCCTCACTTTCAGACAGTCTCGCATGTACAAGATGGCAGTTTCGTTCATGCTAGCATGGCCATACGGCCTTACGAGAGTCATGAGCAGCTTTAATTGGTCAGAGCACATAGTGAATGGGAAGGATGTGAACGACTGGATCGGACCCCCTCATGATGGAAACTATAACATAAAGACAGTGAAGAGGAACTCGGATTTGACGTGTGGCGATGGTTGGATATGCGAACACAGGTGACTTTTATTTGATAACTGGTTACAGAAAATTAAACGTTTTAGTTTTGGTAAATTTTATTAAGAAAAAATATCTATGCAGAAATAAAGGCTTGAGATATTTAATAAGACGCCTACATTATGTATATTAACATTTAGACATTATATGTTAATATACATATCATGTATATTAACATTAACACATTATAACGATTAGACATGTATGTTAACACTTATTACACTTATCAATTTTATAACATCATTTTTCCAATAATAGTGTAAGTTTAGATATAATATTGTAAATTTTCTACATTATTTCTTTTCACAGTATCGTTTTAATTAAAGGCGTGCCAGTCAGTTTTGTCTAGAAGCCATCTAGTAGCGTGAAAATTGTACGGCAATACAAAAATAAGGTTTTTATTAAATTAAAAATAACAATTTTTTTTTGTAATTTTGGAAACAAATTTTTGGAACAAAGTAATAATTTTAGAAAAAAAAAAGATCTTTCGGGTGTTTTGTAAGTTAAGCTGAGACAGATACATAAACTGAAAACATTCCTTATATATATTATTTCTTTAATAGGAGGACTGTTTTATACTATTTATTGTAATTTATCTGCCTAATAGTAAAGAGAAGTGTACTAAGTGTAAATCACCGATCTGGATAAAAGTGGTAATATTGGAAAAGTAGAGTCAAGAGAATTGAGCTGTTTTTGGCATATCGGTCAATTTATTTCATCTAATATGTTTATGTTGTCGCTAAATTTAGCCAGACCATTTAAACATCAGCAAATAGTTAATGACAATAACAGACGTAAAGTACATTCAACTCTTATTCTCAGTCAAAAATAGGTTATTGCATTTGCCGACATGTTGCGGTATGTATTTTGGTTGAGATAGACATTCATTCCTACAGGTTAGTGAAGCAAATAAGTTTTTAAATTAAAGAGGAAATTTGCAAAAAATGCAACGGCAATCATTTTTCAAATATATTTGATTAATAAATATAACTATTATTTGTCAGGATTGCTGTACAACTTTCATAAAGATAATCATTGTAAATTTATAATCATTAATCAATTTTTTTAAACCAAACATTTTGTAGCTATGATTCTTAATTCGAATAAAACAAACCTAAATCTTTTCTATTAAAATATATATTTATAATTTTCTGTTTTCATCGATTTCCCTGCTCTTATTAAATGATATTTAATTAGATATAATTAAATAATAAAGCCCAAAGAAATAAGAGACATTCCCATACAGGTGGCGACAGATTTTCAACATGGTTAAATTCAGAAATGTTGTCATGTTTGACGGCGTTCAGAATTGGTGGGACAACGGCAACAACCAGATCGCCTTTAGCAGGGGCAACAAAGGATTCTTAGCCATGAACAACGACGACCATCAGCTGAATCAATCTCTGCAGACAGGACTTCCTCAGGGCACCTACTGCGACGTCATTTCCGGTAACAAAGACGGAAATCGGTGCACTGGCAAATCAATCCAAGTGGGCGGTGATGGCAGAGCCCAAATACAAATCGACAACACTGCGGAGGATCCTATGATTGCTCTACATATTGAGGTAATCTCATCTTTTTATTTATTATGAACCAGCAGATATGCCCCGACGTTGCTTAATTACAGAAAATAAAATATATTTTTAACAACATTTATCAAAAATATATGTGCAGAATTAAGTGTTTGAGATTTAAAATAACTCACCGTAAATTATAGCAGGGTTAAATAAAGCAAGCATGCTTATCCAAAAAATTCCCAATAATTTTTGATCGTCTTTATTCTGTTAACGTTTAGTTTTACGAATAGTAGCCTAAGTGCTAATTGCTAAATGCTATAGAGTGCTAATATTGCTATTATAGTGCAAATTTTGAAAATACATAGAAAACTAATGTTGTAAATTTTCTACTTTAATTTTTTTTTTCTCTATAACTTCTTAGCCAATGGCGACAATCACATTTTAAAGACTGGCGCCATCTAATGGCAATAAAAAAATTGTTTTCATTTAATTAAAAAATAATTGTTAATTTTTTTTTTCAGAATTTTTGTCTACAAATTCTCGGCATGAATTAATAAATTCTCAGGCAAAAAACTTCTAAAGTTTACAACATTTTATTTATGTATACATACACAATATATATGTATATTTACACAGAGAGAGACAAATTTATATATATATATATAAAGATAGAGAGAGAAATTTATACATATATTTAAATTTTTCTCTATATCATGAATTAATTCCTTAGTAGAAAAAACGATTGTCCAAACAGAGGTATCCGATGAAAAAGAAGAAATTTCTAGATAAAAACTTGAGGGAAAAAAAGGTTTTCAGGGCGGATAGCACAACAACAACCAAAATAAATAAAAAAAGAGGTATTTTTATAGAGGAGGGGGCATCTCGATCTTCCAGGGTTCTAATTATATAAACTTTTTCCTTTGATCCTATGCTTATGAATTTTTTATACTTGAATGCCTAGAGGATCTATTAGTAGTTTAATAAATCTCAAAATAACTTTGATGCTCTAATTATTTGATAAAAAAATTAATTTTAAAATTAATTTTTTAGACTATATTTTGTTATACACTGAAGTGACAAAAGTCATGGGATACATCTTAATATCGTGTCGGCCCTCCTTCCGCCCGGCGAAGTGCAGCAACTCGACGAGGAATGAACTCAACAAGTCGTTGGAAGTCTTCTGCAGGAATATTGAGCCATGCTGTCTCGATAGACGTCCATAATTGTGAAAGCGTTGATGGTGCAGGATTTTGGGCACGAACAGATCTCTCGTTGATGTCCCATAAATGCTCGATGGGATTCATGTCGGGCGATCTAGGTGGCCAGATCATTCGTTGGAATTGTCCAGAATGTTCTTCAAACCAATCGCGAACAGTTGTGGCCCGGTGACATGGCGCATTGTCATCCATAAAAATCCCATCGTTGTTTGGGTACATGAAGTCCATGAATGGCTGCAAGAGATCTCCAAGTAGCTGAACATAAGCATTTCCAGTCAATGTTCGGTCCAGTCGCACCAGAGGATCAAGTCCATGCCATGAAAAAACAGCCCACACCATTACGGAGCCACCACCAGCTTGAAGAGTGCCTTGCTGACAGTTTGGGTCCATGGCTTCGTGGGGTCTGCGCCACACTCGAACCCTACCATCAGCTCTTACCAACTGAAATCGTGACTCATCGGACCAGGCCACGGTTTTCCATTCATCTAGGGACCAACCGATATGCTCACGTGCCCACGAGAGTCGCTGCAAGCGATGTCATTCTGTCAGTAAAGGAACTCGAGTCGGTCTTCTGCTGGAATAGCCCAAGAAAGCCAAATTTATCCGCACAGTTCTAACAGACAAGTCCCTTGTACGTCCCACATTGATTTCTGCGGTTATTTGACGCAGTGTTGCTTGTCTGTTAGAATTTACGACTCTTTGCAGACGTCGCCGGTCTCGGTCGTTAAGTGCAGGCGGTCGACCACTGCGCTGTCCATGGTGGGATGTTATGCCTGAAATTTCATACTCTCGGCACACAGTGGATCTGGGAATGTTGAATTCCCTAACGATTTCCGAAATGGC
This sequence comes from Caerostris darwini, assembly GCA_021605075.1. Lineage (NCBI taxonomy): Eukaryota > Metazoa > Arthropoda > Arachnida > Araneae > Araneidae > Caerostris > Caerostris darwini. The sequence continues at coordinate 465,980 of BPLQ01007036.1, read as the reverse complement.
ATGACCCATGCGTCTAGCTCCAACTAACATTCCGCGTTCAAAGTCTGTTAATTCCCGTCGTGCGGTCATCATCACGTCAAAACCTCTTCACATGAATAACTTGAACAGAAATGAAAGCTCTGCGAAAGCACTGCGCATTTATACCTGTTCTACGCGATGCTACTGCCATATGAAAATTTGCATATTGCTATCCCATGACTTTTGTCACTTCAGTGTATTACGAAAGCGAAGTATATTTGGTAGTCTTAAAATTGAATAACTATGATAAATATTTTCGATTAATGTCGAGAATTTTCATCAGAAGAAATTCGAATATAAGAAGAATTACTTATATTAATATACATTTCAATAAAATGTCTGAATAATGAAAGAATTTTCTACTTGAAACCGACATGAGATATTTTTTTATTTCCAATATTGATTGAAATTTTGATGAAATTTTATTGTTTTTTGCATTTCTATATGTTAATAACATGTAACTTTTTTTTTTTTCATTTCAGGCGAAGCTTTGAAAAATAAAAATACTTACAAGCTGTAAAGTATCACGCTATTTTATAAACTTATTGTGAATTTATTAATTTAAATTAAGGTGAATGTTGATCCTATGTGGACTATATAGTAAAAGCTGAACATTATGTTATCGTATTAATGAAATAAAAAATTTATTGTGAATTTGTCTAAATATGAATTTTCCGATGTATCGTATTGTATATTTATTAAATAAAACCAAAGTTTTATTACAAATTTTTATAGGTTTGTATTTATGATGTCAAAAAATAAAATAATATTAAAAAATGTTTTAAAAAAATATATTTTTTTTAATATTTTATGTATCAGCTTTTAAAATTCCATATGATAAAGTCTGTTGTTCTAACAGCTTTATACAGATGGATTTTTAATACACATACACACACAACGTCATATGCACGTAGCAATGATACACAAATTTTATTTTTACATAAGTTACGTCCATACCTGATAGCTAAAGTTATGTCCAGATCTTATAGCTAAAGTTATATCCAGATCTTATAGCGTAAGATTAGATGCGAGATCAAAAGTTATGTCCATATTGAAAGAGAATGTGGCTTGACTGAGAAAAGGTAAAATTACCTTGCACTGCGAGAAAGCAATCGGCCATAATTTAGTTAAATCAAGAATCCTTTGAAGCGGAATACAAAATCAATACTGCTTAAAGAGATTAATGAAATGCGAGAGAACATGCATCTAGAGTTAAATGTTAGTTACATGAGACCAGACCTTACCAGAGATCTTATAGCTAAAGATCAGATTCGAGAGCTAAAGTTATGTCCAGATTGAAAGAGAATGTGGCTTGACTGAGAAAAGGTAAAATTACCTTGCACTGCGAGAAAGCAATCGGCCATAATTTAGTTAAATCAAGAATCCTTTGAAGCGGAATACAAAATCAATACTGCTTAAAGAGATTAATGAAATGCGAGAGAACATGCATCTAGAGTTAAATGTTAGTTACATGAGACCAGACCTTACCAGAGATCTTATAGCTAAAGATCAGATTCGAGAGCTAAAGTTATGTCCAGATTGAAAGAGAATGTGGCTTGACTGAGAAAAAGGTAAAATTACCTTGCACTGCGAGAAAGCAATCGGCCATAATTTAGTTAAATCAAGAATCCTTTGAAGCGGAATACAAAATCAATACTGCTTAAAGAGATTAATGAAATGCGAGAGAACATGCATCTAGAGTTAAATGTTAGTTACATGAGACCAGACCTTACCAGAGATCTTATAGCTAAAGATCAGATTCGAGAGCTAAAGTTATGTCCAGATTGAAAGCGAATGAGTTTTGTCTTTAAAAAGACAAAGCCAATTGCAATTCTTCCAATAAATTTTCCTTTTTCCAATAAATTTTCTTTAGAGAATTTCAATAAAAAAAAAAATACCAATAAATTTTCTTTAGAGAATTCCAATAAATAAATTTTCATTTTAGAAAACGCAATATTTTCAATAATTTTCCTTTTAGAAAAATTTTCCAGTAAATTTTTCTTTTATTAGAAAGAAAAAAAATTTAGAAATAAATTCAGAATAAATTAGTAAAAATTAATTAAAAATTATAAAAAAAAATATTAATAATAATTAATAATAATAATAATAATAATTAATTATAAAAAATTCATTAAATTTTTAGAAAAAAAATTCAGATTGATTTAGAAAGTTTATTCAATTTCCATATTTATAGAATCTCAAATATCACATTTTTATGACTTATTTCTTCATGTATGTAAAATTCTTTTACTTGACACATATATTGTTTTTTACATCCAATTTTTCTCCATCAATTAAGAGGTGTATGTTCTCACGTTTTGAGGAGAAACATTCTCATTTTTGATATAGTTATTACAGTTATTTTCTAAATTTTCCTGAATGCTGGATTTTAAAAAACCATTAATTGCACTTTTCACCCCAAACATAACAAACCTGGCACCTCGCCCTCTTGCTGAATGACAGGCCGGCAATTTTAAATACTGGTCATCATAAAACGCTCAGTCAACTTGATGAGTAGTTTTTAGAAGGTTTATTATGTATACGGGAAAAGTGAAGCAATAGCCAAGATAAATATAACTTGTAAGAAGTCATTAATCTTGTTTTAGTGAAAGATATCTTGTAAACTATATTAAAACATCAAAATTAGTATTTTTGGTAAGAAGCCGCCATTTTTGAGTTAAACTTCGAGTTGAAGAATATATATATTTTTAGTTGTAAATATATTAGTGTTTATTAGTGATAATTGTGTCGTGTTATTGATTTTTTTATTATTAAGAATATTATAATTACAATATTGATTTTTTTCCAGGCATATATACCGCGAATTCTTTAACATATTTTTGATGGTCAATTTTATTTTATTACCTATCTTAGGTGCCACAGGTTTCGGGTTCGAGTCCCAGCGGTACTATGGATGTTTGTAGTGGTTCGGAATCTACTTTAAATCGTAGGTCCCGGTCTAACTTGACTGTAAAGCGGGCCTGAACCTAGGGCTAACAACCCTGCTCCAGTAAAAAGAAAAAAATCTGTTTAGAAATCTGCCAGTAGGCAGACGACCATGGTTCAACATGAACTGTAATGCCGGGGGGTTAGTTAAGTATTACCTATAAAATAGGGCCTGATGGCCGAATGACTAGCACTAGGTGCCATAGAATTCGGGTTCGAGTCGCGGCCGTTGTCATGGATGTTTGTAGTGGTTCGGAATCTACTTTAAACTGTAGGTCCTGGTATAATATGACTTTAGAGCGTTGGTTGTAGGGCTGACAATCCTACCAAGTAAAAAAGGACAAATATCTCTTGTTTTGTCTTCAGTGATACGGAGTCAAGTCAGACTACGGTTGCTCCATCACAACAGAAGCTTCCTTTTGCAAATTGCTCATTTATTTATTTTTATTTTAAGTTATTTTATAAAAGTTTAATTTTTTTTTATTCCTAAGAATATTATTCATTTTCAAGTAATATTTTATATTTTTAACAAAATATCTATACTGTAACATAATTTTTATAACAATATTTTACAAAAAAAAACCAAAATATTGAATTCTTTTATGCTATTTTAATAATTATAATTAATATAATTTTTTTAAAAAGAAATTTTTCTTCCAAAATATTTATTTCTCTATTCATATAACCAGCTACCACCATCAAAACAATAAACTCACATGTATATCAATATTAATTTTTTTTTATAAAACAGTGGCAATTATTTTTAAATGTTGATATATACTTATATATAAAAATTTTTACTTGTGCTTTTCTATGCATTATAATAAACAAGTTTCTTCTACTGTTACTCAGTTACCTGATGATCAATTGGCTAGCATTCTGGCCTTTGGTATCATAGGCTTCAGGTACAAATCCTAGTGGTGGATGTTTGTCAGTGGTTCGGAATCCACGTTAAATTGTAGCTCCCTGTCTAATTAGCCTAAAGTGTACAAAAAATGACCCTAGAGCGACAAACCAAAATCTCATCTTCATCATCGGCGCAACAGCCCCATGGTAGATCAAAGCCGTCTGTCTCCGTTTTCTTTTTTACTGGGTAGGATTGTCAGCCTTACTCCCAACTCTCTACAGTCAAATTAGAACTTAGGGGCCTAAATATGTGTCTTATTCAGGTTCTAGTCCCGGAGGTGTCATGGATGTTTGTAGTGGTTCGGAATCCAATTTAAGCCTTAGGTTCTGGTCTCCTATGACTGTTGAGTTTCACAGAGCCCAATGAGACTTCTCACCCACATCAATCCCCAAACTGCATAGGGGCAACTCAGCTCCAAGAACAGTGCTGTAGTGCAGTGTAGTAGTCATATTAGACCGGAAACGTCAGTTTAAGGTGGATTCCGAACCAATACAAACATCACGGCACCGCCGGCACTCGAATCCGAAATTTGTGGCACCGAGCGCCAGTCACTCACCCATCATGAAACAATCCAAAATCTACAGTTATTAAATTATTATTATTATTAAATTATTTATCTAAATAACAGTTATTAAGTTATTTTGATTTTAAAATACCTTATAAATTAAATTCATATTATTTTCTTTATGCTAAATCAAGCTTAAAATTACCGTGCATATTATATTATAAGCATGTTTAGTATAAAAAAATACAGAAAAGTCCACAAAAGGAAAAGGGGAGAATATAATTACACACTTTACTGAGTTAGCTTGAAAAGGAGGATCGCATTAACCATGCTTGGCTTCATTTTTTCAATCCTTTCTATTCCCTGATACGTCTGGCGCCTTACCCCTTTCTTCACTCTAAATATTTATACCGCAGGTGTTTGGACCACTTACGTTTGGCTGATTGAATTCGCGCCGACTTGGCTTAGAATTCTGCAGAAATCCGGTCACGACCTCTGCACACAAGAAGAGCTTTGCTTAATCCTATTTTGATCCGGCGCCAAATTCTGGATTCCTTTTTGGCGAACAATGGCGAGAGGACAGGGACCTCAATCGTCCGTTAGCCGATTTTTTTTTTCTTTTTCTTTTTTACGGTATGTTGTGGGGGATGTTTGATAGGCATGTTTACTTTATTTAAGGCAGGGAAATTCAGCCGCCCCAAATAGACTGATAGCAGGGTTGGCGCTGTTTTCAAACAGGTGGTGGTTTGGTCCCTTTCGCTTCGATTGGCTTGGCGACTGAGTTGGCGAAAAGAATTTGGTATTTTTGTGAAATTTTTAGGTGACCCTTTTATGATAAAAAAATAGCTTTAATCAATCAAAAAATTTAAATTATTAAAAATATCGATTATGAGTTGTAAATAATTTTTAAAGGAAATTTTACGATTCTTTCAATTTTATTTTGTTAAACACTGCAAAGGGTTATACGTTCTGAGGAAGACTTTCAATCAAAAAGAGACATTAATAAATAAACAAATATAAATAGTGGCATCCATACTAAATTTTTACAATGGCAACATTAAAAAAAAATGAAAACCACTCATGAATTTCAACATGTATAAACATATTTATATTGTTTTAAAATGATAATGAAGGAATAATGCTACAAAATTGAATGAAGAAATAATACAACTAATTTGAATGAAGGAATAATGCTACTAAATTTTCATAATAATTTGATAATGAAGAGATAATGCTAATTTGAATGAAGGCATAATGTTATTAAACTTTCATAATAATTTGATAATGAAGAGATAATGCTACTACACTTTCATAATAATTTGATAATAAAGGAATAATGCTACTACACTTTTATAATAATTTGATAAAAAAGGAATAATGCTACTACACTTTCATAATAATATAATGAAAGAATAATGCTACTACACTTTTATAATAATTTGATAATGAAGGAATAATGCTACTACACTTTCATAATAATTTAATAATGAAGTAATAATGTTACTACACTTTAATAATAATTTGATAATAAAGGAATAATGTTACTACACTTTTATAACAATTTGATAATAAGAATATATTTCTACTACACTTTCATAATAATTTGATAATAAAGGAATAATGTTACTACACTTTTATAACAATTTGATAATAAGAATATATTTCTACTATACTTTCATAATAATTTGATAATAAAGGAATAAAGCTACTACACCTGCATATTTGATAATAAAGGAATAATGCTACTACACTTTCATAATAATTTGATAATGAAGGAATAATGCTACTAAACTTTCATAATAATATGACAATGAAGAAATAATGCTACTACACTTTCATAATAATTTAATAATGAAGGAATAATGCTACTATACTTTCATAATAATTTGATAATAAAGGAATAATGCTACTAAACTTTCATAATAATATGATAATGAAGAAATAATGCTACTACACTTTCATAATAATTTGATAATGAAGGAATAATGCTACTACACTTTTATAATAATTTGATAAAAAAGGAATAATGCTACTACACTTTCATAATAATATAATGAAAGAATAATGCTACTACACTTTTATAATAATTTGATAATGAAAGAATAATGCTACTACACTTTTATAATAATTTGATAAAAAAGGAATAATGCTACTACACTTTCATAATAATATAATGAAAAGAATAATGCTACTACACTTTTATAATAATTAGATAATGAAAGAATAATGCTACTACACTTTTATAATAATTTGATAATGAAGGAATAATGCTACTACACTTTCATAATAATTTAATAATGAAGTAATAATGTTACTACACTTTCATAGTAATTTGATAATGAAGGAATAATGTTACTACACTTTCATAACAATCTGATAATAAAGGAATAATGCTACTACACTTTCATAATAATTTGATAATGAAGGAATAATGCTACTAAACTTTCATAATAATATGATAATGAAGAAATAATGCTACTACACTTTCAAAATAATTTGATAATGAAGGAATAATGCTACTATACTTTCATAATAATTTGATAATAAAGGAATTATGCTACTAAACTTTCATAATAATATGATAATGAAGGAATAATGCTACTACACTTTCATAATAATTTGATAATGAAGGAATAATGCTACTAAACTTTCATAATAATATGATAATGAAGAAATAATGCTACTACACTTTCATAATAATTTGATAATGAAGGAATAATGCTACCATACTTTCATAATAATTTGATAATAAAGGAATAATGCTACTACACTTTTATAATAATTTGATAAAAAAGGAATAATGCTACTGCACTTTCATAATAATATAATGAAAGAGTAATGCTACTACACTTTTATAATAATTTGATAATGAAAGTATAATGCTACTACACTTTTATAATAATTTGATAAAAAGGAATAATGCTACTACACTTTCATAATAATATAATGAAAGAATAATGCTACTACACTTTTATAATAATTTGATAATGAAAGAATAATGCTACTACACTTTTATAATAATTTGATAATAAAGGAATAATGCTACTACACCTTCATATTTGATAATAAAGGAATAAGGCTACTACACTTTCATAATAATTTGATAATGAAGGAATAATGCTACTAGATTTTCATAATAATTTAATAATGAAGTAATAATGTTACTACACTTTCATAATAATTTGATAATAAAGGAATAATGTTACACTTTCATAACAATTTGATAATAAAGGAATAATGCTACTACACTTTCATAATAATTTGATAATGAAGGAATAATGCTACTAAACTTTCACAATAATATGATAATGAAGAAATAATGCTACTACACTTTCAAAATAATTTGATAATGAAGGAATAATGCTACTATACTTTCATAATAATTTGATAATAAAGGAATAATGCTACTACACCTTCATATTTGATTATAAAGGAATAATGCTACTACACTTTCATAATAATTTGATAATGAAGGAATAATGCTACTAAACTTTCATAATAATATGATAATGAAGAAATAATGCTACTATACTTTCATAAAAATTTGATAATGAAGGTATAATGCTCCTACACTTTCATAATGTTACCATAGTTTTAAAAACCAAAGTCAATACACGTCCAAACAGCGGAAATTACTTATAACAAAATCGACTAAGTCCATTAGCGCAAGAAATATTACAACGAAAATTGTAATATATTCACAATTTCCAAATAAATAAATAAACTCTTCTTTACAGCATTCGGTTAGTATTTTACAGTAAAATCCAAAAGTTGATGTTCCTGCAAATTCACTAATAACTTTTTAAAAATCAAAGCACGTTCTTCTAATTACAGGTGAACATGGTTCAATTAAGGTTTTTTTGTAATCTGACAGCCCAGAGATAACACGAACAGCAAGATTTAAATTTGACCCCCCGCCCCTCCCCCTCCTTGGATGTTGCTGTCATTGCTTTCAGAAATAAAAAAAAAAAAAACTCGATGGATAATGTGCGTGAGCATTTCAAACTAAGAGTGGGATTGTCTAGAGGGAGTTCCAGAGGTTTTCTTACAAATGATGCATAAATGAGGGAGTAGCTGCTCTTGATATGGAAGACAATGTCTTCCCATCATCCCCCACCTGTGGATTTTTCTGGGCAACCAAGTTAAACCTAAGTTTTATCGATGTAAAAAAAATAAGGTTTTTGTACAGTTATTTGTTTGATATTGTAGAGAAGGATACTAAGATCGATATACTCATGAATATACTTTTAAAAATGCTATGCTTGTAATTCATGCTCTACAACATGGAATCACAGTAAAGGTTAAAAATGTGAGCCGTTCTCTTATTTGCATAAATTAACGTGACGACGCATGTTGGCAGAAACACAATGCAGTATGTCTTGTAGTGCTATTTATGCCTTTTTTTAAATAACCCATTGAGAAAACATTTGATTATGTTATATCCGATTCCTTAAAATTTTCTGCAATTTCTTCTATTATTTCTACCTTCTCTTTAGAACGCCACTTTAATTTATTCACTAAATTCCGAATCATCATCTTACTTGGTTTATTTCTCGTTGTGAACGTCGTTGCCTATTAGTACTCACCGTAGTATAATCTTTCCTCATTGGCGCAACAGCCCTATGGTGAGCCATTCGTCTGACTACTGGCAGATTTCGAGACAAAAGATGCTTTCTTTTTACGGGGTATAGTTGTTAACACAAAATAGACAGACCAAGAATGCATGGCATGTGCCTCTAAAGATACATACATATAATTATAGTTCTTAAAAAAAAAAAAAAAAAAAAAAAAAAAAAAATCTTCCACCTTCCAACAATCTTGCACCCAATCTTGTATCTTGAATTCAATCTTCAATGTCTTAGCTTTTGGATTTCAATAAATTATTAGAGGCACAAGAAATGTACGCTTATAACTAACTATTAGGAATTGAAAAAAAAAATGAAATTATTAAAAAAAGAAAATTTGCTCTTTTGAATATTATAAACTTCATTGTGTAATTAAAAAAAATTTTTTTTTCATTTTGGTATATAATAATCGAAAATTTTTCATTATTATCGTTTTTAATATTTAGTACGCAATCAACATAACGTGATTTTAATTTTAAATTTACAACAAATTTTTATCTCATTTTTTTAAGCGATAAATCGCCAACAGATAGCAACTTCCCCGTGTCAATAGCTGTAAGTTTACCCTTGATTAAACCACATCATTCCGGTGAACGAAGACGCGGATCGTTTACAAAGGGGTTTTCAGATAAAATTGACAGATTTGGGGACACTTTGCAGACACAAACACACCCGCTACCACCCCAGACGATAAATTGGGGGGAGGGAGGGAGAAAAAAGAAGGAATTAGACTATCGCGTGCAGTTTTTTTTTTTTTTTTTTTCTTCAATAATTAAGTAACCAGCGTTCGGATAAGATAATAAAAAGATTTGTCAGATACCTTAAAGCATATATGACAAGTGATTCATCATTTTTTTGAAGGTTTGATTAATTATTTTTTTCCGTTTATAAAGGTTTGATTTATTAATTTTACTTACTTTATTTTCGTATATTTTTATTTATTCTGTAATGACTAGAATAAATATTATGTAATTAGTAAATACTTCAAGTCATATTGATTATTTTAAGAATAAAAAAAGAAAATACTGATTCTAATAGTATCAGTATTTTCTTTCTTTATAATAGTTTGTAAATAGATATATAATAAAACTTTATACTTATAAGTTATTTTATAACAGATTTAACAGCTTTATAAGAGTTTAATTAACAGTTTTATTACATGTATAAAGTTTTATAGAATTTTTAACAGTTTTAAGTATAAGGTTTAAAATTTAAAATTTTATAACATTTTTATTATATAAGTTATTTTATAACAGTTTCGGCAGCTTTATAAGAGTTTATTTAACAGTTTTATTACATATATATAAAATTTTATAGCATTTTTAACAGTTTTAAGTATAAGGTTTAAAATTTAAAGTTTTATAACAAATTTAATAGTTTTATAGCAGTTTATTTAACAGTTTTTTTACATAAGTATAAAATTTTAGAATATAATATAATAAGGTTAAATTAAATTACAAATTTTAATTCAATTTTTGCTGTAGCAAATAATGCATATATTTTGAAACGACTGTGAATAAATAAGGAAATTTATTTTGTTTAATATAAAAATTTGTCTAATAATTTTATAAATTTATTAGACAGAAAAGATTTACAAAAAAGATTTTTCTAATACAATCAACAAACACTCGTGTACATTAAATTATCTTGACTCTTTGAAGGTCAAATAGGTCAAATATGATAATCATATTTTCGCAAGCCCGACTCATGGCTCAGTGGCAACGCGTACAGCTTAAAAATTTATAATTAAATAAAATAAGGGTGAAATATAAAATGTATAAATACATTAGATAAAATATTAGAAAAATTTAAAACAATGTAATACAATAACACTACTTTGGAGAATATAGAATTCAGAGAGCTGAAGGAATATTCATCAGAGCAATATTATACAAATTAGAAAAAGAGTAATAGCTAAGAAATAAATTAATTGGACAACTGAAGCAGTTGCTGCCAAATTATGAGCAATGGAAATATAAAAGGTAGGAAGATATTACGTAAGAGATAATATGCAAGGTACATAACTAGATAATTGGTATTTAGATAAAAAATAAGAATGTGCAAATTAGAATCTATATGAAATAGAACCACGAATTGTTTCAAAATTAGTTTACCCTAGATATAAGTGCATAATGTATGCAACCCGTAAATTATTTTATAAAGCAAAATTTCCTTAAATACATACACAAGCATAAATTATTTTGTAAAACAAATCATATTAAATATGCAAATATAGTAAGTTATATTACCTTAAATATATAAACAAGCAAAAATTATTTTATAAAGCAAACTAACACAATCATAAATTATTTTATACAGCGAATTATCTTAAATATTCCAACACAGTATATGTACACACGTAGATTATTTAAAAAGTAAAATTACTTTAAATATACACTCATAATATGTATACACACTTAAATTATTGTAATAAGCAAAATTATAAGTGTACACACAAGATGAGTAAACACACGTAAATTGTTTTATAAAGTAAAATTACCTGCTTATATATACAATCACACACAGAGTAAAAGAAAAAGAAAAAATGAGACTTTTAACATTGTACAAAAATACAATTTGTCACTTAGTCTGGGATAATTAAAGTTAATTAATTTTCAGAAATAAAATTTAACATGTTTCGGATGTTGTGTCGAGACCCTTTGCATTTCAATATGTTAATCTTCCATAGATTAATATTGGCTTCGGAAAGTTTCTTCACATGCTATGATAATGTAAGTGGGCAGGAGGTAGAATAGTGAAGAGGATTATATACATCTCCACAAGAACAAAATCTTGTAGGTATCAGTATTACCTCAAGAATAACAATTATATCATAGACATTTTTTGACATATTAGCATTTTGTACAATATTCTATAACTTTACTGGCTAAAATATAATGAAGAACAAAGTAAATTTATAGTCCTGTTACATGAATAAAATATAATAAAAAAAGGTGCGGTGAATGGAGACTAGTCTCTCGTGCCAGAATACTGGAGCACAGAAACGAATGGAATACACAACGAGATTCTCTAGTTCAAAAACTGTTTTAAAATAACATCACAAAACACCTATAAAATAATTAGAGAAAAAGTTTTTAATGTGCAGTCTTCAAGCTCTCCATTACGTATAACCATGTCCCCATTAGCTAGCTACAAGAATATAAATGATATCATAGACATTTTTTGACGTATTAGCATTTTGCGCAATATTCTTTAATTCTACTGGCTAAAATATAATGAAGAACAAAGTAAATTTATAGTCCTGTTACATGAATAAAATATAATAAAAAAAAGGTGCGGTAAATGGGAACTAGTCTCTCGTGCTATAAAACAATTACCAACAGTTAGGGATGGCTAGTCATCAAAATTCAACTAACTCAATGCTTTATCGTCTGATTTATACCTTTCAAAACAAATTCGGGAAGCCCACCCTAGAAACCGTCCTTGCACAGTCTTTTCAAAAATATTTTGAAAGGACTGTGAATAAAAGTTCGCAAAAATTACTTTTCTAATATAAGCAACAAACACATATATACATTAAATTATCTTGACTCTTTGAAGGTCAAATGTGTCTTTACAATAATCATGTAATATAAAGATTTTTTAATCGTATAATGAATTACATTTCGCGTATTATTTGTAAAATTACTGACATGTTTTAAAATTTCGTAAAATTTACTTTGATTTTTAGCTTTGTCCTAAAAAAAAAATAAGGCAGCTTCTTACAAAAAATTTCGATCTTTTCTTAAGTACTTATTATGGAGTCCTATAATCGATACCATCGTATAACATTGCATTTCTCATACAGAAACGAATGATGAATTAACAACACAGTGAGATTCCCTAACTTTTTTAAAATACTATCCTAAAACATCTATAAAATAAGAAATAAAGTTTATAATGTGTGATCTTTAATATCTTGAAAACAACTAGACAAAATAATAACCTATTATTAGCTATGATCATCAGTATTGCCTCAAGAATATGAATTATACCACAGAATCTTTTGACATATTAGCATTTTGTACAATATTCTTTAATTTCACTGGCTAAAATATAATGAAGAACAAAGTAAATTTATAGTCCTGTTATACATGAATAAAATATAAAAAAAAAGGTGCGGTAAATGGGAACTAGTCTCTCGTGCCATAAAACAATTACCAACAGTTAGGGATGTCTAGTCATCAAAATTCAACTAGCCCAATGCTTTATCGTCTGATTTATACCTTTCAAAACAAATTCGGGAAGCCCACCCCTGTCGAACATCCTTCCTTGCTCCATTCTCGGCATTGGAGATCCACTTGTCAACCGAACATGGGGTCCAAGAGCCACGCCTACCTTTTCCGATAACTTAATTGGCACCTATGAAAGATTCCTCTCTGTCACTTCCGAATTCGAGGCACGTGTTCGAAATACCCCCCTTCACCCTTGTTCTAAGATCCTCCTACCCCGTTCTGAGATCGGAAAATTAGTTTTAATTGGTCTCACGAACTATTCTTACAGATCAGGACATGAAGTCACGGATAGGCCATTAGCCAATTTCGGAATTGGAAATCTTCTCCAACAGGCAATTTGGAGATGGTAAAGAGGAACAAAAATAAAAAAAACCCTCAGCAATGTTTAAACCATAGTCAAACAACTGACAGTTTTGGAGAGTAATTAATTGTTGTGGGTCTGTCTTTAAAATGGAATTCTTTCTGGTTGGCATCATAGGGAAACAATAAAGGGTACCATGTGGGAAAAAAAAAGAAGTAAGACCAGAATGTTTGATCGGGGAATATTAATACCGTAAATTGGTTGGAATTATGTGTTTTTTTTAATGTTTTTCCAAGATTAATTGTTGAAATATGATTGAGACGTTGTGGTTGTTTAGCGGAGATACGTTATTAAAAGTACAAACAATTACCGGCTGCTGTAATTAGGGGAGGAGATAGAGTGAAACAACATGACTTGGAATGTTCATGGATTGCAGATTATTATGGATAAGTGATTTCTGTATCAATAAGATAGATGAAAAGGAAACTAATTGAGTCGCTGGGATCTTTACCAATTCGATACGATAAAGAAATATGTCCAATAATATTCTTAAATGTTCAATGAGTTTTTATTTAAGTGTTTTATGAAAAGACAACAATCATTTTTCATATTTATTGATTTAGAATAGGGAAAAGTTCTTCGTTTTCGATTCCCTAAAGGGGAGGAGGTTGTCTAAGAATGTTCATGGATTATAGATTCTTCAGGATAAATGATTTCTGTATCGGTAAGATAGATGACAAAAAAACTAATTGAGTCGCTGTGATCTTCACCAATTAGATACGATAAAGAAATATGTTCTTAAATGTTCAATGAGTTTTTATTTAATTGTTTTATGAATAGACAGCAACATTTTTTTTAAATTTATAGATTTAGTAAATGGAAATTCCGATTCAATAAAGGGGAGGAGCAAAGTAAAATAATATGTCTCGGAATGTTCATGGATTACAGATTCTTCTGTATAAGTGATTTTCCGTATCAATAAGATGGATGAAAAGGAAACTAATTGAGTCGCCGTGATGTTTACCAATTCGATACGATAAAGAAATATGTCCAATAATGTTCTTAAATGTTCAATGAGTTTTTATTTAAGTGTTTTATGAATGGACAGCAACATTTTTCAAATTTATTGATTAAGTAAATGAAAATTGTGATTCAATGAAGGGGAGGAGATAAAGTAAAACAACATGGCTCGGAATGTTCATGGATTACAGATTCTTCTGTATAAGTGATTTTCTGTATCAATTAGATGGATGGCAAGGAAACTAATTCAGTCGCCATGATGTTTACCAATTCGATACGATAAAGAAGTATGCCATATTCTTAAATATTCACTTCATTCAATTCAATTCATTGTTTTATGAAAAGACAGCAGAGTTTTTCAAATTTATTGATTTAGAAAATGAAAAGTTCTTTGTTTTCAATTCAATAAAGGGCTGGAGATAGAATAAAACAACGTGTCTTAGAATGTTCATGTATTACAGATTCTTCTGGATAAGTGATTTCTGTATCAATAAGATGGATGAATAGGAAACTAATTGAGTCGCCGTAATATTTACCAATTCGTTATGATAAAGAAAAATGTCCAATAATGTTCTTAAATGTTCGATAAGTTTTTATTTAATCGTTTCATCTATAGACAGCGACACTTTTCAAATTTATTGATTTAGAAAATGGAAAGATCTTTGTTTTCGATTCAATAAAGGGGTAAAACAAAGTTTCTCGGAATGTTCACGGCTTATAGATTCTTTTGGATAAGTGATTTCTGTATCAATAAGATGGATGAATAGGAACCTAATTAAGTCAACATGATATTTACCAATTCGATACGATAAAGAAATATGTCCAATCATTATCATCATCATCATCATCATAACTGGCTCGACAGCCGGTTGTGTCTTGGCCTTCTTTAAAAGGTCCAACCAGGCTGTTCTCCTTTTGGCCGTGGACCTCTAATTTTTTTTTATCTTAATAACATTAAAATCAGAGTCTAAACAATCGACCCATTTTTTTGTTGGTCTTCCCCTTGGTCGTTGTTCAAAAGGGATTGCGTTGAAAACCTTCAAAGCAGCTCTATCCCTTTCCATTCTCATGAGATGACCGGTCCATCTCATTCTGTTCAGTTTGATAAATTTCAGAATGTCAATATCTCTAAACGGTTTGTACAATTCAAAATTGTATCATCTTCGCCAATTTCCATTGTCATTGATACCACCAAAAATAGTTCGTAGCACTTTTCTTTCAAAGATTGCCAACATTTTCTCTTCTCTTGCTGTTAGTGACCATGTTTCAGATGCATATGTTAATACCGGTCTTAGGAGAGTTTTGTACAGTAAAATTTTAGTTCTACTTTTAATCAGGTGGGATTTTAATTGGTTTCTAAGACCAAATAGGCAGCAATAATTCTCTTTCGGATCTCGGGGCTGATTTCGTTTTGGTATTCTATCTCAGATCCCAGGTAAGTAAACTTTTTAACAATTAACTTTCTTTTTCAATAATATTCATTAATTTTTTATTAAATTGTTTTATGGAAAGACAGCAACATCAAATTTATTGATTTGGAAAACAGAAAGTTCTTCGTTTCCGATACAATAAATAGGTTATAGCTGTCAATCTGGGTGGTATAGTACAAAAGCTCATGGGCATATTCGCAGCATAGCGAATTATAAATTACTGAAAGTGATACAAATTATCTTTTTGTCGTTATCTGGAGATGAAATATTAACAGAGAGTGACAGTTAATGAGAATTTTGATTTGTCACGCACTTAATTAAATTGTGCCACACAAATGTATCTTCATAAATTGCTATTATGCTAATGATTGTTTGCTATATAATCGTTCCAAATTCTACTGTGCCCAAAAAGTAAGACCAATTTTTTCTCTTTCAAAAACTCTTTATTTATTCTTCCACATTTATTTCATCGCCTTCAAAGTAATCCCCTCCGGACACAATGCCCTTATGCCAACTTTATTTCCAATCCTCGATGCATGCTAAAAAGTCATCGGCAGGCATTGCCTGCAAAGCGCGCGGCGATTCACGTTGAATCTCTTCAACCGAGTCAAAAGGATGTCCCCGGACTGGTTTTTTGAGTTTAGGGAATAGCCAGAAGTCATTCGGTGGTTGTGGAACGATATGGGTTTCATTTTTAGCGAAAAAGTCACGAAGAATCAATGTAGTGTGAGCTGGCGCATACAGTGTTTTCGGTACCAATCGAGATGTGACGCGTTTGAGGCCCAAAATGGAATTGACCGATCCTTTTGAAATTCCAACATCATCAGCAAGGTCTCTAATTGTAAATCGATGGTTTGCAAGCACCAAATCTTTAATTTTTTCGACGTGAGCTTCGTCGGTTGAGGTTGATGGTCGACCAGAGGGCTCTTCGTCTTCAACTTTCTCTGCCATCTTTGAACTGTTTATACCACTCGTAAACATTTCTTTCCGATATAGGAATTTTAAATTGAAAATTGGTTTTACTTTTTGGACGCAGTAGTAATCACTTGAATGGAAAAAATTAATGACGAATTTTTTTGTTTGTTTATGGGAATTAAAATATTATTAAAATTATTATTATTATGATTCAGTTATAAGCTTTTAATTTATTATAGTTTATTTAAAATATTCGTTATTAAACATTAAAGAAGATTAAATATTAGTTACGTTAAAATTATTAGTAGTTTTATTATAAAGATAATAATTTGTCTAAAATTCACATTTCAAAATAATAAGATGCGAAACATGAATTAATAAAATTTGCTGAAATACTAGTATATAGTACATAGTATAGTAGAACTATTATATAGTATATAGTAGAACTATTATATAGTATATAGTAGAACTATTTATAATAAAATAAAATATAATTTTAATTTTGTGTATCTAAAAGACATAAAAAATACCTCATAAAATATTGATAGAACTTGGAAAGAGAGAGAGATGTCAAAAATACAGAATACTTAGAGAAAGTTATATATCTGTTAATTTCATACATCATGTGCTGTGAAATTATCTGTATTTGTAAACAGATTTTCTTACAATATGCTTTAGATACCTAATTATTTTAAAAATCGGAACAAAAAAATTCGTTTTTATAACATGAAATTTCTACAACTTTTGAGCATCTAAAACAAGTACCATATAATAATTTTTTTATGCTCCTGATTAATAAATGGAAGGAAAATAAAAAAAATTAGTTGCGGGTATATATATATATATGGACAAAAATAGGGATACGAAAGTTATAGAAATTCTAAATATCTTTTTTAAAAAAAGTCTCAGTTTATTTACTTAAAATAATTTAAAATGATACCACAGTTAGCTTCTATGTAGCAGTATTCAGATTTCCTCATTAGGAACTAGAAAAGAAAAATTAAAATTAAGAATTGAGCCTGCATACCACAAAGAGGCTCAAAAAAAAGATGACTTAAAATCTTTAGTATTAGCTTTCACTGTGTTTTATTAACAAAAATCAAGGGGATTGATAAACAAAGTATTCTGGCATATTAAAAGAAACAAAATGTGTTTTAGTGAAAGATATGTATTTCATATTCTGCTATTTAACTTCATTGTTAAAATTATTAATAAAACTCAATTATTTTTCATTAAGTGAATTAATCTTGTAGTACAATAATACATCTTCGTTAAATTAAAAACTAAATTTGCCGGATATTGCATTATAAATCTGATGTCGATAATGATTGAGGAAGATGGATTAATCAGGAGGATGGAAATTCCACATGCTACCCCTAAAGATGCCCGTTTAATTTGCCCGATGGCAAATTGGGATGTAGTTCAGTAAGACCTACCCGGTTCTTAGATAACGCTAATTCTACGATATATCAGTATTTAACAGCGATTGATCTGAAATCAAAAGTACCAGATATTCAAAAGCAACAATAAATTGCGGATTTACTATGAATTACTTGTGCACCAACATTAATGTGCCGATGGTTCCTACTGATCAACATAAGGACCACTACTGCTATCAAAATAAATTTGGTCTGGTGATCTTTAAATTGATCTAATTTTTGATGTTGATCCAATTTTTTGACCTTTGAAATTTTATATACAAATGGATATAAAATCTTCTTGGAGACGAAAACTTGCGAAATCGTCAATGGAGACTCAGGTATCTAATATTCATTAATGGAAATCGATATAAATATAATTTTATGTAAGTTACTTTCATCGAAACATATTAATGTTTGATAAAACAATTTACCTATTAGACAAAACAAATCTGATAAACAATAAATTGCAGATTTACAATGAATTCCCTGTGCACCGATACTAATGTGCCGATGGTTGCTACTGATCAACATAAGGACCACCACTGCTGTCAAAATAAATTTTAATAGCAGTAGTGGTCTTTATGTTGATCTAATTTTTGATCGAATTTTTTGGCCTTTGAAATTTTATATACAAATGGATATAAAAATATTGCGCAATCTTCAATGGCGACTCAGGTATTTAATATTCATTAATGGAAGTCGATCTAAATATACTTAGATATATCTAAGTTACTTTCATCGAAACATATTAATATCTAATAAAGCAATTTACCTATTAAAATACCTAAGAAAATTTGATTAATTATTGGCAAATTTAATTTACCTAAGCAAATTTTGATAAACAATAAATTGTAGATTTAACAGTGAATTCCCTGAGCATCAACACTAATGTGCCGATGATTGCTACTTGATGACGATAAGGACCACCACTGCTATCCAAATAAATTTTTTGACCTCTGAAATTTTATATACAAATGGATATAAAAATATTGCAAAATCTCAGACTCAGTATCAGGTAATGGAGACTCAAGTATCTAATATTCATTAATGGAAGTCGATCTAAATACAGTTTTATGTAAGTTACTTTCATCGAAACACATTATATATCTGATAAAGCAATTTACCTATTAGACAAAATAAATTCGATACAGCCTCCAAATTGATATCTTATGCACCATACCAAAACCTACTGCTTGGAGGCATCAAAAGAACATCTTTATTACTGATGCTTAAATAGAATATTAAGTAAACAACAAAAGGGGACCCCCCTAAGGGACAAATGGGGCTATCACTAATTACGAAAACAGCACGGTATAAAACCCCGTAATTACACATGGAAACCTTCCTGGTACTTAAAAGTGCATCGTTATTATCCAATCCAAATGTTCAATTAATCCAGATAAAGATGTTCGACTTGCCGCTTTGCTTGTCGGGTAACCTGGACCACCAAGTAGAGTTTAGACGTCAGACTCCTGCTGCTCAATTACTGTCATTGTTGGTCCAAAGTTCCATTACTGAAGCGCTATGCCCCGGAGGTCTTTTTAGGGGGTAAAAAAAAAAGAAAATCAAAAATCCTAGCACGTGAGAGGAAAATTTTAAGGGGCCCCCATGTTTTCTTAATGTATATATGGATATTGGAACGTTTTTGGACTTTGTACTTCGGTTGTATAACACCTGTTGCCATATCGTTGCATGTCCAGACCATTGATTATATTCTCATATTTCGTATTTTGGGGAAATATCAGTGGTGTATTATTATTAGGGGGAATATGGGAATAAAAAATGATGCATTTGCGTCATGTTAGGATGTTGGACAAGTGCTTTGATTCGGCCTCCTTAAAACAAATATAGGAATTTATGAAACATCATTTTTCAGTGTTTTCTGGCAGTAATATACTTGTTACACACCTAATGATTACAAAGCCCTCATCAATTGAGAAAAAAGTATGAAAAATAGGTTTTATTAGTCCAATAATGGTGTAATTTGGGATGTACAAGAGTGTGTTTTGCTAAAAGACAATTTTTTTTTCTTGCCACTTAATTTTCTTATGTTTGTTTAATTATGGTTCATGTCACAGATTCAAATAACTTCATTTTCTGGCTATTTATGGAGAAAAAAAATCCGAAGTCGATCTAAATAAAAGTAAAAAGTAAAACCATTACGAGAATATGAATTGTAGTTCAATTTAAAATCAAGTTCAGGTAAATCAGTCTTTTTAAATAAAACTGTAAGTCGTGTGTGACATTACAGATCCTATCTAATTCAATAAAAAATATTTTTGTTGACTTTAAAATGATGATTGAATTAAAAAAAAAATTAAAACATTTTTTGCTGATATTTTTAGTGACAAATGTGAATATAATGCTTTTGAGAAATGATGATTTTTTTGTTATTTAAAGTTTACATTTAAACTGCAGCTCACCGCAGTTAATCCTCTAAAAAAACCTGCGGCTTGATGACCAACAGGTTAGCGCTTTGACCTTTGGTGCTAAAGGTTAGTATCCTGGCGGTGGCATGGATGTTTGTTAGTGGTTCGGAATACTCTTTAAACTGTAGGTCCCAGTCTGTTTAGCCCTCGTGTGTACAAGATTTTTTTTTTTTTTTTTTTTTTCTTTTCTAATGCAGCTGGCAAACACTTAGACAGCTTGGTCTGGGATGCCTTAAGGCAAGCGCTGCACAGACGTTACTCACTTTGCATTACCCAGGGGGCGTGCGTAACTTGAAGATAAGCCACGGACGCGGAGTAACAATGCCCCCGTAACGCTCTATGATCCTATCAGGACCGGGACCTACAGTTTAAAGTGGATTCCGAACCACTACAAACATCCATGGCACCGCCGGGACTCGAACCCGAAACCTGTGGTATCGAGCGCCAGAGCACTAGCCACTCGGCCATTCAGGCCCCGTGTGTACAAGGTGACAAGCGACAAATCCAACCAATCTGCCAACCCCAATACTATTGAAAATCTATTATCCTCTGTGGGTTCTTTTTTTACATAAACCTAAGTAACCACAATCGAAGGTTGACTACATTTTATTGTAAGTATGTTAAAAAAATTATAAAAATAAATAAATAAAAAAAAAAACCCCACGAATAAACACTAATTTCTTGTTCCATAAAATTAGTAAAATTTTATTCCTTTTTTGCTTTTCGTATGCTAAAAAAAAAATTCTGTAATGTTCGTATAGGTTCGTTTATAGTATTTATTCATATATTTTACAATTTGATATTTAAAAAGAAAATTATAGGATCAAGAAGTATATTTTAAACTGTTCAACAAAACTGAAACTATCAATAGTTTACAAATCAAATAAACTACTGAGATAAATCACAAATCCACATATTTTCAAAACCCCAAATCGTGGTTCAGTGGCTACGTGCGTAGCTAGAAGGGCTGAGGATCTAATCCGATGGCGGCGTCCATTGCAGTTATTTCTTTCAAAAGATAAAGAAAACGAGATGCGATTGTAACATAATATACATATATCTTGGTGGGAATTTTTCTGGATTTTCTTCGATACAACATGCAAATGCGATGCAGATACCTTAAAATCTTCATCACCCATCGGGGAGCTGTTTGGGTTATACATTTACACGAGCCCCACTGTTGTACAACACACACAAAAAATCTTTAAAATCGGAATAATTAAAATTAAAAATAAAAATTATTTTTATGAAGGGAAAAAAGTAAAAAAATATATATATTCACCATTTAAATATGATCTGCACTTAATGAAAAATATACTGATAACTGGAATATTTAAGTTTTTAAAGAATATTCAACAATATAAACATAAATGTATCCTATCACAATATTAGCAGCTCTAAAGAAAAATTGCATTTAAATTAAATTCATTATGCTGTGAACTAAAAATATTTCTTAAAACTAAAAACTAGATGTATGAGTGTTTTAACATATTTTATATTATTTTTTTTTTTTTTCGTAACACATGAAACTATTTTTTATCCTTTATTTCCTAAAACATGAATTCAATTTTAGTAATTCTTTATTTCGTAAAACATGAATTCAATTCCATTCATTCTATATTTCATAAAACATGAACTCAATTTCATTTATCCCTTATTTCATAAAACATGAACTCAATTTCAATGTCAATTTTAAGAATACAAATGATCATGTTATACAGAGGTTAACTGTGCTTTATTTTTCAACACAAAATGTTTGCAGTATAAAAATAAATTTAAGTAGCCTCTCATAACGTATCACATTTGAATATTTAGAGATTAAAGTCATACAATCTGGATAAAGTCATAAAAAAAGAGGATTAAGTTATAACGGGAACAACAGCGCGTTTTCAATATATATCACTTTTCCCATGTCTCGCGCGATATAATGAGAAGAGACTAAACGTGTGCTGTATCTTTATAAAAGAATAATAATCTGTTTAATTTGAAACACAATTTACATACTTATAACATACATATAATCAATCTTTCAGGAATAACGATGCTATGATTCTAATTGGTTTAAATATATTCATCATCATTGGCACAACAGCCCCAGGGTGGGAAAAGGCTGTCTGCCTTCTGGCAGATTTCGAGACAGGAGATGTCTTTTTTTTACGGGGTAAGGTTGTCATCCCTGCGCCCAACGCTCTGCAATAATGTTAGCCTAGGACCTACAGTTTAAAGTGAATTCCGAGCCACTATAACCATACATGGTACCGCAGGAACTAGAGCTAAATATATTCATCAATACTATTAAATACATTTTTTAATGATCAGAAAACGATATTCTTCAAAAATTGTGCAGGATCTATTTTTAGATATTTTTATCTCTAATCTATTATTTTTTTATTTTTATCTCTTAATTCACTTACATATCTCACCGACTGAAATATTTACTTCTTAATAACTGTAGGTGCGGTTCTATAAATTGTAAGGGGCATCCTTAAAATAATGAGTATATTTTCTGCACATTAATTTAGGGTGTAATAAATAAGATGATCAGTCACACATTTGGTAACGAAATGCACGCCCAGCTATTAATTACCGAGTTTTCGTAAGTTTTCAAAGATGCCTGCTTTCATCGACAGAATTTGTCTTTATGTCACTAAATTATGACTTCAAGTAATTGCAATGCTGTGGTTCACAGGCGGTAAACTTTCAAAGCATTGTGGAAGCTATCTTAATAAAGAAGAATTCTGCTTATACGATCCCTTATATTTAATAATAAAATATGGTAATAGATTTGGTATTCTGTTTTTAAGTAGAATTGTATAAATAAATGAATGGTGTTTTAGTTCAAAATTGAGATGTTAAGAATAATCGTAAGCTTTAAACTTGGAATCCAATTGGAATTGGAATTGGTGGCCTATCTGAATGATCTTGCGGGCCACTTTGGAAATGCATCCTAACTTCGCGAGCCGCATATAATATTATATATACCCCCATTTGAATTAGACCCACTATAGACATTTTTTCGGAATGAAAAATTGAAACATAATGAGTTATTATTATTGTGTTTTCTATTATTCTTGCATCTAAGCATAGATAATATGATAATAATGATACTAAACGCCAAGAAAGCTTAAACTAAAGTAAAGAAATATATAACACTATAAATAAAATATAAAAAATACGTAAATATAAACGAAATTAAAAAAGTGAAATCTTAAAAAAATGTTTATTTTACTAGTGCGATATTTGTTTCTCTACTCTTTCACTTAGATTTCGTAAATCGATCTCAATTTGGGTATTTTGCAATATCGTAATGCAGGTTAGCGTCCGTTACGTTTGAACGTGTTTTGTGTTTTGTTAATTTAATTTTCGAAAACTTTTGACTGGGTAGGGTTGTCAGCCCCATTGCCTACAGTCATATAAGACCGGGACCTACGGTTTAGAGTGGATTCTGGACCACTACAAACGTCCTTGTCACCGCCGGGAATCGACCCCGAAACCTGTGGCACCGAGTATCAGAGTGCTTGTCACTCAACCATCAGGCCCCTAAATGGTGTTGAGACTAGAATAGTATTCATAAGGATCACTGAAAAAGCTTCGAGAATAATCCTTTTTTTTAGTAGTTAGTAAATTTTGCTCGTTTCAGAGAAAATCATTAAATCTCTCCCCTTTTCCCTGCAAGTTTAAGGTTAAGATCGCCAAATTGGCTACATTTTCAGTGTTTTGCTTAGAACATACATTACTTCATATTAAAAAAAAAAAAAAAAAAAAAAACTTTTTTTTTCCTTTATGTTTTCTGAACAAAAAGAATTATGCAAATAATAAAGTAGTAGTTATGCATATAATAAAGTTTTCTCAACAACAATATTTATGCATGTATAATTTTCGACAATTTACAATTCAAACAATTTATTAATTATATTTTCCTTTGCGCCAAATTTATAGATATGGGTTTGGTGTTATAAATTTTAAGAACCAACTTTTAACGCATTGATCTGCACTTCGCATTAAGAATTTATTAAGTAAGAAAAAAGTCAAATATATTGATTAAGAAAAATAAAAAAAAAGAAGGTTTCACATTTTTTTGTTTTGTTTAACCTTACGATTTAAATATTTCATTGATTGAGATCATTGGTATAAGATTTATATAGATATGGAGCTATAAATTTTAAGGATCAACTTCTAAAACAACGCCTCTATCGCATAAAGTTATACTCCATATTAATTAGAAGGTAATAAATAAGAGATCAGTCACACTTTTAGTAATAAATGCACACCCAACTATTAATTACAGAGACTTTTTAAATCTTTCAAAATGCTTTCTTTCAGCGCCAAAATTTATCTTTATGTATCCTAATCATGTGATTCCATAGGGTAAAAGTTTTTTTTTTCTCTATAGAATTTATAGTTAGATAATTTTATGATGCTAACGAAAAGTCCATATTTATTTAAAAAAAAAAAAAATATTAGGTATAATAAATTTGCCTAGTTATACGAAAAAGGCAAAGATAGCGGAAATAATATAGTATTAACAAATTTATTAGTGATTGTGATTCATGCAACTGAATATTATGGTTTGGTATCTAAAAATTTCCGTTGAAAAAATAATTAGAAAAGCATGTTCACACATGATAAGCGGTTTTCACATTTTTTTACCCATAAAATATATTGGTATTTGTTTTGGGGAGAGTGAGACAGCGATGTTCTGGACCACTTTCAATGTTTCTATTGGGCGTTAATTTCTTTCACGAGCTATTATAAAATTGGTTTATTTTTTGCTTATTCATGTGCTTTTTTTTAATTAAATTTTGTTCGTGTGCTTTTTTATAAATAGTTCGAGATCTACAGTTTAACATAGATTCTAAACTACTAACAAATATCCATGCCAAAATTCTAAATTTGGCCTAATTAATCCCAAATTAAAAGAATAAACGCCAAACTGTAAGAATAAATAATTATTTGAATCTAAAATACTAAATTTTCAAGCATGGGTCTGATGGCCGAGTGACCACCGCTGTGGCGCTCATTGTCACAGGTTTCGTGTTCGAGTCTCGGCAGTACAACCGATATTTGTAGTGGTTTACGGCAACCACTTTAAACCGTAAGTCCCGGTCTAATATGATTAAAGAACGATGGGCGTAGGGCTGACAATCCTACCCTGTAAAAAGAAAACATCTCCTATCCCGAAATCTGCCAGTAGGTAGAAGGCTTTGACCCACCATGGGGTCGTTGCGCCAATGTAAAAGAAAAAGAAAATTTCGAGTTTAATATTTATCTTAAATTGAATTTTGTAAAATAGTTTCGCATATAGTTTTTAAAAAAAATTTTTTTTTACATTCTTAAATTACTTTTCCCGCCATTTAAATTTAAATTTTGTCATTTATTTCACAATTAATAGAAAATGGAATTAAATAGAAAAGACAAAAATGAAAACTAAATTTATTTTGAAATGTTTAATATATAAATAAAAAAAGAAAATAACTTAAATATGGAAATTTCCAACAAATACATAAATTGAATGCTAATTGATTAAAGTATTGCAACTTGATTAATTAATGCAAAAATAATTTCAATTATTAAATAATAAAAATATGCAATCAGATTTAAAAAAAATAAAAATATTATAATATTAAATATCATAGAACTAAATGGAAAAGACTAAAATAAAAACTAAATATTTAAATAAAAAAGAAAAATATTACTTTTTCCATCGTTTAGATTTAAATTTTGTCATTTAATCGGCAAAATATCGTAGAATTAAATGGAAAAGACTAAAATGAAAACTAAATATTTAAATAAAAAATAAAAATATTACTTTTTCCATCGTTTAGATTTAAATTTTGTCATTTAATCGGCAAAATATCGTAGAATTAAATGGAAAAGACTAAAATGAAAACTAAATATTTAAATAAAAAGAAAAATATTACTTTTTCCATCGTTTAGATTTAAATTTTGTCATTTAATCGGCAAAATATCGTAGAATTAAATGGAAAAGACTAAAATGAAAACTAAATATTTAAATAAAAAATAAAAATATTACTTTTTCCATCGTTTAGATTTAAATTTTGTCATTTAATCGGCAAAATATCGTAGAATTAAATGGAAAAGACTAAAATGAAAACTAAATATTTAAATAAAAAAAAAAAATATTACTTTTTCCATCGTTTAGATTTAAATTTTGTCATTTAATCGGCAAAATATCGTAGAATTAAATGGAAAAGACTAAAATGAAAACTAAATATTTAAATAAAAAAGAAAAATATTACTTTTTCCATCGTTTAGATTTAAATTTTGTCATTTAATCGGCAAAATATCGTATAATTAAATGGAAGAGACTAAAATGAAAACTAAATATTTAAATAAAAAAGGAAAGTAATATTACTTTTTCCATCGTTCAAATTTAAATTTTGTCATTTATTCGCAAAATATCGTATAATTAAATGGAAAAGACTAAAATGAAAACTAAATATTTAAATAAAAAAGGAAAATAATATTACTTTTTCCATCGTTTAGATTTAAATTTTGTCATTTATTCGGCAAAATATCGTATAATTAAATGGAAAAGACTAAAATGAAAACTAAATATTTAAATAAAAAAAAGGAAAATAATATTACTTTTTCCATCGTTTAGATTTAAATTTTGTCATTTATTCGGCAAAATATCGTATAATTAAATGGAAAAGACTAAAATGAAAACTAAATATTTAAATAAAAAGGAAAATAATATTACTTTTTCCATCGTTTAGATTTAAATTTTGTCATTTATTCGGCAAAATATCGTATAATTAAATGGAAAAGACTAAAATGAAAACTAAATATTTAAATAAAAAGGAAAATAATATTACTTTTTCCATCGTTTAGATTTAAATTTTGTCATTTATTCGGCAAAATATCGTATAATTAAATGGAAAAGACTAAAATGAAAACTAAATATTTAAATAAAAAAGGAAAATAATATTACTTTTTCCATCGTTTAGATTTAAATTTTGTCATTTATTCGGCAAAAATATCGTATAATTAAATGGAAAAGACTAAAATGAAAACTAAATATTTAAATAAAAAAGGAAAATAATATTACTTTTTCCATCGTTTAGATTTAAATTTTGTCATTTATTCGGCAAAATATCGTATAATTAAATGGAAAAACTAAAATGAAAACTAAATATTTAAATAAAAAGGAAAATAATATCACTTTTTCCATCGTTTAGATTTAAATTTTGTCATTTATTCGGCAAAATATCGTATAATTAAATGGAAAAGACTAAAATGAAAACTAAATATTTAAATAAAAAGGAAAATAATATCACTTTTTCCATCGTTTAGATTTAAATTTTGTCATTTATTCGGCAAAATATCGTATAATTAAATGGAAAAGACTAAAATGAAAACTAAATATTTAAATAAAAAAGGAAAATAATATTACTTTTTCCATCGTTTAGATTTAAATTTTGTCATTTATTCGGCAAAATATCGTATAATTAAATGGAAAAGACTAAAATGAAAACTAAATATTTAAATAAAAAGGAAAATAATATTACTTTTTCCATCGTTTAGATTTAAATTTTGTCATTTATTCGGCAAAATATCGTAGAATTAAATGGAAAAGACTAAAATGAAAACTAAATTTATTTTGAAATATTAAATATTTAAATAAAAAAAGAAAAATACTTTTAATACTATAAATACTTTAATACTATAAATACTTTAATACTTTAAATATTAATAATTTTTTTTGTTTTAATACTTTTTCACCATTAAGATTTAAATTTTGCCATTTATTCAGCAAAATATCATAGAATTAAATGAAAACTCAATTTCCTTTGAAATGGTAAATAAAAATAGTTAAATACTTAAATATTTAAATACTTACTAAATACTTAAATAAAAAAAGAAAACAACTTTTAAATATTGACCTTTCCGACACATACATAAATTCAATGCAAATTGATCGTGACTAAAATCCAAATGCAACACAAATTTCAATTAAATAATGTAAATATGCAACTAGATTTAAAAAAATAAAAAATATATTTATTTTAATGGAAAAAGAGTGTAGATTCAATTTTTCTTTTTAATGGTATCATCCATTACTATTTTCTCAAATTTAATAACACGTTTTTTATCTAAAGAGTTTTGTGTATGCAATACATTTAATGCATCTCAGACATGAAACTCAGATGGATACAATATATCATTTTGACATGCCTCCATCTATTGGGCCAAATACTATCAGAAGACCAACGTTTTTATCCCTACCGCAGTGATGGCTGTGGTTGGTACTTTAAGGCGTCTAAATTTGACATTGACACGCTATTGCCAATCGTATGTTCCTACGTGGCCAATGCACAGATGTAATTCACCTGTCAAACCGCAATGCAGTAGTCATGAAAATGATAAATCAGACAATCTTTTTCCGTATTGGAGTTATTATTTTTTTTGTTGTTGTTGTTTTGATGTTTCTTTTTTCATTTGGTAGTAGAAGAAGGCTTTGGTCTCGTGTCCTTTTCGTAAAAGCTTTTTTAAATGTAACATTAATTCTTTGCGTTTTTGTTATTTTAACTGTCATGGAATTACATCAGAAAGAAGTTCTCAAATTGAATTTTGACAACTTAAGAACGCAGAGAGGTGTACGTGTAGAGGAGTTTGTGTAAATAAAAGTTCGTTGATTTTAATAGGATTTAGATGTTACCATTCATCATATTCAGAATTAATTAATCTGGGCTAGACATGCTTTGAAATGTGATACCGAGAATTATAAAAAGGTTTTTCAATGGCAAGGCACGAATACAAAAATTAAAAGGAAAAAAATATTCAATAATTTTTTTAACATTAGATATAGATGCAAATATGTATAATGTAATAGATCAATAGTCTCTAAAGATGTAAGTTCACGTAAATTAGAGTTAGAACCAGATCTTGGAATTGCATTAACAGAGGACATCAAACCAGATTTTTAAAATTAAAAGGAAAAAATATACAACAAATTATTTTAACAATTAAATATATATAATACAGTAGATCGATGATCTCCAAAGTGGAAATACGCCAAAGCCGTAGGATAAACTAAAGAGTTAGAACCAGATCTTCGAATTGCATTAACAGAAGACATCAAACCAGATTTTTTTCGTTATTGCTAAACAAATTACATTATTCATATTCAATTGTAATTAAAAAGCTAAACAAGGTTAATTTTAATGTAAATGTATGTATATTGCTTAAAATAAATAAATAATTTGATATCTGACTGCACGCATGATCATATACACTGAAGTGACAAAAGTCATGGGATAGCAATATGCAAATTTTCAGATGGCAGTAGCATCGCGTAGAACAGGTATAAATGCGCAGTGCTTTCGCAGAGCTTTCATTTCTGTTCAAGTTATTCATGTGAAGAGGTTTTGACGTGATGATGACCGCACGACGGGAATTAACAGACTTTGAACGCGGAATGTTAGTTGGAGCTAGACGCATGGGTCATGCCATTTCGGAAATCGTTAGGGAATTCAACATTCCCAGATCCACTGTGTCAAGAGTGTGCCGAGAGTATGAAATTTCAGGCATAACATCCCACCATGGACAGCGCAGTGGTCGACCGCCGGCACTTAACGACCGAGACCGGCGACGTCTGCAAAGAGTCGTAAATTCTAACAGACAAGTAACACTGCGTCAAATAACCGCAGAAATCAATGTGGGACGTACAAGGGACTTATCTGTTAGAACTGTGCGGAGAAATTTGACTTTCTTGGGCTATTCCAGCAGAAGACCGACTCGAGTGCCTTTACTGACAGAACGACATCGCTTGCAGCGACTCTCGTGGGCACGTGAGCATATCGGTTGGTCCCTAGATGAATGGAAAACCGTGGCCTGGTCCGATGAGTCACGATTTCAGTTGGTAAGAGCTGATGGTAGGGTTCGAGTGTGGCGCAGACCCCACGAAGCCATGGACCCAAACTGTCAGCAAGGCACTGTTCAAGCTGGTGGTGGCTCCGTAATGGTGTGGGCTGTTTTTTCATGGCATGGACTTGGTCCTCTGGTGCGACTGGACCGAACATTGACTGGAAATGCTTATGTTCAGCTACTTGGAGATCACTTGCAGCCATTCATGGACTTCATGTACCCAAACAACGATGGGATTTTTATGGATGACAATGAGCCATGTCACCGGGCCACAACTGTTCGCGATTGGTTTGAAGAACATTCTGGACAATTCCAACGAATGATCTGGCCACCTAGATCGCCCGACATGAATCCCATCGAGCATTTATGGGACATCATCGAGAGGTCTGTTCGTGCCCAAAATCCTGCACCATCAATGCTTTCACAATTATGGACGTCTATCGAGACAGCATGGCTCAATATTCCTGCAGAAGACTTCCAACGACTTGTTGAGTCCATGCCACGTCGAGTTGCTGCACTTCGCCGGGCGAAAGGAGGGCCGACACGATATTAAGAGGTATCTCATGATTTTTGTCACTTCAGTATATATATAAATATTGACCATCCTTGACATTTAGGATATTCGACTATATATCTTTTGGAACTAGAGCTAGAGGTAAGCTCAAGCTGAGATGGACCGATTGTGTGGAGGCAGGTTTTAAAGTTTTAAGAGATACTAATGGGAAAACTGTTGCAAAGCAGAGATTGGAATGGAAGGAGGTTCTAGGGTAAGACCCACCCTGACACTTTTGACCCACTCTGGGCTGTCGGAACGAAGTAGAATATAATATATAACGTAACTGTTTCCATTATCCGAATTTCAAAAAATCTGTCTTGATATTTATTTATTCAATAGAACTTTTTTTAAAAAGGCTACTAATAGATATATTTAGATACATAACAAAATATATCGCAATATCGTCATTAATCAGCTTATTATAATTAATTTCCCCTGTAACAACAATAAATTTAAACAGCTACAAAGAAAAGAACTCAACAATATATATTTTTTAAATAGTGTCTCACATGCTGTTTTTTTTGTCAGGTCAGTACTTCTCCAATATGTAATGTCCAAATTCATTATTGTTAATAGATTTTTCCTCATAGTTTGAAACTTACATAAATTGTCCACTATGAGAGTCATTTCTCTGTTAAAAAATAGTAAATCAGTCAAACAATATCTACAAAGTTATTTCACTTTCCCACTCTGCTAATTGAGAAATCCCACAGAAAGTCGTAACTTTTCTCAGTCAGATAATACACAGATACAGGTTTACTACGGGCAATAAATATACGCTATCAGATGAATTTTTAATCGTAGTCGATCAACCAATCACTAGCTTAAAAGTCATTTTATTACAAATAGTTACGAAACTATAACGTGACTCGATTTTTGCCTTATAAAACAGGCTTTCGCATACTATTGCGCCCAAAAAGTAAGACCAATTTTCAATTTAACATTCCAGGAGCTTATGGACTTTCAAACTTTTTTTCTTTTTTAGGTTGCTGGTACTGTCCTTGACATCTGTGTGAAATTTGATGACAAAATATTCTTTAGTGTTTAGTTTTTCGCTTGGCTTTGTGAGACGCTAAAACTGATTCCGGTGATTTTTGAAATGTCTGAATGAATTGAGCAAAGAACTTGCATTCAATTTTGTTTGCGGAAACGTATAGAATGTTGCGAAAGGCATTCGGTGAGCATTCCTTTATAGGAAAGAAACGTTTACAAGTGGTATAAACAGTTCAAAGAAGGCAGAGAATGCATTGAAGACGAATAGCCCTCTGGTCGACCATCAATCTCAACCGATGAAGCTCACGTCCAAAAAAAAAATTAAAGATTTGGTGTTTGAAAACTGTCGAATTACAATTAGAGACCTTGCTGATAATGTTGGAATTTCAAAAGAATCGGTCAATTCCATTTTGAGCCTCAAACGCTTCAAATCTCGGTTGGTACCGAAAGCACTAAATGCGCTAGCTCACACTGCATATATTCTTCATGACTTTTTTTGCCAAAACTGAAACCCATATCGTTTCACAACCACCATATTCACACCGTGCGTCTCCTGGCTATTTCCTAAACTCAAAAGATCACTCAGGGGACACCGTTTTGAGTCGATTGAAGAGATTGAGCGCTTGGAAGGCCATCCCTGCCGATGACTTTTTAGCATGCATTGAGGATTGGAAAAAAAAAAGTCGGCATAAGTGCATTGTGTCCGGAGGAGATTACATTGAAGGCGATGAAATAAATTTAGAAGAATAAATAAAGAGTTTTTGAAAAAAAGAAATTGGTCTTACTTTTTGAGCACAGTAGTATGTCCTTGGAAAATAAAAAACTTATTTACCTTGCTCATTTGCGTACAATACTGACATATGCGAGTCCTATTTGGGGATCTACAGCTCCGTCGAATTTCAAAATCATGCAAAGACTTGAAAATAAAATCCTACGTATGATTACAAATTCGCCCTGGTTTTTCCGAAATGAGGACTTCTGACATTCTCTTTCCCTCTCAAGTTTTAAACAATTTGTTTATAAAATTGCACAAAATTTTTATTATTTATTTATTTTAAAAACTATTCAAGTATCAATAATTCTGTTTTGAATGATCTAGGGAACTATTATCACAACATTTCTAATTTCAAAAATCGCAAAAGACCACATGATGTTCTGAATATTATTCATTAACGTTTGATATCCTCTTTTCCGAATTACCATGCAGCTTCTCCGCTGAGTCACAGTTTCCCCTCCAATTGGTTTTGTTACTGTTGTTTATTTTTTTATTACCTTACTTAAAATTTATAATAATAATAATATAAAATCTATCCATAAAATTTTTTATTAATTAAAAAAATAAAATTAATTAATAAATTATTTTTTTAATAAACTAACAATACTAGTCAATCTGGCAAATTGTCGTCGTTGTTGAGCAATCTGGTGATTTGGTTTGGTTTGCCGCTCTACGGTCATCTTGTGCACACGAGGGCTAAACAGACCGAGAGCTACAGTTAAAAATGGATAACGAACCACTACAAACATCCATGGTACTTCCGGGACTCGAACCCGAAACCTGTGGGATCAAGCACCAGAGTGCTAGCCACTCGGCCATCAGGCCACAAGCAATTTGGTGAAGAACCGATGAACACGAAAGAAGTGCTACTCCAGCTAGATTTCATCCAGTAATTGTGTGACCTGAAGACGACGACATAAAAATTCCTTAACTACTTGGGGAGCACTTCAAATAATTGATCCAAATCAAACTGTCTAATAATTACGTCAAATGTTTTGCTCTAATTGAGAAGATCCTGCAACAACTGATTTCCTTCATTGTGGAAAAGCAAATAGACCATTTTAAATTGTCTCCTAAAGCAAGTAGATCAATCATGGCTGTGATTAAAGGGCTTCCTAGTTACTACCAATGATGTCTGTATAGAAGATGGCCTGAAGGTAAAATTCTTTAACGTCAAAGTGGCCCAATCCAAAACCAAAAAGGTTATTATTGTTTGGCAATTAGTACTCCAGAAAACCAGAAAATTATCTAATTAAAGAGACAGCTCTACCTTACGGTTCGTGTTGATAAGTACTGTTTGAAACCCGGAGTTACCCAATGTTTTCATTGCATCCACTTCCATCACGGTCGTAACTAACGATTCACTTATGAGATGTCTGAAGTGCGGAGATTAAGAAGATTTAAGGAATGTCCTACGAATGGGTTGATAGGCGACTTAATCTGCAACAAGTGCGGACAAAGAACCATCTCGCCTCATAGAGTTTCCCAAAACCTTTTATCAAAAACTCAAAGGAATCAAGTCCCTCAAAAGAGAGTTTTCATTTTTCTGATCATTTTTTAGCCGTTTGTTCTGTTTTATAGACCTGTTCAACTAGAGATGAGGCCCCGCGGGGGTTGGAAGCTCCATTAAATTAAGTCATCCATCCAATTTGCTTTTCTTCAATCCTCTATCTTGTTGGCACTTAGCGAAAGATTATTCTGTCTACTCCATGTTATCGGAATACGTCGCTGGAGGTGTCTTACTTAAATCCAGTCACCTAACGAGCATGGGTTTAAGTATATCGAGGGCACATATATCAGGATAAAGCTATTGTTGGGATATTATAAGGGTTAACTGATTTTATATCAATTTTTACGGATTTTCTGGACAACATTTTTTACACCTTGTCATTGTCACTTTGTACAAATTTTTAGGTTCTTTTTTATCCGTCAATGCAGTTTTGCTGTTCATTCTTTTGATTTTTACATTACATACATACATGTTTATATGGATACATTTTTTAATTATTTTCGTCTAAGATTTCGCGATCAAAGAAGCGTGCAGAGCCCTTCAATAGATAATGACAATTACTATGCGCATTAATGAAAATTGACTGGTAGTCATTGCATCAAAATTTCTCTAACTCGCCAGTACAATATCGTCTCGGAATCAACTCGATGTGTCCTATTACAATGCGGATCTGTCCTGTACATAGGTTTTTATCTTACCACAAAGTAGGCAATATGGTTGGTCATAAATGAAAATACGATGGCTATACTCTCTCGA
Source organism: Caerostris darwini (assembly GCA_021605075.1). Classification (NCBI taxonomy): domain Eukaryota; kingdom Metazoa; phylum Arthropoda; class Arachnida; order Araneae; family Araneidae; genus Caerostris; species Caerostris darwini. The sequence continues at coordinate 430,747 of BPLQ01007036.1, read as the reverse complement.
ATAGTAGGTGATCCAACAATAAAATATTAAAAATACACCAATAGTGTACCAAGAGTATTATGGCTTATAATACTCTTCTAAACACATTTTTTTCTGGACAAACTGCATCGTTATATTTACAATACTTCAAAGATGTTGTCTTGATGCAAATCTCATCGGTTCGAAGGTTTCATCTTGCTGTAAAACAGACATTTTAGTTGGTCATAAATTCCAATACGATATAGGTATTCTCCCAATCAGTCATAACTTGACAATAAAATATTTAAAATAAACTGTCGTAATAGCTTGCGTATAAAACATATCCCTCTTCCGAATACATTCTTTTTCGGGACAAAATGCATTACTAAATATTAAATTCGTTTTACAATGTTTTATTTAAGTTAAGATGTGTCTTACAACGATGCATATAAGCTCTGTTTAAAACAGATTATATGATTGTTCATAAATCTCATCACGATGGAGGCATTTTTCCTGACATTTATTAATGACAATTTGAATTCAACATTTTTTTTTACCGTGAAAAACATTTTCACTGAATATCAAATTGAATTTTAAATACAGTAATTTCCGACTTACGCAAAATCTAGTTCTTGACTTTTTTTTTTGTCAACATTGCTGCATGCTATCTTCAATCTTTCACTTTTCTAAGTGTTTAATTTTCCTTTCAATTTTCTGTCATTATTTTGCCTATACTGAGCAAACTATTGTCTCTAAATAAACCACATTTAATTAATTAATGTCTATCAGTACAAAATCATTTAAAGGAAATTTTAATTCGCAGTAAAAATTCATGTATTCTAAGATGTTGCTGAATTTATTTTTCCATTTTATATTAATAAATTTGTTTATTAATAACCTTCTTATTTTCTTTTTTTAATGTTGATAAATTTCTTCTACTGTAGTATGTTTTGGTTGCATAAAATCATAACAAGCGGTCTGATGTCCTAGTAATTAGAGCTCTGGCTTTCGGAGACACAAGTTTCGAGCTCGAGTCCCAGCGGTGCCATTGATGCCTATATTGGTTCGGAATTCATTTTAAACCGCATGTCCCGGTCTAATATGACTGTTGGGTGTAGGGCTGTCAACTCTATCCCGTAAAAGGAAAACATCTCCTATCTCTAAATTTGTAGTAAGCAGACGGCCTTGACCCACCATGGGGTTGTTGCGCCAATGAAGAAGAAAATAAAAGCAATCAATATTTTCTCTTATTGTCAAGCATTTTTTTCCATAAATTATTTACTTTTTTACCGTTATTTCGTGAACGTTAAAGCGGAAATTATTAGAATTTTGTGTATTAGAAATTACCTGTATTAAAAATAATTGTAAAAAAGTTAAAATGCTGAAAACTATAGCGGATTGACTGCATTAAAGAACTGCAATTTCATTAAATATTTTTCTTGTTAATTAGTATTTTTGTTATCTCTTGGTATCAAAAGAAAATTTATTGCAGTTTTATTCCGACGCGAATTCGACTCAAGCGATTGCCATGGGATCCACCTGAGGCGTAACTAAGGAACATTACGGTATTTCATTTAGTAAAGTAATAAACTAATTTGCTTTCAACAAATACTCGATACGCTTGAATTATTTATTAGAATGATATCATATTAGTAAAATCTCAAAGTGACATGTGATGATTGCGACCTTGAGATTTTAATTATTTATTAATTTTGTATTGACACTGTATTAGACTGTGTTACGTCATAGGCTCGAGACGTCATCAAATATTAGACTGTGTCTCTCATCATCAAGACTACCATCATAAACTCAAGTCATATTAGACTGTGCCACTGTATTAGATTTTAACCCTGGCACTGTACTAGATTGTACCAAGTTCATCCCACGTGTATTCGACGGGATTAAAATCAGGCGGCTAAGGAGGACATGGAGCTGTGTATGTACTTGGTAAAGGGGTCATTTTTTCAAAATCTTCGATGCATGTTGTGGATCTTTGTAGTGCTGAAAGATCCACTGACTTATAAGTTGTAAATTGAGGATAGATGCCTATACATTAGCTTATAATATCTTCAGGTATTGAAAGCGATCTTCAAATATTGAAACGAACAAAGAAGTACGATAGATGAAACATAGTTCATTTGAAACGATCTATCGTACCTTCAATGAAGGTTAATTTCATTTAAGATTGAAGGTTGACATTGACCTTCAAAAACTGATTCCTCCTTCATTATGCGGCGGAAACAATATGGTTCCTTCACAGCAAAAAATTATTTCTCCTTCATTATGCGACGAAAACAACATGATTCCTTCACAGCAAAAAATTATTTCTCCTTCATTATTGGAGCGACGTTTATGAGTATCAACTCCGCCAAATTTTGCCATGTCCATTATTTACGAAACCATATTTGCTCTCATCTGTAAAAAGGGTTCTAATCCAAAAATTAAAATCCTTACAGATATATTCATTAGCAAAGTTCAGTTTTTTTCCATCTTTGATTTGCTCATGATACAAGTTTTCTTTACGAACTTTATCATGAAATCTTTTTCCGCATTAACACTCTAACTTGTTTTCGCCACAAAATATTCTGTTAATTAAGAAGCTGGCAATTTCAGATTTAACTTCATTTTCCTTATCACTGCTCGATAAACTCGATCATTCAAAATCCCTGAATGTTCACTGCGGGTTTTTTAAAAAATATAACACATCGCTTCGTAATTTTTTATAATTATTTTGAACAATAGACAGACTTTTCCTAACAATTTTTGCAATTTTAGCGTAAGATTTTTTTTAATTTTATTTATCCATCACTTATTAGTCAAATTCCTAACATCAATATCAATTTTCTGCCTTGGAGCCATTTTACAACACAAATTGCTAAACAGATATTCAAGATTCCCTTTCCAATAGGGATTTTTAAATTTCAAAATTGTTCCTTCTAATGCTATTTTATCCCTGTTTAAATAAGAGTGAAATGGTGTGACTTTCTACAAAAGCACTTTTGCATGCAGAACTTTTGTAGTCGCTTCTACAGATTTTTTTTATGCATATTCTGGAGATTTGGTTTGGTTTGTAGCTCTATGGTCATTTTGTGCACACTTTATGCTAATTAGATCGGGAGCTACTGTTTAACGAGGATTCCGAACCACTCACAAACATCCATTACAAACATCCATCCTGTCAGGGTTCGAACCTGAAGCACCAACAGCCAGAGCGCTAGCCAATTGGTCATTAGGCGACGTACAGTGAGTGTAAAAAGTATTATATTCGTACAGTACGACAGTTGATTTAAAAGAGATCCGTTCATAAAAATTATAAACATAAATTCCATTTTAATTAATTATAAATATATAATAGAACATATTTTCACTAGTTTCATGTGAAATTGACACAAAAATAATTTTATACATCAATAAATATTTACAAAACTGAAACAATCCAATATCTTGAGGTGTAAAAAGTATTCGTACATCAGGCATATATTGGCCAATACAATCATAATATTTCAGCTAATACCTTGTAAGATATCCTTTAGCTCGAATAACTGCCTTGAGTCTCTTTGGCATCGATTCCACCAATTTTGCTGTTATTGAGCTAGACATGGCATCCCATTCTTGATTAAGAGCTGATTCCAAATCATCTTTATTAGAAATATGTCTGGATCTAATATTTTTATCAAGGACGTCCCATAAATTCTCGATGGGGTTCAGGTCCGGCGATTGAGGAGGATATTTCATGAACTTTGGGGTATTATATAGTATCCAGAGCCTTCTGTTTCGGGCTGTGTGCTTGGGGTCGTTATCATGCATGAAAACGTAATCACCGTTCAAGCCCATTTTTGTTACACTAGGTCCTAAATTATTTTTTAAAATGCCAATATAAAGTTGATGATTCATAATGCCTTTAATAAAGACTAATTTGCTCTAATTACAGAATTTCTAGTTTCTCACTACATTAAAATTTCCACTGAAGAACCTTTTAAGTAACTTACAAGAGGACGTCAATTAACTACATCATAATGGCTAAACCAATCACAAAATAACTAAAAAAAAATTTGCATTTCTTTTAGTGTACGAATACTTTTTACACCACAAGATGTTGGATTGTTTCAGTTTTGTAAATATTTATTGATGTATAAAATTATTTTTGTGTCAATTTCACATGAAACTAGTGAAAATATGTTCTATTATATATTTATAATTAATTAAAATGGAATTTATGTTTATAATTTTTATGAACGGATCTCTTTTAAATCAACTGTCATACTGTACGAATACTTTTTACACTCACTGTATATTTTGGAGAGGTAATTTGATTTTATCATTTTTTTTTTAATATTTAATTATAAAATGGGCTTGTTGACTTTTTTGACAGATTATGATACATATTTTTAAACGTCTAAAACTATACTTGAGATGTTTATTAATTTATATATTTTTTTCGAACTGCTACAGTTGAATGTTTAGAATTTTTTTTTAAAAACTAATGCATAGTACTTGACAGGAAATTGAAATACATTTTGCTGACCAAAATTATATTTTTATATAACTTGTCCAGCTTTCAAAATTCTTTAAGCAATTGATTATGATGAAAATTTTTAGCTAAAATATGTTTAATAGTTGTATCTTAAGATGTATTTTTTTGTTCCAATGCAGCTGGCAAACACTTAGACAGCTTGGTCTTGGACGCCTTAAGGCAAGCGCTGCACAGACGTTACTCACTTTGCATTATGCAGGAGGCGCGTGTAGCTTGAAGATACGGACGCGGAGTAACAATGCCCCCGCAACGCTCTACGATCCTATTAGGACCGGGACCTACGGTTTAAAGTGGATTCCGAACCACTACAAACATCCAGGGCACCGTCGGGACTCGAACCCGAAACCTGTGGTACCGAGCGCCAGAGCGCTAGCCACTCGGCTGTTCAGGCCCCTATCTTAAGATATAAAAGCATCAATTTCGACATTATGCAAGTAATATAAAAAAAAAAAATTTAAATTAATTGTTACTTAGCTCAACAAAGAAAAATTTTATTTTAGTTGCTTTTTATTAAATAATTACAATTAATATAAATATGTATATACATATGACTGAATCACACTATTAAGTGGCAAAATAAAATTTCTTCAATTTTATTTTTTGAGAAAAATCCTTCATTCTAACCACTAAGCCACAACTGATAACCCACTCCCGAAAATTATTTGGATAAAACGTCTACTTAAAGCAAAAATTTATTGGTTTTCGCAAGAATTGAACTCGCATTCTTCACCTTCACGTGAAATATACTGAAATCCTTGCATTTTACCGATTGAGCTATTGGCTGTTGATTTAAATTTTTATTACAAACTGCTAAAAGTCTATTTAAAGTATTAAAAATTAATTAAATTTAATTAATATTTGAAAAAACTTTAATAAAATCCAGCGTCATCCACTGCAAGTTTAAAAAAAAAATGTATTTGAAGTTGAGTGGATGAATAAAAAGTATTTTATGAGCGATTGAAAATTTGAACAAGATATATATAGGGAGAGCGTGAGCTAATAGTAAGGAATTGAAAAAGGCGCCAATGTTAGTAGATTGAACTTTAGTATTTTTAACGTATATTTTTTTTATATTATTATTTTTTTTTTATTTTCAGTTTTTATTTTCAGTCATTATGAAAAACATTTTTTGACAACCCTCTAATGTCACTCTACAAATTCCTCAAAATAAGCCATATAATCGATATAAGTTTTATACCATATAATCGATGTTGCTTATCAGGCAAGACATACCCACCACATTCTTAATGTTGTAACGTTTTTATGTTTTAATGCTTTAAGACATGGTGACAGTCAATGCAAAATTTAGTATTATAGAGTTTGTAATATGATTTAGGTAAAAAGAAATCTACATTATGCAATAAAACATGCGTCAATGTCAGTAGTTTGAACTTCATTAGTTTTAAAATATATTTTTATATTACTCAATTCCTACTATTAGTTCACACTCTCCCTTATGTATATTTTTATATCTTGTTCAAATTTTCAATCGTTCATAAAATACTTTTATTCATCCACTCAAGTTCAAAGACATTTTTTTTTTAAACTTGCAGTGGATGACGCTGGATTTTATTAAAGTTTTTTCAAATATTAATTCATTCCTTAAATTTAATTAATTAATTTTAGTTTTATATGGGGAAAATTTTTTCTCTTATAATATAAGATATTTAGCAGGATATAAATTTATTAATAAATACAGTCAGTGGCGAAGCGTGTAGATCGCTTGAAAAGATTTCTTTTTCAGATTCTTTTTTTCATTCTGGGTTCTATTCTGAATCAAGGAGGGAACAAAACGGAAAATGAAACACGTGAATAAATGAGTGAGAGAGATGGAAAGTGTGTATGTGAGAGAGATAATTTTTTCTAACTTAAAAAAATGTATGAAAATTATTTATAAAGGACTTTCTGCAATATAGTGAAAAAAAAGTAGGAATTGACTTAAAATTTTTTTTTATATTACTTGTTTTTTTTTTATTTTTAGTCATTATTAAAAACCTTTTTTTGGCAACAGTCTAATGTCACTCTTCAAATTCCTCAAAATAAGACACGTTTCTTACCATGTAGTCAATCTTATTTATCAGACAAGACATATCCACCATATTCTTAATGTTGTAACGTTTTTGTGCTTTTATGTTTTAAAACACGGTCACAGTCAAGGTAAAATTTAGTATTATAGAGTTTATAATATGATTTTCATAATCTGTTATCCGACATTATGCAATAAAACATGCGTCAATGTCAGTAGTTTGAACTTCAATATCTTTAAAATATTTTTTTATATTATTATTATTTTCTTTTTATTTTCAGTCATTATTAAAAACATTGGTCGACAAGAATCTAATGCCACTCTTCAAATTCCTCAACATTACGACATGTATTATACCACATAATCAATCTTGCTTATTAGACAAAACTTACCCACCATATTCTTAATGTTGTAACGCTTATGCTTTAAAACATGGGCACACTCAAGGCCAAATTCAGCATTACACAGGATTTTGTAATATGATTTATCTAAAAAGTAATCAACATTATGCAATAAAACATCCGTCAATCTCAGTAGTTTGAACCTCAATATATATATATTGTTATTATTTTTAGTCATGAAAAACATTTTTTGACAACCATCTAATGTCACTCTTCAAATTCCTCAAAATAAGACACGTTTCCTACCATCTAATCAATCTTATTTATCAGACAAGACATATCCACCAATTACGGTATTAATTTCTCACAGAGCCATCGTCCACGTGTTTGGCCTGTGAAAATACAAAGCCTGTTCTCTGTTTCGAATAGGGGTCTTCGGCGCGGGGGAGGAATCGAATCTTCGAACGAGACTGGTCGTTCGGAAGAACAGAGGCGGGCTCGTGACTTGGGAGGTTGGGGTTGCCAAAGATCAGCACGAGACCTGGAGGAATTATGTCATTGGTATAAGCGTGTTTGTTGTTGTTGGTTCTCCAAGTGAAACATGGACTCGAACTCGGAATATTCCCAAGGTTCTTCTCAGAGGAGAAGGGTAAGATATATTTTACATAATTTTTTTCTTTAATTTTCTTTTCTTAGTTTTAATCAATTTGTAGTCGAAATTCGATGAGATTTTAAGAGTTTAGAACAGGGGTGGCCAACCCGCGTCCAACCTTTAATTTTTTTTAAAACGCGTAGAGATTTTATTGATAATTTTAAAATTTGAAGTTGATAGATTTTTGAGACGTTCTCATCATGATTTCTGCTTAAAAACTTCTTGAAATGTGATTAGTTTAATGGTATGAAAAGGATGAGCAAAAATAATGAATAATGATGTAAAAAATGAATAATAATGTACAAAAATCTCGTTATCTTTTTATGTTTATTTCATAAGTTATTTATCAATATTACAAAGTAATAATTTGCACGAGTCAATTTTGCTTTAAGTGAAAATGACATTTATTGACTTTATATTATGTTTTAAAAGCCAAAAAAGGCATGAATATTTTGATATTTGTAGAACGGCAAAAGCTCTACACCAGGGGTGGCCAACCTGCGGCCCGCTTTGAACATTTTTGAGATTTATGACACCTTTATAAAATACATTTATTTTATAATGGTCAAAGTAGTGAAAACAATACATTAAATAAATACATTATGTGTGCATCCCTATATTCAAAAATTAACTGTCGAAATGATAAGAAAAAATTAATTTTGATTTGAAAATAATATTCTTGCGAATATATGACATATATTCGAATATATGACTGTTTTATTTATGAGTTTACAGTTATGACTTCGCAGAAAAATTAAATTATATTCTGCGAACTCTTGATACGAGCTCATCTTGGAACATCCAATATAACAGGTTCTATGTTTCACTTTAAGTGACCTCAGATGCAGTGACCATCCCTAGATACGCACAGTTATTTATTGATGGCAGAAAAATCAGATTCTTAGTTCAAGTTGTTAGCGCTTTTGGTTCAATTTACACTTGCGAATCGTTTTTTATTTTTCGAAACTGAAATTGACCAAACACAAAACAAGCTAAACATAACGGACGCTAACCTGCAACACCCATTACGATGTGCAAATACCCAAATTGAGATCGATTTGCAAAAGCTAAGTAAAAGCGTGGAGAAACAAATATCGCGCTAGTAAAATAATTATTTTTTAAGGATTTCTTTTTTTTTTTTTTTCGTTTATATTAATATATATTTTATATTTCATTTTTAGTGTTATATATTACAGTGTGCGTTTAGTATCTTTATTATTACATTATCTATGTTTACCTGTAAGAATAATAGCAAACACAAAAATACTAACTCATTATGTTTCCATTTTTCACTCAAAAAAAAAAAGTATCTATAGTGGGTCTAAATCTAATATGGGGATATATAATTTTATATGCGGCCCGCGATGTTATGATGTATTTCCAAAGTGACCGGCAAGATCATTTGGGTTGGCCACCCCTGGTTTAAATAGTAGATCAAATAAGTTTTTTTTCTTTATAATTGCGCAAGTTTGGTTAATGCTAGAATTAATTTGTATAAATCTCAATTTGCTGTTACCTAAGGCTTTATTGGAACTCAATTCATACAAATTTTGACACCGTAGAAACAAGAATATACAAACAAATAAAAATTATAAATGTAAAAAACCAGATATTATTAACGAAAACGACCAAAAGGCAAGTTAAACATTCAAAGGATAAAAACTTAAAAAGCACCACAATAAAAGTCAGTATTTCAGGACATGTTTTCTCTGTCCATCCAATAAAGAGTGCGCAAATCACCATTCTGTTGTAAGTTAAGGCTCGTGCTCACCAAGGCGACAAGATGCAAGCGACCAAAATTTGACCTCACCGCGGTCGCCTGAAACCGGTTTGCAGTTCGCCGCGTGGAGTAGACCAACTTTCAACTTCAAGCGGTTTTTCACTATGCGTAATGCTATTTCTGACGTTTCGCTGTGAAGGGGTCGAAAAAATTTAGTCGCTTGCCTCTTGCATCTTCACGTCTCTCGCCTCGGTGGGAACGAGCCTTTAGAGTCCAGTCCCGAGCAAACAAGTAGATGGTTCTTGTTCATTTTCTCTGTCTTACATAAAACACAGATATCAGAGTTCCCAATTCCTGTTTTGGTCAGGTGTTCTGTCAGGCAGTCGTGTCTAATTAATTTAAATCTTATCCCTTTTTTTTAATTGATCCAATTATGCTACTTTTCTAAATTCTACTTTTATTGCCTTTTTAGACATTGAGATTATTCAATGAAAATAATATTATTGATTTTTAATCCATATTGAAAACTTTTTTTAAATAATTGTATTTGTTGTCATTAGCTATGGTTTATCGGTACTCAATTTGGTCATTTACCGTAGAAACGAAAGGAACATATAGACAAATCAAAATTACAAAGGGAAAAAACCAGACATTCTTAACAAAAACTACCGGAAGCCCTTACAACAGTTAAAATAAAGTTAAATGTTCCAAGGATAACAATTTAAAAAGCTAGAATCACCACAATAAAAGTCCGTGTGATCAGGACATGCTTCCTCTGGCCCTCCAGTAAAGAGTGCGCAAATCCCCATTCTGTTATAAGTTTGAGTCCAGTCCGAGCAAACAAGTAGATGGGCTTTATTCATTTCTCTCTGTCATACATAAAACACATCCCACATCTTTGTCACATAAATCTCAGTTTATTTTAATTAAGTAAAATTAATCTGTCAAACATTTATTTTGTAATTAAAAGTTGTATTTTTTTTTAAAGAAAACTCTTAAATACATCGATCAATATTTAAATCATTGGTGGATTAATTTTTTTTTTTAAATCTCATTCTGGTTTAGTCAATAACAAATTTATGTCAAAAAATAAAATTGTTTTTCGATAAAAAAATTAATATAAAAGCTATTGATAATTTTAAATAAAATAAAAAATATATAGCTGAATAAATGTATTAGTAATTATTTAATTATTTTTTAAAACCATAAAAATTATTGTAGGAAATAAAAATGATTATAAAATCAGAATTTAAACAATAAATCTATTAATGTAATATGTATAAATTAAATACTTCATTGATCAGTAAAAAAAAAAATAATTTCATTTGTTTCAATATATACGGCGAAATTAATTAATATCATACATACAGCTGATAAAATTTAAAATTTAATTTTAGAGTAATATTATGATATAAAAAATATTCACACACCTCCTTTTAAGTAAAAACTTAAAATCATCAATTAATGTTAAAAGTTACTCTTTATATTAATTACGCATTTTACAAACAATACATTCTATAGAGCTTGACAATTAAAAAAAAACTATCAATTTATAACTTTAGAAACGATCATTTTTATTTATTTATCATTAGAATAAAGATTAAAATTATAAAACTGATATTATTATTAGTAATGATATAAGATGACACTGAAATTTATTTATCAGTTATAAAAATACTACTTTAAATAAAATTAATTTCTGAGCGCATCGTAAATGATATGTTGGATAAAAGATTAATTAAGATTAATCAAAGATTAATTTAATTTTTAAAATTCAGAGCCATTTTAAAATACATTAATTAATATTTTTTTTTTATCAGTTTCGATATTCTTAAAGTGAAAAGTGGATGCCATAATAAATATGCCTACTATAAGAATCTAGAAAATCAAATTTCTTTAAAATTATTGTTGATATTTTCAAATGTCAGGCATCCCAAAACCTTTTTAGGTCATTTGCCCCTATCACTACAGATATTTAGAGTACTCAGATTTAACCAGTAGTCATAGTGTGATTTGAAGGTGTACTTCTATACAACATCCTTATTTTTTAGAATTAAAATCCCCTAGCGTCGCATTTTCAGGGTTTTGTTTGTCGCTCTACGATCAAATTTTTGCACTTGTTAGGCTAATTAAACCGAGGCGTACATTTTAACATGGATTCCGAACCACTAACAACTATCCATGTCACGCCCAGGATTTGAACCTGAAGTGCCAAAGGCCAGAGAGCTAGCTAATTGGCTATCAAGCCGATGGCCTTTTGAGGAAGGGACGTCTACCAACTGGAAGATTTCGAGACAGGAGATCTTTCTTTTTATGGGATAGAGTTGTTGGCTCTACGCTCTACAGTCATATTATACCGGGCCTACCGATTCTGGAGTGGTAAGTGGATAACGCACATCCGTGGCAGACACTCATAGCAGCGGCGGAACTCGCACCCGAAACCTGTGGCACCGAGTGCCAAAGCTCTAGTCACTTGACAGTCAGAACCCAATTAATCACATAAACAAGTGAAACATTGGATTTAAAGAGCATAAACCTATAGAATATTTATATATATATATATATTATGCTATATATATATATATATGGCATAAACCTATGCTCTACAGTTGTATTAGAATGAGACCTACGGCTTAAAGTGGATTCCGAACCACTACATACATCCAAGGCAATGCAGCAATCGAACCTGTGGCGCTGACCACCAGAGCCCTAGACACTCGGCCATCAGGCCCCAAATGTCAATACAAACAAATGAATTTCCAATTTATTTCAAGGTTAATTTCATATTTCATGAAAGATTACAAATAAGTATGGAGAATCCCCTTTATTATAAATAAAAAAAAATCACGTGTATTTATGGTTTTCTATGATAGATAATTTCCTTGAATCCATAAACTATTGACCTTGAACTACAAGATTAAATGTTGCATGAATCGGATAAGGGTTTCACTCTTTTTCACATCATTTACGATCTCTACTTTGTTTATGATAGTTTTTCACATAAAAGATAATTGGTTTTTTTCAGTCTTATATAATGACGAGTTGTACATTTATTTTGAAGAGTATTATTATTTATTTATTATATTTTTTATTTAATATATTTACTTTTATTCTTTTGACCCTAGCGTTTCTCTTCTTTATGATAAATGATGTACAAAAAAATTATAAAGTAATATTTTCTATCCGTTAAACATAGAAAATAAATAAATAAATAATAACAGAATATGACAGAAAATTTTGCTCCTTCCCGGACATTGAATTCTTGACATCTGTGACCTTTGTACCACAAAAATCATCTTTGGGCCTAGTTTATGATATTTCAATAATTAAAAAATTATTACTGTTGATAGATTTTAAAATAATATTACTTTTGCTCTTCAGGTCTCATTAATTGAGCCTGATGGACGAGTGACTAGCGTTATGCCACTCCGTTCCATAGGTTTCGGGCTCGCGTCCCGGCTGTGCCATGGATGTTTGTAGTGCTTCGGAATTCATTTTAAGTCGTATGTCTCGATCTATGATTGTTGAGCGTAAGGCTGACAACCCTACCCCGTAAAAAGAAAATATCTCCTGTCTCGAAATCTGCCAGTAGGCAGACAGCACTAGCCCATCATGAGACTGTTGCGCCAAGGAAGAAGAAGATCTTGTAAACTATCAAAAGCAATTTATAAAATAGCTTTTTTTAAGTGACTAATTTTCTAAAAACAAAGTTCATAAAATTTATATTATTTAAAGAAAAATATAGATCTTCTCAAAAAAAAAAAATTCTTATAAATGAATCTGATCAGAATGCGAAGTACAAATTTATTAAAAATAAAACCAGTTAAACTTTAATAAAGCTATTTTATAATACAAACGCAAAATTTTTTTAACGCAAACAAGAATTTTTACAATAAAAGTTGTTACTTACTGTTCTTGAAAATATTATTCAGAAAATTCTCCATTACAAAGGGAAAGATTGTCAATGTATGTGAGGTGAGATGCGAGTATATGAACGTATTTGTATTCTGTGTCGAATTTGGGACTTGTTGGCTGTTTGGGACTAGCTCTCTGCGCCATGGATGTTTGCAGTGGTTCGGAATCGCTGTTTAATCCTCGTGTGGACAAAATGACCGTAGAGTGACAAACCAAACCAAACTGGTACTCCTATGACCCAAGTTTCGGGTTCGAGTACCGGTGGTGTTCTGGATGGTTTTAGTGGTTCGCAATCCACTTTAAACTGTAGGTCCCGATCTAATGTGACTGTTGGGCATAGGGCTGTCTACCTTACCCCTTAAAAAGAAAATATCTTCTGTATCAAAATCTGCCAGTGGGAGACGGCCTTGGCTCACTATGGGGGCTGTTGCGCCATTGATAATGATAAAAAAATATATAGAATCTACTTCAGATTAAATATAAACATAATAGGCACCTATTTAAGAAGTAAATTGATTTTAACAATCTGATCAGTTTTATTTATAAATATATTTATTATTTTGCTGAAGATTAATTTATTTATCATAATGGATTTACGGATGCCTTATCATTAATTTTTTCATATGATACTTTTTCGGAAATTGCTATAGTTGTCTTTAAATAATAAAAAATTTATAAACTTTGGTTTTAGAAAATTAGTCTTCTTCATTGGCGAAATAGCTCCATGTAGGACCAAGTCCGTCTGCCTATTGAAAGATTTGGGGACAATTAAAAATTTGTCCTGATATCAATAAATTGATATAAAATTTTTAAAATTAAAAAAATGATTGAAAATTGATTAAACTTTGTTCAATTTGTAGGGGGATTTTATTGTTTTCAATGGATTTTGTTCCAATTCTTTTAAGATGGCAAAAAATAAAAAATAAAATAAAATAATAATAATAAAATAAAAATAAATAATAACTAAAAAAAATAAATAATAATAATACATTTTCTTTCATTTCTGTATTTTTCATATTAATGTTTAATGAGGAAGTGTTTAATTAATAACGTTATTTAAGCATTAACATTTTTATAAATTAAAATGTAAAAAAAAAAAAAGGCTTGCTTTAGCAACAAAATTACTGATCGGTAACATTGGCTGAACGTAATGTTACAGCACTGCGGTTTTGTAACAGTAATGTTGAAATTCTGATTAAGATAAGATAGAAATTGGAGTAATTTATGACAGATTGAAAATAAAAAGGAAGCTATCCAAATAAAGAGTTGAACTTGTTTTTATTTATGCCAAAATAGGTCTTAAAATTTGTTTACAAATTCCAAAGTTTGGTATTCGGTACATCTTTGATATAATAAACTCGTAATTTAGTTTTTGAATTTCTTTTTTTTTTTTTAAAGTTCCAAAAATAAAACATATTATAATGTATTTGGTTTTTTTTAACTAATGAGTAAAATTATATTCAACTTAAGAAGCAGATGTTGATTTTTAATATTAATCAAATGATTAAAAAATTAATTTACGAATTTAAAAAATAAATAGAATTGAAGTAAATAAATTTGTAAAAAAAAAACATATTTGTTAATAATATTCTTTAGGAAATATGTTTGTGTAAAGAAAAAAGTTTCAGCTAATCGTGTTTATATTACGATCAAACTTATCAAAGGGCGGCTGAAGATATTGACGTCTCAGATTCTACTATATTCTATGTTTAACACCAATGTTACCAAATGTACTGTTACCAATGTTACCAAATTTACTGTTATCAATGTTACCAAATTTACTGTTATCAATGTTACCAAATTTATTGATACCAAAGTTAACACAATTTTTATCACTGTTACCAATGTTTACCGAGCTGGGTCAGAAAGTTTAAAAACTTGGATCCTATCTGCTTTGAAATAATTCCTATTTTCAATTTCTATTTTCATTTCTTTCTTTTATCTTCATTTCTTCTTGATTATGGTTAGATTCCTATTTTTATTTCCTTTTTTTTATTATAATTTTTTATTGACCATCAGCCGACCTCGTGTTCCATCCTACGAACTGTTTACCAATAGGAAATGAGAGAGGAGATTGACTATTGGCAGTTTTTTAGGGGTAACTGCGCCGTATTTGAGGAAACTCACCACCAGGCCACTACCGAAACGCTTTACACACTTTGTCACAATCGCTATCGTATTTTCTCATTTCTGAAATCAGTGACTGCAAAGGGTGCCGCCTGCGGATTCGGACCCCTGCTCGATAGTTGCACGTGTTGCCATGAGTTCAGCTACGAAATATTATTGAAAAATAATTTATATATAATTACTTTTGATGATTATGACTACATACCATACGGAGTACTTACAAGTTGCCCAGAGAACCATATTTCTGCAAAGTATAATTATCCAAAAAAGAGTGAACAGAAAGATGGACAAATGCAGTGTACGAAAAATAAGATTTAACAGAAACACCTTAATTAAATATGAGATGGTGTTTATATAAGAAGGCACTCCAAATGACCACTGTGAATATGGAGGTATGTATGTGCTCGTTGTACAGTAGTTAACTGCCCACGATTCAACAACGTAAGGACGACAAAAGTAAAGGCATCATGCAGGAAAGAACAGCCAAGTCTCGTTTATGCAGTAACATAAATTCCTTATACAAATTCCAATATTAAAATTCCAAAATACTAATGTCTCTATATGAAAAAAAATCCAAAGGAGTCAGATTTAGAGATCGTGATGACAACATAAATGGAATACATAGCAATGCAAAAATTTCCAATAGTTTCAAGGAATGTGATTCCAATGACAGTTAACAGCGTAACGGGCACGCATCTATCGTCCATTTTTCTGAATAAACTGTTCCTTCTAGCCTAAGAGTACAATTTTAATTCCCCTAAATCTGCTTGTTTCCCCACCGTTCTATAATTTCATGTGGGATTCAACAACTTATTTTCCGTGCACCGGATATGAAGTTACACTTTTTCTTTTAATTTTTCTCTGAAACTATGATGGAGAGTAATGATCTTTGATCAGTTTTTATATACTCCATATAATTTGGTATGATCCGATATTTATACACTCAGAGGATCATATCGGTCTAGGATCCGATAGAATAATGTATAGTCTGATTCGGTTTGTTGCTCTACGGTCATTTTTTTGTACACTTTAGGCTAATTTGACCGGTACCTACAGATTAAGGTGGATTCCGAATGATTAACAAACGTACATGCCACCGGCAGGATTCGAAGCTGAAGCCTGTGGTACCAACAGCCAGAGCGCTAGCCAATTGGCCATCAGGCCGCAGAATAATGTATGAGATAAAACGGATGGTGTTTCTGACTGCGAAATATAACTAAAATAAAATAAATAAAAAACCCCAAATTTCATTTATTTTATTGATTTAGCAGTTTAAAAAACGAAAAATGTTTCAAATAATTTGTCTGAAAATTTTAAGGATTTGCCGAAGCAAAAATTTAAAATAAAAATTTTATTAATTCCCCATATTAAAAAGATGATAAAAAATTTGTGTAAAAAATGAATGTAACTATAAAGTTGAAGGGCAGGGCATACTTTTATCAAGTCCTTTTTGATACACTTTAAAGACTAAAATTAAATCCATCCCATTAAATTTCTACCTAAATTTACTACGTAAAAATCTTGAAAATGTTAATAGATATACAGGTAGACTCGTTTCATTGTTATAAGAAAGAGATGGGGAAAAACCAACCGGAATAAATGAAGTGTTAAAATAATAACAAATTACAGAAAAGTTGTAATTGATACTTCAGTAGCAAGATGATGTCTTAGACTTTGTCTTTGAAAGGCAAGAAGACTTAAGCTTACGAAATTAAGTATTTTTTACATAAATATTATGATTTTTTGTGAATTTTTTTCAAAAGTGCATTGTTTTAATTTTTTTTTAATATAAATTATAAAAAATTTCATTATATGAATTGTTTTAAACTTCTATTTATATTTTCATATATATGATTAGACTTCTATTCAGATTTTATCTTATATGTTAGATAAAATCTGAACAACTGAAATCAGGATCAGGGCATTTTTATTTAAAATCAGTTAAAATAGCTGAAACAAAGAAAGAAAAAACGAAAAACGAAAAGAAATAAAATTGTAATCAGATGGGCCTATATACAGGTTACCCATAAAATTTAGAATTTAATGTAAGAACAAAATGTATAACAATAATTAATAAAAAAAATTCTTTAGAATTCCAAACGATTTTCTTTTCTTGAAAAATCTCATTTTCACTTTGAAATAAAATTGTCTGTGCTTTCAAAAGACGATCTTTTAGAACAATTTTAAACTATTTAATTATACATAATTATAAGCAGTAGAAATAAATTTAAATTAGTATTATGCTTAAAAAAGCCCCTGAAAGAAATTTAATTAAAACAATGAGAAGAGCTCGTGAAAGAAATTTAAAAATAGCCAATAGAAAACGTTGAAAGTGATCAAGAACACAAAAATTGATCAAACAAGCGAAAAAAATAAGCTCTCGAAAACAATAACCATAATTTAATGAATAAAAAAAATTTAAATTGCCTTATCAGTTTTCATAAAAAAACAATAAAGAATAAAGAAAAAATAGAATAAATAAGAAGTACTTTCTGTAATACTGTAAATTTTTTAAAAAATAGTTTCTTACAATAACTTAATTCAAGGCGCCATCTGGTGGCCGAAAAATTGTTGACACTCCTTTATTATATTGTAATGAAGTATATGCTGTTAAAAAACAGAATGTAAAAATCATTTATAGTGATAAAAATCTCCATAAAATATAACGAGAAAGATATCGAGATCGATCATGCTATATAAAAATAAATATAAATATATACCTTATAAGAGAAAAAACTATGTTTTATAGAAGATATGACCGGCATTGCCAGGTAACCAAAAATAAAACATTTTTAATTATTGTGAATTTTAATAAAAAAAATACTTATGCAGAATTAGAGGTTTGAAATTTTAAATAACTCCCCTTAAATTATATAATTTTGCTAAATATAGCAATCATTTTTAGCCAAAAAATTCCAATAAGTTAATTTTTATTTTTAAAAATATAACAGAATTAATTTGGGAAATAAAAAAGGAAAATTAATACTATAAATTTTTTTAAAAATAGTTTCTTACAATAACTTAATTCAAGGCGCCATCTGGTGGTCGGAAAATCTGTTGACACTCAAAAATAAGGTTTTTGTTTAATTAAAGTTTCATCGTAATTTTTGCAGAGTAATTTTCGAATGAAATAATTAGTTAAGGGAAAAGAAAAATGAACAAATATGTGCTATAGTTTATTAATTATTCAGGAACATACACACACGCATACATTTTTTATAAAAAGATTTAGAGGAAAAAAAAAATTATCGTATAAATGGATTCTTACAGAATAAGTTTGCTATTATCACCACTTTAATTAATTTTTTTGAAATTTTTATCAAAATTAGTACATTAAATTGTTTAATGCAATAATTTCTTCTAAAAGGTTTCGAAGCCACTCATCGAGAAAAGGAGAAGAGCCAGAATCAACAGATCTTTATCTCAGCTGGTGGAAATGGTAGCAAAACCAAGTAAAGTACAAGAGGTAAATAATAATAATTTGTTAATTAATAAATAAATAATTTTTAATTAATAATTAAATAAATAAATTAATTACTAATTAATTATACAAAGCATTAATTAATAATTAAATATTTTTAATTTTTATCCATTTGATTATACTTCAAACCAAATGTGGTTTTATTAAAGCAAATTATTGAAATTTCTAAATAATTGTAACAAG
This sequence comes from Caerostris darwini, assembly GCA_021605075.1. Taxonomy (NCBI): domain Eukaryota; kingdom Metazoa; phylum Arthropoda; class Arachnida; order Araneae; family Araneidae; genus Caerostris; species Caerostris darwini. The sequence continues at coordinate 411,810 of BPLQ01007036.1, read as the reverse complement.
TTTTAAATTTTCTATTTCTTTATTAATATAATAATCTTAGAAAAGAAATAAAATTTAAAATAGACGAGAAATTAATAGAAATGTCTGAAGAAATCACTTAATTCTGTAAATTTAAAATCAGACGTGAATTTTTAAATATTTTTTATAATATTTTTCAGACAATTTAAAAAGTTAATTAGTCAATTTAATTTAATTAGTATATAGCATTTTTTCAAAATTAAATAAGATTTATAACATTTTTATGGATTATTTGAATCTTAAATTTGTTATATTATTATTAAATTTATTATTTATTATTATATTTATCGAATCTTAAATTAATTTTAAGATGAAAAATATGAGTTATATATTTATTCATGATTAAAGAATATTTAATCCTGATTAAATAGTACATATTCATATTTTTGAAAATAATTGCTAATCTGAAATTAATTCATTCCTATTTATGGCTTATTTTCATTTTATAGTTTATTATATCAATAATTTTTTAATACTTATTGCAAAATATTAAATCATTTCGGACAATGAATTAACATTATAATCCACTAAACAAGGAAAAATATAGTTGAATACCTTTAACGGGAATATTAAATTTTAAATAATTATTACACATTTTTTTATAGATTAATTAATATTAATTATATGTAAGAATTATGTTACATTTATAGAAAACTTTCAAACATAATAATATTTAATATAAGCTTAATATTTATTGCAAATTGTTAAAATATTTCTGGCAATAAATTAACACTATAATCCATTAAGAAAGGAAAAATATAGTTGGATATCTTTAAAGTGAATACTAAATTTTAAATAATTATTATACGTTATTTATATATTAACTAACATTAATTATATGTAAGAAGTATGTTACATTTATAGAAAACTTTCCATTAAAATATTTAATTTTTGATAAAATAATAATTATTTTTATAAAATTCTCATTAATTCTGTTATTTTTCAGAACCGCACGGCAAGATTTGAGAAAGCATACATTCTAGAAATGACGGTGGAGTATGTTAAGAAACTAAGAGATCAAAACATATTTCCTGGTATGTCTTAATAATAACTATTCAATAAATTGATTTAGTTCCTTTAATACAATAATTTGCAACTATCTAATTAATACAATGCCTTTGCATGAAATATAAAGGGGTATAAAATTATAGATATACAATAAAGGTAAACAATCTTGAATTGGTTCTACAAATATAAATTTAAATTCTTCCTATCTCCACCAAATGAGGGGAATTTTCATCAGATTGCAATTAATACCTTAGCAACAAAGAAAATTATTGCATAATTTATCATAATGGAACCTAATTATTAAGCCATTACAATTACAGATGCACAATGGTATGTTACTGCAATAATGAAAATCCACAAGTTTACAAACTTCTAGGATAGGTAGTATACTAGACTAGTATACATAGTCGATACATACACGACTAGTATACATAAAAGACTCGAAATCATATAGCAATAGATGATCCGAAATGTTTTTCTGAAGCAGTAGTGTAATGCACTAACATCTGTTGTTTTCATGCATTGGTTATACAAACGACAACTTCTAGGTTATATATTTATGTACACTTTTATTTACAATAATTACTGAAACAATTAGATGAAGTCTCGATGTCAATTCTTGTCAACTAAATCTACATATCAAGTGACATTCTGATTAATTTCTTTCAACGTAACTCAATTGACATACCAACTTAGAACGCACTCGTATTAATTTATTTATGAAATAATATTTGGTTTGAAATAAATCTTATCTCTTCATTTTTCTGAAATATATTTCTGACATTGGGACATCTTACGCCTAATGAGTAAACAGCAATTAATTTTTCTTATATATTGCTTAATCTTATTATTATTCTTTGAACCTTTAATATGCATGAGTGTTGGATTTAGTTAATGATTTTGTTTGAGAAATTTAAATAAAAGGATGAAGAAATCCATTAAATAATTTTTTTTGGGAAATATTTATTATTATTTTCCCTTACTTTAATAGTTGCTTATTGTTATTTTGTGACTTTTTTTGTATATTTCGTGATACTTAATTTTAAATGCTATATTAAATGCAGATTTAAAGTAATATGTTTAAAGAAATCTGTCCTTTCAGAGAAAACATCTTATGACGATTATGAGAACTCCTTCCAAGAAGGATACAGATTATGCATGGCGGAAATCCAAAACTTCTTCAAAAAATCCTTAGACAAGAAGACTTCAGAAGAACTGTTGATGAAATCCCTCCTGAAATATCTGTGCAAGAGACTCAAAGCGCCATCTACAAATAGTGAAGAAACTGTTAGTGATGTCCAACTAAATCCAATTACTTCTTTACATTCATCCAAAGCACACCAAGTTTTCCCAGAACATAAATCAGATTATAGTGAAAGAATAATTCATACTCAAAATAATGTTAGTGTATTACCCGGTCCTTACAAATCGCAATGTCCTAGTGTAGATTCTTGTTCAAGTACATCGCTACAGTCCATTGAAGATGAAGGCAACTACAGTATCTCAGAAGAATCGGAAAGCAGCAGCAGTGAGGAAAAAGTATTTTATGGTCCAGAGAATTATGGACGCAATGAAACTTTCAACAAAGATGCTTATGATAAAGTCCAAAATAACAATTCTCCAATGTGGCGACCGTGGTAACATGTTCAACAAAGATGCTTATGATGAAGTCCAAAACAGTACTTTTCCAATGGGGCTCCCATGGTAAAATGTTCACTTGGAAGAAGTATTGCATTTATACGCGAGCTTACGTAACTCAAAATAATGTTAGTGTATCACCAGTTTCTTACAAATTACATCGCCCAAGTGAAGATTCTTGCTTGCTTCAATCCTTTGAAGATAAGGCAGCTTCAGTATCTCAGAAGAATAGGAAAGCAGCAACAGCGAGAAAAAAGTATATTTAGGTCCAGAGAATTATGGGCACAATGAAACTTTCAACAAAGATGCTTATGGTAAAGTCCAAAACAATAGTTCTCTAATGTGGCGACCACGGTAAGATGTTCACTTGGAAGAATTATTGAATTATACAGGAACTTACGTAACTCAAATAATGTTAGTGTATTACCAGCTTCTTGCAAATAGCAATGTCAAGTATAGATTCTTGCTGAAGTACATCGCTTCAATCCGTTGAAGATAGTGAAGGCTGAGTTACTGAAGGCAACTTCAGTAACTCAGAAAGCAGCAACAGCGAGGAAAAAGTATTTTGTGGACCAGAGAATTATGAAAATAATGAAACTTTCAACAAGGATGCTTATGATAAAGTCCAAGGCAGTAGTTCTCCAATGTGGCGGCCATGGTAACATATTCACATGATAGAAGTATTATATTTATACATGAGCTTACGTAATTCATAGTAATTTCTCAGGGGAAATTAATGTTTAATGTATTTATATTTTATATTGTATATTGTAATTTTGAATAAATTGTGTGTAAATAATGAAATGTTTCATGTTTTCTGAAGAAATATAGAGTAATTGAAACAGATAACATATAACATGTAATGCATTCAATAAACGTAATAATACATCCAAATTAAAATTTATAATCGTAAAATTATAAAATATTTTTATCGTATATTTAATGTTATAAATTAGCAATGCATATAAAAATGAATACCGCTCAGTTTATTTCTTAACTTTAATACTAGTATGTTAGAATCTACATCTTAAAGATTGTAATATTATGAAATATGAAATCATTAATATTTGTCGAAATATTTGTTTTTTTTATTTCCAATGGCAAGGCAATACAAAAAGGGGAAAATGCAGAATAAAAAAGAAAAAGACAAAATGCAAACAAAAGAGTTCAACAAAGTTGACCGAAGCCATTGCCTTAAGAGTTCTCTAGCTTGCCAGTATCTCGCGGATTTGTCATTAAGTGCCAAGCAACGGTGGAGATAAACTCGGTTCATTAGTTCTGCCAAATCACAAACAGGGCAGTTTGGTTGGCCGAAAATCCTAATGCAATGTAGATGTTCATTCACTTCTTTTTTTGATTAAGACAAGCCACCAGCAATCCATTGCAATACACGTAGGCCAACCGGACGACGGTTAGGATAGCAGCGAGAGCTCATGCCGAAAACTGTAGACCACTTAGTCATATAGAACATTGCCCAGGGTGCAACACTAGGAGATGGGTCTACATTGCCCCCCTCTATCGAAATATAAAATTATTATTATTATTATTATTTTTTTGCATTTTTAGAATTTTTACAGACAAATTTTCTTTATCTGTAACTTAGAATGAATTCAATTTTGACTAATAAATTTTAATAATTGTTATTACATTTTTATTGAGTAGTAAACCTTTATTTTAATAAATAAAACGTATAATTATGGATGAAAATTTGAAATTTTGAATAATATCATATTTATCAAAGAAAAAAAACAAATTTGACACAAAAGCATTATCCACTTAAAAATTGCTTTCAAATTAAATTCTTGATGACAAATAATCATATAATCACTGGTAAGAATCATATAGTGTTCAATATATAATAAGCATAATCAAAATCATAATATGTTCCTTGATAAAAATAACTTTTATTTGAATAAAATTGAAGTGGAATAAAAAATAAAAAGTTTAATTTAAAAAAAATGAAACAGAACAAAATTATTGCCTGAAATTCGATACTCCCATTTTCAATTTAAATATTCATTTGCAGTAATTTAATTTTTGTTTAATTTATTGTTATATACCTATCTTTAACAAGTAATCTAAAGTCAATTCCTACTTTTTATTTCACCATATTGCAGAAAGTCTTTTATAAATAATTTTCATTAATTTTTTTAAGTTTATCTGGAGCCACATATTATTAGATATATGCAACTTAAATCTAAAAAAAACTAAAAATTAATTAATTAAATTTAATGAATGAATTAATATTTGAAAAAACTGTATTAACACCAAGTGTCATCCACTACAAGTTCAAATACATTTTTTTAAACTTGAGTGGATGAATAAAAAGTATTTTATGAACGATAGAAAATTTGAACAAGATATATATAGGGAGAGTGTGAGCTAATAGAAGGAATTGAAAAAAGCAGCAAAGGCAATAATATCAACAAGTCATTATATTATTGCCTTTGCTGCTTTTGCTTTGCTTTATATTATGTCATTACAATCAAATCTATCTGTTCAATATATAACAATCATAATCAAAATTATAATATGCTCATTATCAAATAATCACTGGAAAAAATAACTTTTTTATTTGAATAAAGCTAAAAAAAGGAATAGATATAAAAGAATTAAGTAATGGTATAAAACAGAACAAAATTGTTGCTAATAATTCGATTTAAATATTCATTTGCAGTAATTTAATTTGTATTAAACTTATTATTATTTTGCTATCTTTAAAAAAACAGTAAAGGCAGTAATATTAACAATTATGTATTACAATCAAATCTAATTTATGATGACAAATCATATAATCACTGGTAAAGATCATATAACGTTCAATATAAAATAATCATAATCAAAATCACAATATGTTCGTTGTTATATAATCACTGGAAAAAATAACTATTATTTGAAAAAAGTTGAAATGGAATAAAAAATAAAAAAATTAATTAATAATATAAAACAGAACGAAATTGTTACTAGTAATTTGATAATCACATTTTCGATTTAAATATTCATTTGCAGTAATTTAATTTGTATTTAATTTATTGTTATTTTGATATCGTTAAAAAAACCAGTAAAGGCAGTAATATTAACAATTATGTCATTACAAGCAAATCTAATTTATAACGACAAATAATCATATAATCATTGGTAAAGATCATTGGCTGCAAAAACGTTCAAGGCGGGCTGCGGGTTGGCCACCCCTGGTGTAGAGCTTTCGCCGTTTTATACAAATCAAAATATTTCATGCCATTTGATTTTTAAAACACGATATGAAGCCGATAAATATCATTTTCGTCTAAAGCAAAATTGACTCGTGCGAATTATTACATTGTAACAACGATAGATAACTTATGAAATAAACAGAAAAAGATAACGAGATTTTTTTTACATCAGTATTCATTATTTTTTACATCATAATTCATTATTTTTCGCATCATTATTCATTATTTTTGCACATCATTTTCATATCATTAAACTAACCACACTTCAAAATCGAAATCATGAGAACGTTACAAAATCTATCAACTTTAAATTTTAAAATTATCAATCAAATCTATGCATTTTAAAAAAATTATAATATTCCATAAAGAAAGATAAATTACTTTTATCTAAATTTACCACTCCTAAAAAAACAAAAAAAAAGAGAGAGAAAATTATTACTTTGTAGCATCCATGATTAAACAATGAAACAAATTTTAGTGCACGACAAGCTTTCTTTAATCATTATTCCAAAAAACCAAAAAGAACTACTTTTCGAACACTCTTCGAACTGTTCGAATTCTAAGTCACGTGACCACAAAGGTCTCGCGCCAAACGAAAACTCCATTACACGTCCATTCTAAATCAAAACTCGCGACCACACAGGTGGTAGGCTTTTGTAATTCTTTTATCGTCTGCGTTTCCGAACTAAAAAAGAAAACGATAAGGAAGGAGACCCCCCTTCTCCCCCCTCCTCAGGGGTTTAGCAGGGAGGTTCCTGTTTAGCGATGCATAAAAATATGTCAGCGGCTAATTGACTGAGATCACCCACAGTTTTTAATTCAATTATTCCCAAAATATTTTCTTTTTTCAAGAAGAGGGTGCAAGGTTTCAAGCTATTTTTATTGTTCAAGGTTAGTTTTTATTTGGTAATTTTTCTTTTGTTTTGGCTAGTAGACAAAACAGCAGCTGGTGGTTAGTTAGGTGTCAGCTTGTACATGTATTTATGTAAGCAATAATAAATTTTCTTAAATAGATTCTATAGTCATAAAAAAAACAGCAAAAATGCTAACAAATTTGAATGTATTGGAGACAGAATAAATATTATTTTATTTGGGGAAATTCTCTTTTTAATTTTTACTGTATGCAAGGAAAACAAACAAGATATCAGATATAATTATTTTAAAAGATCTTTCAAAATAATTAAATTTCAGTTAATTTATTAATTTGGCATACTTAGAAAATTAATTTCATAAAAACGTTGGATTAAACATTCTTTGAAGATTTTTCCATGGAAAAAAAAAAAAAATTAAAAATAAATTTTAAAAGAAAAAAAAAATATGTTGTGTATTATTAAACGAATATTCAAAATAAAGTTAGGAAAATTTAAAAGTATAACTTCACTAAATACGAGTAATATTTATTTAAAGAGAAATACATTTTTTCATTATTTTTACATTTTTCTTTTTTGGTTAATAAACAAAATAGCAGCTGGTGGTTAATTAAGCGTTAGCTTACACATACATTTATGTAAGCAATAATAAATTTTCTCGAATAGATTCTACAGTCATAAAAAAACAGCAAAAATGCTAACGAATTTGAATGTATTGGAGGAGAATAAATGTAACTTTATTTTATTTCGGGAAATGCTCTTTTTAATTTTTAATGTAGGCAAGGAAAATAAATAATCAAACACTAAAAGATATAATTATTCTAAAAAAAAGTTAATAATTATAATAAAACAAAATATAACTAAAATATAATTATTTCAAAATAATTAAATTTCAGTAAATTTATTAATTTGGCTTGTATAGAAAATTTATTTTGTAAAAATGTTGGATTAAAGTTATTTAATGATTTTTCGAATGGTTACTGAAAAAAAGTAAAAAAAAAAAGTTTTAAAAGAAAAAATAATTACGTTAGGGATTTATTTATGAATAATAAATAAACAATACTCGATTGGTGAACTTACATGGCTTTTTAACCATTAAAATTAACCAATTTTTTTTTCTTTTCCTTTGCCTATAAAGATGTTCTATAATCCTTATCCATCAAAATTTAATGCTAATATATGAGACACATCCTTTGCGATATTTTTAGATCCATAAATATTAAAAATACACAATAATTCTTTTGATTTGTCTCATAAGTTCAAATTTATAATATACTTTACAAACTTAAAACAATTACATTTTTAATCGTGACACTTAAATAATGTGTAAAGGAATAAATAAACGTATTATTTCAGATTTTCTAATTGAATTTTTTAGCTTATAGCACAAACATATTGTTTTTTTAAAACAAAGGATTACTTTTGTCGTTATTAATTAGCCAATTATTCAATACGTGCTCACGTGATTCACGATCTGACAATACGTCAAAGAAAAATCTCAATACCACCAACTGTTGTTACGCCATTAGCCAAATCTACAAACTTGAACGAAGAAAATAATTCTAGAAATTAATCAAGCGAAATGAAAAAGTAGCAATAATAACATTGTAAACTTTATTCGCAATTGCAATATATTTAATGTTTTTGGACCATGGCATTCAGCTAATGTTCTACGTTAAAATGCATCTAATAATTTTGTATTAATTTTGTAAGCAATATCTTATCCACAATGTTTATACACATTCTAAGAAACCGTAACAGATTATTTGACTGGTTCAAATGTTTTTATAATAAAAGTGGCAGATGTTATCTGATGTTGTCCGGTTAAAAAAAAAAAAAAAAAAATAAAAAAAATAAAATAAAAAAAAAAAAATGATAATAAACATTTATAGTTTTGTTAAACATGTTTAAAAAACATTTTTTGTTAAACATTTTTTAAAAATATTTATAATTAGTTATGTTTTTGGTTACAGAAAATAAAACATTTATAATTTTGCTAAATTTTATTAAGAAGAAATATTTGTGCAGAATTAAAGGTTTCAGATTTTAAATAACTAAATAAAGCAATCATTCTTATGCACAAATTTCCAGTTTTTTCCATTTTTAATCTATAAACATTTATTTTTAAGAGTATGAAAGTCTAAATAAAAAAAAAACACTAAATTGAAAATTAAATTGATTAATACTACTATACTACTATAAAATTAATACTTTACTTAATAATTAATTTTCTACCATATGATTTATAATTTACCTAATGGCTGCAGCCATACTTTTAAGCCTGGCGCCATCTGGTAGCATGAAAAGATTTTTATTTAATTATAAATAATCAATAAATTTTTTTTTCGCAATTTCCGGAATGAAATAATAAATTTAGAGAAAAAAAAACTTTTAAATGTTACAGTTTTTAAGTTATGCACATATATATGTATCCATTTTTAACTAAAAAATGGAGGACGTTTCGTACATTTGCTTTAATAAAAGGAAAAATTAGAACCTGACGGCCGAGTGACTAGCGCTCTGTGCCACAGGTTTCGGGTTCGAGTCCAGGTGGAGCCATGGATGCTTGTAGGGGTTCAGAATATACTTTAAGCCGTAGGTCCCGGTTTAATATGACTGTAGAGCGTTGAGTGTAGGGCGGGCAATCTTACCCTGTAAAAAGTTAGCGTCGCTGAGACAAGTTCGATTTCTATCTACGGGTGCTCTATGACAACAAAAGCTGCCCCCCCCCTTCCTTCCTTCCTAGAGACCACACGGATTCTTGGACTTAGTCTAGATCAGGAGTGGCCATCCCAAATGATCTCGCGGGCCACTTTGAAAATGCACCATAACTCTGCGGGACACATATAAGATTATATATCCCCATATTAGATTTAGACACACTAGAGATTTTTTGGAGTGAAAAATTAAAACATAATGAGTTAGTTATTATTATTGTGTTTACTATTATTCTTACATGTGAACATAGATAATATAATAATAATAATAATAAACTCATATTTAACGAAATGTGTAACACTAAAAATGAAATATAAAAAAAAATATATATAAATATAAATGAAATAAAAATAAATGTAATCACTAAAAAATATTTATTTGACTAATGCGATATTTGTTTCTCCACTCTTTTACTTAGCTTTTGCAAATCGATCTCAATTTGGGTATTTGCATATCACAATGGGTGTTGCGTCCATTATGTTTGAGCGTGTTTTGGTGTTTGGACAATTTCATTTTCGAAATAAACGATTCGCAGGTGTAAGTTGAACCAAAAGCACTAACAACTTTTTATGCCAGATTTCCCAAATTGGAAAATTTCATGAGTTCATTCGCCCGCATGATGTGTTCCCAGAAGATAATTTAATTATTCTGTGAATTCATAACTGTAAACTCATACATAAAACAGGCAATATCTGTCTCAAGAATATTATTTTAAAATCAAAGTTAATTTTTTCTCATAATTTCGACAGTTATTTTTGAATATGTGGATGCACACAGAATGTATTTTTTAATACACTGTTTTTCACTAATTTGGCCATTATAAAATAAGTATACGAGTATTTTGTAAAAGTATGATAAATCTCACAGGCCGGAAAAATATTGGATTGATGATATATCTACTAATTTCGCAGCTCATAATAGACTTCACGCATTTTAAATACGAATATTCAAACCATGATTTTTAAATTACTTATGATGGGGCAAACTCATTACACTCTAAAATTTCAATCTTCATACTATGAATTTGTTAACTAATAAGGACATAAATATTATTTTCGAAAACAAAGTATCTTTTTTGAGTTATTAATTAGCCAATTATGGCAGCCACAAAACCGCGGGGTTGCCACAACTAGTTTAAACAATATGTTAGAGGGAGAAAAAAACCTACCACTGATGGCCGAGTGGCTAACGCTCGGTGCCACAGATTTCAGGTTCGAGTCCCGGTGGTGCGATGGATGTTTGTAATGATTCGGAATCTACATTAAGCTGTAGGGACCGGTCTAATATGATTGTAGAGCGTTGAGCATAGGGCTGACAACCCTACCCCATAAAAAGTCAGCGTCACGGAGCCATGTCAGATTTCTACCTATGGGTCCAGAGTTATAACTATTTCCTCCTATGGAACAATAGAAGTTGCCTCCCACCCTTTCATTCCTAAATGGCTAGCGCTCTGGCCTTTGGTATCTCTGGCTTCAGGTTCGAATCCATGCGGTACCTTGGATGTTTGTTAGTGGTTCGGAATCCACTTTAAAATGTAGGTCCTGGTCTGTTTAACCCTCTTGTGCACAAGATGGCTGTAGAGCTACAAACTAACCCCCCTTTCCCTCCTTCCATGAGACCACATGTGTTCTTAGACTTGGTTCAGATGTTGCTGTTGACCAAGTGGGATAAGAAACAACAACAAAAGAAAAAAAAAAAAATTTGGAATTAATAACATAACATACCAGTGGTTTGTACTTATTATTTAAATCCATCAATTCGAGAGTACGTTAAAAAATTGAAGAAAGTTTATTAAAATTATAAAATAATAAACAGAATAAAAAATTGAAAAAATTAAACTATTTTTTTTTTATTTATTACTATAACTATACAAAAATTCTGATGATATATCTACTAATTTCGCAGCTCATAATAGACGTCGCACCTAATATTCAAACCATGATTTTTAAATTATGTACGACGGGCCAAACTCATTACACCTTTAAATTTCAATCTTCATACTATGAATTTCTTAACTAATAAGGACATAAATATTATTTTCGAAAACAAAGTATCTTTTTTTGAGTTATTAATTAGCCAATTATTGCAGCCACAAAACCGAATGGTTGCCACAACTAGTTTAAACAATATGGTAGAAGGGAAAAAAAACCCACCTGGTGTGGTTAAGTTAACAAGTTTTATTTTAATAGCGTAATATATAAACACACATCAAGAAAACAAATCCTAGAAATTAATCAAATGAAAAAAAAAAAAAAAAAAAAAAAAAAAAAAAACAAAAACAAAAACATCCATTGCAACAATTGATGAAGTAAATCATTTTAGTAAACAGAAAAAAGATAAAAAAAGAATAATAACCACATGCGTTTATCTGATCATGACAGGCATAAATTAAAAGGTGTAACTAATGTTCACTTTGCGGTTTTTGGAAGGCAAGTATTAATTAGGGGAAAAGGTATAATTAAAAGTAATTTATATGCAAAAGATGGCTGTTATTTTATTTATTTATTGAGTATCTTCGCCTTTGCTTTACTATATGCAACTTGAAGATTCCCTATGTTGCCAAATTGTAGGCTCTATTGTAGTAAGTGGTTGAAGATATTAATATGAGTTTCAGATATTCATCAATATTAATTATTTGATATATATTTAAATTAGTAAACTAATGCATAATAATTAGTATCATTTGTATTAAAGGAAATTATTATTATCATCATTATTATATTTTATGAAGAGTTATGAATGAATTATGCTATATAAATTGAAGTAATTGCAATTAGCGTCAGTTGCATCTTTTTTTATTATCAATTTTCATTGATATAAAAGCAAATATTTTTTCTTGTAATTTGAAATATTTGTTTTTGTGGAATGTTATCGTGAGGAATGCTTTGTTTGTGAGGAATTTTTAATTAAGTTCACGTTATTGTAAATTATGGTATAGTACATTTATTACAGAATTCTTAAAAAAAAAATAAAAATATTGTTCACAGGCAATTTTTGGCAAACTTTTTATTCTTGAGTACCAATGCAGATTTCAAAGCTACTAAATCGCTATTTAAAATAAATAATAAATAATAAAATAAAAAATAATAATAATAATTAAAAAAAGCAGAAAAGATCATTGCATAAAATAAAAATTAGCAAATTGTTGCTTTAACATAAGTAATTTATATGCAAAAGATGGCTGATTTTTTATTTATTTATTTATTTATTTATTGAGTATCTTCACCTTTGCTTTACTATATGCAACTTGAAGATTCCTTGCGTTGCCAAATTGTAGGCTCTATTGTAGTAAGTGATTGAAAATATTAATATGAGTTTCAGATATCATCAATATTGATTATTTGATATATATTTAAATTACTAAACTATTGCATAATAATTAGTATAATTTGTATTAAAGCAAATTATTATTATCATCGTTATCAGCATTATTATATTTTATTAATTGATTATGATATATAAATCGAAGTAGTTGCAATTAGCGTCAGTTGCATTTTTTAAAAATCATTTTTCATTTATATCAAAGCAAATATTTTTTCTTGTAATTTGAAATATATGTTTTTGCTTTTGAGGAATTTTTAATTAAGTTCGCATTGCTGTTAATTATGGTAAGAGTACAGATTTTTAAAAAAAATTACAGATTTATTACATACTTACATTATTAAATTTATTATATAATTACAGATTTCTTTAAAAAAAATCATATGGTTCACAGGCAACTTTAACAAACGTTTTATTTATGAGTACCAATGCAGGATTTCAAAGCTACTAAATCGCTTTTAAAATAAATAATAAAATAATAACTTAAAAAAAATAATAATAATTTAAAAATATAGAAAAGGTCAACGCATAAAATAAAAATTAGCAAATTGTTGCATTAACATTTCGAAAAATGCATGTATACGATATAATTCATTTTTAGCAGAATATATAAAGGAATAGTTATTAAAACAAAATGTGTTTTGAAATGTGTTCATGCCAAATGCGGTCCAAGTCCAAGGATATTTCAAAGCTACTAAATCGCTATTTAAAATAAATAATAATTTAAAAAATAATAATAATGATTTAAAAATGGAAAAGGTCATCGCATAAAATAAAAATTAGGAAAGTGTTGCTTTAACATTTCGAAAAATGCATGCATATGATATATTTCATTTTTAGTATAATATGTAACTGATATTATACTAAATGAATAGTTATTAAAACAAAGTGTGATTTGAAATGTGTTCATGTCAAAAGTGTTCAAGTCCACGGTCAAAAGTTTGAAATGTGTTCATGTCCGCGGTCAAATGTTTCAAATATGTTCATATCCAAAGTCAAATGTTTGAAATGTGTTCATGTTAAGTGATATTAGGTTTTAAAGTAAAGGATTAATAATTTTAAAATAAAGGAAAAGATTTAAAATGTAAAAGTAGGATGTGCCTTATGAACTAAAACATTCTAATATTTTCTATTTTCTATTTTATTTAATTAATCATTGCTATCAGTTAAATTATAATGATTTATATTCTACTTTTAAATTATCGTAATTTCCTGCCTATTAAATGCGGATTATTCAAAAATGCCTTAAAATTTCAATGTGTGGATTATAGGCCGCGGCGTACAATTTGTGAACATTCTCTCCCCGGAAGTTTCATCCCAATCAGCTCTATAAACTTTCCTCCAAAAATGCTTTTTTTCAACAAAAATCAACCAAACTTTGTGTGAGAAAAAAATAAACAGTCTTCTACGCATAAAGAAAGTCACATAATAGATGTTACCGATGGAAGGCAGCCATCAGAAAAAATAAATATACATATGGAATGTAGCAAGCATGTTTATTTCCAATGGCAAGGCAAGTACAAGTAGAATAAAAATAGTAATAATAACAAGGAAAAAAATACAAAAGAATAAAGGTCCAAAAATGCAAAGATGACCGAAGTCATTGCCTTAAAAGAGTTATCTCGCACGCCAGTAAAGCTCTGTCTCCGAGTCGCCGTCAAGTACCGCACATCGTTGGAGGTGGTCTCTGTTCATTGGGTCTGTTGAACCACATAGGGGGCAGCCAGGGTTCAAAAAGAGGATGTTCTGCTAGACAGTCATGGCCAGTCGGAACTGGGCGACAGCATGCCGCCGAGGATTGCTGGGTATCGCTAAAAGAACTTCAGCTCTCCAACGCTTTGACTTAATCCCATCTTGAATTTGTAACTTGGGGTTTTCAGTCATTATTTGTTTGATATACAGTTTTATAGAATGGAGTGACAGTGACGAAGATCTCATTTGAAGTAGTTTTGAGCCTCTTTTTGCTAGACAATCGACCTGCTCTTTCCCAAAAATTCCACAGTGGCCAGGTATCCACTGAAGTACCACCCGTTTCATTTTTAAAGTCAGTTTCCGCATATGATTTTGACACTGGGAGATTTCCTCTGATGAAGGTGGCTTGGTGGAACTAATAGCCTGAATTGCGGCTTGTGAATCAGACAAAATAACCACTCTATTGAATCTATCCTCAAAAACCAGTAAATATTTCACAGCAATTCGGATAGCCTCCACTTCTCCATCAAAAGATGTTCGATATTTCCCAGCTGAAGCGTAGAAGGAGAACAAGTTCGAAAAGACTCCTGAACCTACAGTAATGAGATTTTCATAAAAGGAGCCATCTGTGTATACGTGCAACCATTCAGATTCTGGGTATCTTGTATCAATAGCAAGCATGTAGAATGTAGCATATGTATGGAACATACATATGAATGTAAAACAAATAAATGAAAAACACCTACAATGAAATTATAAATAGACATTGAAAACACTTTTCATAAGGCATTGAAACTGCGGTTTCTGATCAAGATTTTCATATGTCTAGATCAGGGGTGGCCAACCCAAATGATCTTGCAGGCCACTTTGGAAATGCATCATAACTCCTCGGGCCGCATGTAAAATTATATATTCCCTTATTAGATTTAGACCCACTATAGTCATTTTTTTGGAGTGAAAAACTGAAACATAATGACTTATTATTTTTGCGTTAACTGTTTTATGAAATTCCTGGGAAAAGATTACTACAGATTGCATGTAGCAGCCAAAAAACTATTCTGAAATTTTTAGCTTTTTAAGCATATAAAATGGCGAT
Source organism: Caerostris darwini (assembly GCA_021605075.1). Classification (NCBI taxonomy): domain Eukaryota; kingdom Metazoa; phylum Arthropoda; class Arachnida; order Araneae; family Araneidae; genus Caerostris; species Caerostris darwini. Next base: position 396,238 of record BPLQ01007036.1, on the reverse strand, counting down.
TATCAGCAAGAAATTACATTTAAATTTTATCAATTATGTATAAAAGATAATTTAAAAAAATTTGCGAAATGCAATTTTGGATAAAGATGAAATATAATCTTATGAATGAATCTCTAAATTTAGAAAATCCTCCCGACCGTAGGGACACCGCAGCAACAATATTTTTAATGCAACAATGTTTTATTTTAACAAATCGGTAGAAAACAATAAACAAGCCATAGTATTATTTACTAAATTGTTATGTACTATTATTAGTTTACAACAAAGCAATTGTAACAATGCACTATCTTAAAAATTATAAATTTCTTGCATTGTTTCTTCCCTTTTGGAGTAAAGATTTTGGCTATTAAGCTGCGTTTATTACTCTGCGATTTATTTTCTTGCGAATTTGATTGAATTCTACACATTTTGGAGTGAACTGACTGGAATTTGTTGAAAGATATTAAAAATGGGATGGTTTAAACGTTTGATGTACGTATTCAAATTAAATTATATTTATTTATTTGAAAATAATAAATTTTTTTTTCGATTTAAAAGGGGGCCAGAAAGATTGTTTAATCATCTGATTTATCTCTCCGATCCCGCTTAAAGATGATTTTCATCGAATATTAAAATTTCTCATCATAGATTGAAAGCCAATCGGAAGCCTTATTATTTATCGGCTCAGGCTTCCAATTGGTTGACTTTTTAAGACGTGAGATTTTAACATCCGATGGAAAGAATTTTGAAAGATATAATCAAGAATGCACTTCGCAAATGCACAAATTAAGATTTCTGTATTTATTGAAAAATTAATTAAAAATTTATTGGAAATTATAAATTTCAGTATTTTAAGATTTAATTTAATATATCAATAACATTATATTGAATTTGTGTTAAACAATAAATTATTTTTGAACAAATTGTATCTTAAAATACTGTTGTTTTGTGATAATCGTGAGAACTTTTTTTCAAATAGTTTTCAGTTAATTAATAAAAAATTAAATTTTTTCTGAAAACAAATTATTTTTCATTATGAAAAGAAATTTACATGCTCATTGTTTCATTCCCATGTTCATTGATTCCCACGTTGTTTCACATGTACATTGATTCACATGTTGTTTCACATGTTCATTGATTCACATGTTGTTTCACATGTTCATTGATTCACATGTTGTTTCACATGTTCATTGATTCACATGTTGTTTCACATGTTCATTGAATCAAGTATTGATTCACGTTTTGAATGACATGTTCATTGATTCAAATATTGATTCACGTTTTGAATGACATGTTCATTGATTCAAATATTGATTCACGTTTTGAATGACATGTTCATTGATTCCAATATTGATTCACGTTTTGAATGACATGTTCATTGATTCCAATATTGATTCACGTTTTGAATGACATGCTCATTGATTCACTGATTCCCATGTTCATTGATATTGATACACATTTTCATTCCTAGTTAATTTTAAAAGATATAAATAAAATCCGCAACTTCTCCTTTTTGAAACATGCATCGTTAAAAATATCTACATTTTTATTTGACGAAATGAAATGAATGGCCTCAAATTTTCAATTGTTTGAAATCATGTGCAGTAAAAAAGGGCGTTTAGATAAAATATTTTTTGAAACAAAGAGAAATACTTACTTCTTACTACTATATTTACATAAAAATTGTTTCTATTTTTCTACGCTTAGAAAAAGAAAGTGATTTAGATTACCATATAAAGTCTCACATAAGTTGATCCTTATTCACCGATTTTTATGCATTTTTTTTCAGGTGTGGATTTTGTGGTGTTGAGGAGAAGAAGGATTTTAAGGTAAGTCGAAATACATATTTTTCCTTATCAGCAATTACGATTTCTCTGACTTGTTAATTAATAATAAGCTTATTAAATCTTATATGAATAAATATTATACAATTATACAAATAAATACACTGAATGGCCGAGTGGCTAGCGCTCTGGCGCTTGATACCACAGGTTTCGGGTTCGAGTCCCGGCGGTGCCATGGATGTTTGTAGTGGTTCGGAATCCACTTTAAACCTTAGGTCCCGGCCCTAATAGATTCGTAGAGCGTTGCGGGGACATTGTTACTCCGTGTCCGTGGCTTATCTTCAAGTTACACGCGCCCCCTGGGTAATGCAAAGTGAGTAACGTCTGTGCAGCGCTTGCCTTAAGGCATCCAAGACCAAGCTGTCTAAGTGTTTGCCAGCTGCATTAGAAAGAAAAAAAACCCAATTAAATAGAATCGATCAATTGAAATATATAGCAGTGCTCGCATAAGTTAATTTATATTATGATTGATAACTAACTTGTAATAAACCCCTCTTTAATGTGGTATAACAATAGTGTTAATTTTGCTAAACTAAAAATATTTAATAATTAATAAGTAGTATTGGATCAGTATCATAATATCTTCTTCATATTATAGCATATGTATGTAGACTTCTCTACCAGTCTAACAAATGTTTAACGACAGAGGGAGGCAATCTAGGGGTGTATTTCAAAGCGATATAAAGAAGCGTTGTTTTTCTCTCAACAATATACATTTAATGAAAAGATATTCTATTTACAGCGATATTTACATTAATTGTTAAACATTCACAACCATTTTCTATCGCTGCTTGACGCAGCCTCTCCCATGTCAGCTAGCGTTCTCCTCTCGGGCCCAACTACGGGGTTTCTTCCCTTCTTCCAGGGCCAGAGTTCAAAGTCCAATACACATCTGAAAAGTTCACACACCTACATGGCAAAAGGTTGGTGTGAAAGACGCATAGTCCGTGATGTGTTTCCATCTGGTGCTTAGCAGCCAAACAAATCCTACATGTATAAGGAAAATGAAAGTTGCTTTCTTAATATTAAGACTGTAAATTAAATGGCGCCAAGATGATCGCCAAAAGTCTTTCTCATGACAGAAGTTATGAAGTCATGTCATTTTCATGAAGGGAGCATTGCTAGGTTTTTCGCCCATTTGAAATCATATGTTTATAATTTATTACAGGGTGGTAATATTAAAGAAATAATTAAAATATATAATGTAAAACTGACTGAAATTAAAACATTGAAATTAATTGAAATTATATGATTATTTATTGAAATATTTAACATTTTATTTCAGGATACCTTCTTTGTTAACGATGGATTTGATTTCGGAGGTTGTGACTATGACGAAAAGTCAGGATCTATTCCGGACTATTTTGTAAGTACGAATGTTGAATTTTACCATAACAGTTTATAGTATTTATAATCTCATAATTTTATAGAATTTATTAACTAATAATTTTATAGTATCTCATATCTAAAGACTCTCTAGGCAGTGTGTGATTTGTTTTTTATTTTGTTTGAATTAGAATTAATTTCGTGGGAATTCTGCACTTTAGGATTCCCTTTGTTTAGTTGGCGTTTTTTTTCCATTCCGGCTTTTGCCAAATACAATTCTAAAAAATAAAATGACTGTGCTCGTATTATTTTCACTGCCCTTTGGCGATCCCATTTGGCATGGAAAAGGAACTTGGCGTTTTTGGAACCCTAAAGTGACGAATCCCCTTTTTTATGATTTCCCTTTTCAGTTACGTTAGGCAAAAGACATTTCTGCTACATTAGATTACCTATTAATTTTAAATACAGAAGAATATTATCCTGCATAATATAACTCAGATTAAGTTTTTGCCTAAACTAAATTAACAACCACAATTTCAATAACATTGTAACTATATAAAACTGATGTTAATATCACATGTTAATTCCGAATTAAGGAAAATGATTAATTTCTCCTAAAACATTGTTAGTTTTTAATTATTTTTTGAAACTGATTATTTATTTCCAATTAACCATTTGATAATGTAATTTTATTAAACAGGTTCCGGAATTTGGCTGCGATTTGTGCAACCATGTCAGCCGTACTAATAAAGGACTCAGGGCCCATCGCATTTGGACTCATAAGGTTGGAGTAGTTCCCAACCGTACCGTTGATGCTTACGGACGTCCTCTGGACTATTTTGGATAGGTTTGCCAAAAAAAGACAAACATACTAATAAGAATGATAGACTAAAGCTCCAAAGAGAAATAAAGCCATCTTCAATAGAACTCAATTTACAAGCTCCAAAGAGAAATAAAGCCTTCTTCGATAAACTCAATTTACAAGCTCAAGAGAAATGGAACCAACTTCAATAAACTCAATTTACAAGCTCAAGAGAAATTAAACCATCTTCAATAGAACTCAATTTACAAGCTCCAAAGAGAAATAAAGCCATCTTCAACAGAACTCGATTTACAAGCTCCAAAGAGAAGTAAAACCATCTACAATAGAACTCGATGTACAAGCTCCAAAGAAAAATAAAGCCATCTTCAATAGAACTCAATGTACAAGCTCCAAAGAAAAATAAAGCCATCTTCAACAGAACTCGATTTACAAGCTCCAAAGAGAAATAAAGCCATCTTCAACAGAACTCGATTTACAAGCTCCAAAGAGAAGTAAAGCCATTTACAATAGAACTCTATGTACAAGCTCCAAAGAGAAATAAAACTTCTACAATAGAACTCAATGTACAAGCTCCAAAGAGAAATAAAGACTTCTACAATAGAACTCAATGTACAAGCTCCTAAGCGAAATAAAGCCATCATCAAAAGGAATTTAATGTACAAGCTCCAAAAAGAAATAAAACCCTCTACAATAGAACTCAACGTACAAACTCCAAAGGGAAATAAAGCCATCTTCAACAGAACTCAATTTACAAGTTCCAAAAGGGAAATAAAGCCATCTTCAACAGAACTCAATTTACAAGCTCCAAAGGGAAATAAAGCCATCTACAATAGAACTAAATGTCCAAGCTCCATAGGAAAATAATGCCCACTTCAACAAAACTCAATTTGCAAGCTCCAAAGAGAAATAATGCCATAAACTCATAAACTCAATCTACAAGCTCGAGAGAAATAAAACCATCTTCCATAAACTCAATTTACAAGTTCCAGAAAAATTAAATCATCTTCATTAAACTCAATTTACAATCTCGAGAGAAATAAAACCATCTTCCATAAACTCAATTTACAAGTTCCAGAAAAATTAAATCATCTTCATTAAACTCAATTTACAATCTCAAGAGAAATAAATTCATCTTCCATAAACTCAATTTACAATCTCAAGAGAAATTAAATCTTTACAAGCTCAACAGAAATGAAACTATCTTCAATGAACTCAATTTACACACCCAAGAGAAATCAAACCATCTTCAATAAACTCAATTTACAAGCTCAAGAGAAATCAAACCATCCTCATTAAACTCAATTTAAAAGCTCAAGAAAAATCAAACCATCTTCAATAAACTCAATTCACAAGCTCAAGAGAAATCAAACCATCTTCCATAAACTCAATTTACAAGCTCAAGAAAAATTAAATCATCTTCATTAAACTCAATTTACAAGCTCAAGAAAAATTAAATCATCTTCATTAAACTCAGTTTACAAGCTCAAGAGAAATTAAACCATCTTCAATAAACTCAATTTACAAGCTCAAGAGAAATTAAATCCTCTTCAATAAACTCAATTTACAAGCTCAAGAGAAATCAAACGATCTTCAATAAACTCAATTTACATACTTAAGTGAAATAAAGCCATCTTCCATAAACTCAATTTACAAGCTCAAGAGAAATCAAACCATCTTCCATAAACTCAATTTATAAGCTCAAGGGAATCAAACCATCTTCAATAAACTCAATTTACAAGCTCAAGAGAAATCAAACCATTTTCAATAAACTCAATTTACAAGCTCAAGATCTTCCATAAACTCAATTTACAAGCTCAAGAGAAATCAAACCATCTTCAATAAACTCAATTTACAAGCTCAAGAGGAATCAAACCATCTTCAATAAACTCAATTTACAAGCTCGAGAGAAATCAAACCATCTTCAATAAACTCGATTTACAAGCCCAAGAGAAATGGAACCATCTTCATTAAACTCAATTTACAAGCTCAAGAAAAATTAAATCATCTTCAATAAACTCAATTTACAAGATCAAGAGAAATGAAACCATCTTCATTAAACTCAATTTACAAGCTCAAGGAAAATTAAATCATCTTCAATAAACTCAATTTACAAGCTCAAGAAAAATTAAATCATCTTCAATAAACTCAATTTACAAGCTAAAGAGAAATCAAACCATCTTCCATAAACTCAATTTACAAGCTCAAGTATAATACACTCATGTCCATAAATTAAGGATAATTCACACAGAAATTGAACTCTAAAATAAAAATTTCACCTGTAGAATTATCACACACATCTTGAAGAAGAATATGCAAATGACAGGAAACCACCAGACGGCGCGGATGCCGCGGATGGCGGGATTGAACGACACCGTTACAGTGGTGCAGGATGGCTCATTTGGGGAGGAATTATTCTTGGTTCCAGAACTGACCTGCATGTTCAGAGTGTAACGATGACAGGCCACATCTATCTTGATGTCATTCTGGACCAACATGCATCAGACACACACACATCTGTGCTGCATCTGTGCTGTGCTGATGCTGTTCTCCAGATTCTGGAGCACAGCATCAGACCTGTCTCGTCAGCTCTCTTCAGCTACCATTACGACAGTTTCAAAGCATACCGTGTACAGACGCTTAGGGCACATTGGGTTATATGCTTGTAGGCCTGTCAGTTGTGTTCCACTTACCGCAACTCACTGTCGCCTGCGATTAACCTGGAGTAGAGAGCATGCATTGTGGATACCGCAACAGTGGTCTTGTGTGATGTTTTCCGACGAGTCCAGGTTTAGTTTGCAGTCTGATTCTCGCCGGACTTTCATATGGAGAGCGCCAGGTACCCATTACCACCAAGAGAACACCATTGAACGACACCTTTTACCTCACCAAAACAATCCTCCAAAATAAAACTAGAAAGGTTCATACAAAATTTCTCTTACCCTTCCAGTTCCAGGATTATTGAAGAGAGATATCCAAAGAGGCGGGAAGCAGCCGATTAATTCCAATATTCTTTAAATTATACTTTTATTCAGCATATTAATGACGAGAAGATACAAAAATTTACAGACAGACATACAGACAGAGAAAGCGCATCTTAGCGCGGCTAACTACTAACAAGGAAGTACAGTTCTTCAACCGAAGTACGGTTGGTTACAGTTAAGAGAGGAAAAGTGTTCACGTGACATACAAATCAAAAGTTCTTGTTCGGCATCATTTTCGACATTCTCCCACCTTTGAGTTTAAAGAGAATAATGAAACTCAAAATCCTAAGTCCAATCGCTTAGGAGATCTCAGGATTCTTCCACAACGGGATTTTTGATAAGTATCACTATTATCACACCTGTCATATGGTTGACAGACAATAGATTGTGGACAATCACTGGATTCGATGACAGTCACAGGATCTGATGTGGAATCATCAGTGTCGGGGCACTTGTTGCGGAAGGAGTCAGATAGTGGAGTCCTACTCTGCAAGGCACACCTTTCATCTTGTCTAATTTCTAAGGAATATAAGCGCTGTATAGGTCTTCCTCTACTAGAGATAAATCTTCTTAAAGCTAATATGAAGCTATCTGTAGAAAGAAAACTTACAAGTTCTAAATGAACAGCACGAAAAATAGCACAAGTAAATAAGACATTCCAACATTTTTTGTTGTCTTTCAAAAACAATGGTCCACACAGATCTACACCAATGACTTCGAATACTTGAGCTTCTCTTATTCTATCTTCGGGGAGTGGAGCACTAATAGATTGCAGAGGATGTATGGAAAATCTTTTGCATCGGAGACAGTTTCTAATGACTTGACGAATAGTCTTTCTGCTTTTTATAATCCAATATTCTTCTCGTAACGTAGACATCAAGACTTGTATACCTGCATGGCAAAGTTCAACATGCTTGTCAAATATTAATTTGTCTACTATATGATGCTTTGATGGTAGCAAAATTGGATATCGAAAACTGTCTTGATCTTTTCTTTGTATAATTCTTGTCTTTACTCTAAGGAGATCATCTGGATCTAAATAGGTCTGCATTGAAAGATTTCTGTTTTTCTCAAAACATTCTCTTTGAACTTTTCTTAAAATTATTTTCTCGGCTTTATCACATTCTTCAACATTTAAGTTACAAAAAGTTCTTTCATTTACCCTTTTCTTAATATTGTTGATGAAACGAAGTATCCACCCCATAATTCTTACGATCTTTTTGTAAGACGAAATTCTTAAAAATATTCAAAAGTTTCAGTTTCGATATTAGATGCAGATATAACAACTTTTCTTTTTTCTGAATTAACCACTTCTAAATCAGGAAACACTTCAGAAGTAGGCCATTTTTCAAAAGATTGATAGAGCCAACTATGTCCCTCCCACCATTGAGATTTCACTAATTCTTCGGCATTGCAACCTCGTGAGGGAAGGTCAGCTGGATTTTGATGACCAGGTACAAATTTCCATGAAGTTATTTCAGATAATTTTTAATTTCTTTTTCAGGATCACCTTCTATCCACCATAAGAAGTGTAAATAGTCTCTGTCCTTTTCATGTAAAGATATTTGTAAAACTGTTCGACGAATATCTGCAGTGACACCAATGTTACCCAACCTAAATCGATTCAAAACAGCTGGAATCAGTTCAATGAGATTGGGTCCTTTTTCAATACAATCATTCAAAGATATAGAGTTATTAACACGAGCTGAACCATCAAAAACTGGTCTTATTTTGGTAGTAGAATTTTCTTTTATGACAGCTCGATGCGGCAAATAGTGTACACTTGAGACTTCATAACAATTTGGATCAGGTACTATTTCTTCGATAACATCTTCTTCTTCCCATTCTTTAAACACTTGTTCATACTCTACTAAACAGTTGTTTGCATTCAAATTTTTAACAGTATTTTTTAAACGTTTCTGAGCCAAATATTTATTATCAGGAATTGAAGGACATCTATCTATCCAAGGAAGAGATACTATATATCTTCCGTCATTTTCTCTGCTAACTGTTGATTCGAAATGTTCCCAAACTAATTTCTGCATTTCTTCTTTCGATTGCTTTTCGCTAGGATCTAAAATACCCAACGAATCTAAATTCCATAAGTCTGTAATTTTAGCATCATTTATGTGTAATGACAGAACAAGAAGAGAACTATCTAACTTAGCATCAGAAATTTTTCCCATTACTGTCCATCCCAGAATTGTCTGAACAGCTACTAATCCACATGGAAGATGTTCCACTTTTCCTGTAAATAACTTTTCTTGCAACATCTGCCCCCAATAAAACATGAATCTCATTAATATTTTGTTCATGCAAGCAAATTTTGCTTTTAGGCGAAATGTCACTCAAATATATTCTTTTATCTTTTAAATCATTTATACAGTCTGAACTTCTAATTTTTGGAATTGATGCACAAATTTTGTTTTGATCCATTACTTCTATTTTGATATTATTCATTTTATCTAAACTACTTAATTGTATCAAATAACGGTTATGGCGTTCAGTAATTTCTGTTCCTCCAAATAGCCCATGAGTAATCAATTCTTCTCCTTTTATATCAAAACCCATATTTTCAGCAGCAAATTTTGATATATAACTTCTTTGTGATCCAGTATCAATAATTAAACGAATATAATGTTCTAAGTTTTTATTCTGGATTCGAACTACTAATGTTTGTAAATAAACTTCATTCAAAGATGACTGATTGGTAAGAACAGTAGTTTCTGAAGATTCATTTTTATTAATTTGTTTCTGTTTAAATTTTGAAAAGCACATGATCGAAGAATGTTTTCCTGAACAGTGGGAACAAATTACATTACTCTTACAAAATCGAGAAATATGTTTTTTAGTTTCAAGACATTTAAAACAAGCTCCCTTTTTCATCAAAATATTTTTTCTTTCTTCAATAGACAAATTTATTGCGTATTCACAAGTAGAACTAGGATGATCCGATGACTCACAAAAACGCAATTTGTTATATTTTTATTTCTTTCTTTAACATTAGTCAAAACTAATTCTGCTACTGAAGGAATTCTTTCCCAGCCTAATTTATTACTTCTTGAGCCGCGGTTGTTTACTTTATCGAGAGGCGAAAAGGGCCGAGGTCGAAAATCAGAAGTGTTTGCGAAATTATTGCTCATCATGACTGCGCGTTCTCTCGATCTCAAGGTCAAAGCTAAAAACTTCAGTAGTTCTTCGATATTATATAAGCATTTTCATTCTCAGTTTTATTATATTCTATAAGAATATCTTGAGGAAGGGCTTTTAGAATTATTGGGCAGAGAACTGCGGAATAATTTTCTGTTTTCAAATCTAAACTTTCCAAACTTCTTAATTCTGTTAGAATTCTGTCATAGAATTTTCTAAAAGAACAAATATCGTTGGAATTTCTCAATGATTTTATGTTTAAAATATTATTCATATGAGTATGTATCAATAGATCATTTCTTGCAAATCTTTCTTTTAATAAATTAATTGCCGAATCATACGTAGAAGCAGAAATAGAAAAACCTTCTACAGTATTTAAAGCAGTACCACCTAAATGAGCTTTAAGGTAATTAAATTTATCTACTTTATTTAATAAATCATTATTGTGAATGGCAGATTCAAAACTATTCCAAAACGTTAGCCATTGATTGATATCACCATAAAATTTTGAAATATTTAATTTCGGCAATTTTACTCTTACACTATCCACTTGTTTCGACTCATTTAATTCTTTATTTTGTTCGGAAAGTGTTTCGCATTTATTTTCACTCAATTCTTTTTTAACAAGCGAATTTTTTTATTTGCACGAAATTTCCACAGGGCAACTTTTTCATCATATTCGTCTGTATTTTCAATTTCAGTTTCAATATCTTCTACTTCGTAAAGAGGTTCTAATTTGTTATCTATCTCTTTCAACGAGTCATGTTTAGTAGTTAGCATTTCAACTAATTCTTCTAATTTATCAATATCTATTTCTTCAATGTTCGATAGTTCCGATTCTAATTTTGTTAGAATTTTTGTAACGGATGTTCTAGAAACACTCCGTTTCTTTTTTAACAAATATAATTTCTCTTTACTATTTTCGTCACTCGCCATTTCAAAATTAAAAGTATCTCATCTAAATATTAACTGACTACAATCCCGGCAGGGATGCCAAATTTTACCTCACCAAAACAATCCTCCAAAATAAAACTAGAAAGGTTCATACAAAATTTCTCTTACACTTCCAGTTCCAGGATTATTGAAGAGAGATATCCAAAGAGGCGGGAAGCAGCCGATTAATTCCAATATTCTTTAAATTATACTTTTATTCAGCATATTAATGACGAGAAGATACAAAAATTTACAGACAGACATACAGACAGAGAAAGCGCATCTTAGCGCGACTAACTACTAACAAGGAAGTACAGTTCTTCAACCGAAGTACGGTTGGTTACAGTTAAGAGGGGAAAAGTGTTCACGTGACATACAAATCAAAAGTTCTTGTTCGGCATCATTTTCGACAACACCGTTACAGTGGTGCAGGATGGCTCGTTTGGGGAGGAATTATTCTTGGTTCCAGAACTGACCTGCATGTTCAGAGTGTAACGATGACAGGCCACATCTATCTTGATGTCATTCTGGAACAACATGTACGTTTGTTTCGGGGCGCCATGGGTGCTGAATTTCTGTTTATGAATGACAACTCCCGTCCTCACCGCGCAAACATTGTAGACGAATGCCTTCAATTGGAGGATATCACCCGTATGGATTGGCTAGCATACTCACCGGAATTGAATCCAATAGAGCATGTGTGGGGGATATGCTTGGCCGAAGAATTGCAGCCCGTCAACCCCCTCCCACCTGTCAACCGGAACGTCGGAGGACATTGCTTCATGAGTGGTGTAATATTCCCATTGTTTTTTGTAAATAGGTTCTTTTTTGAAATTTGCTCCAGGGAATAAAAATCGCAATTTTTATTAATTATGTCAAACATATAGCATCTTTTTTGCTCTTTACCTTTTGTTTAATAAATAGACTTTACAAATAAGTCAAATTTGTTTGCTTCTGTCTCTTTCTTTGCCTGAACTTCATTATCCTTAATTTATGGACATGAGTATATAATTAATTATATTATTCTGTATAAAAATGTAATAAATGTTTGAATATTATTTGTGAACTATTTTCTGATTATTATTTTTGAAACTTTTGGCTTAGTTAATTTATTCGTATTTAAGTTCTGCAACTTTATAATTTAATTGTTTAACTTTTCCATTGATTTATTATTTCTTTCAATAAAAAAAAAAATCTCCCATAACCTTTTTGGAAGAATAAATATAATTACAAATTGTAGAATTTAAAAACACAATGTTTGATCATTTTAAAACATAATAATTGTATATTTACAAATACAGTATTCTTTATATATCAGCAAAATTTAAATTTCACAGGAGAACATAGATGGCAGCACAAATTTCATTTGTGAATTTTCTGAATTCATTTTCAATTATAATTTTTTTTTTTTTTTTTTTTTTTTCCTCTTTAAAAATGTAACATTATACAAAAAAGCAATTAGCTGGGCCTATATACAAGTTAGTCATAAAATTTAAAATTTAAAGCAAGAACAAAACGCCTAACAGCATAAAATAGAAGAAAACGCCTAACAGCATAAAATAATAATAATAAAAAAAGCTATAGAATTTCAAATGATTTTTTTTTTCTAGAAAATTCTCATTTTTTCTTTGAAATAAAATTGTTTTGCTTTCCCCAGATGATCTTTCACATTATTTAATTATAGAAGTATTAGTTCGTGAAAGAAAGGTAAATAAATATCATGCTTGAAAAAACTCATGAAAGAAATTTAAAATATTATGTATTAAAAGTTTGCGAAAGAAATTTAAAGTAAAAGTAAAAAAATATATTTTGGTCGATATACCGGTAACACATAAAATTATTTAATAATTACACGAAAAGAAAAGAAAGTTTAAAATCTATTTAATTATATAGCTCGTGAAAGAAATTTAAAAAAAAACAAAAGCAAAAGGAACCAATAAGAAACGTTGAAAAGCTAGCCTATTCTCCCTAAAACAATACTCAAATGTTCAAAAAAAAAAAAAAAAAAAAATCTCTGAGTGAAAATTTCCAAAACTGAAAGTGATTAAGTTTCCAAAACAATAGTCGTAATTTTATGTGTAAAAAAAATTAAACTATTTTTTTTAATTATAAAAATATTTTTTAATTGTACTAAAAGTAAAATTTGTGATATTAAAATTGCGATTTATCCACTTTTTTCACTTTTGCTTAATATTCACAAAAAATAAATACACGTGCATACACATTTCTGTACATCAATCATCATTAAAAATTGATAAAAACTTATACCAAGAAGTCTAATAATTCAGTATTTATATATTTTTTATTTGGTGCATAACCATACCGTAGGAAGACTTTTCCCAAGTCATTTAATTCTTACTTTTATTGTTAAAATATTTTTCTTTTTTATTTAATAAAACTAAAATTTTGTATGGAAAATTAGAGACAAAATAATAATAAAGCTTCTAAAACTTCAATAATCATCTGATTTCTTCTATTTAAATACAATAAATGAACCAAAAAATTTTGTTTTTATTTTGAAATAAAATTGTTTTGCTTCCCCCAGATGATCTTTTACATTATTTAATTATAGAACTATTAGTTCGTGAAAGAAATGTAAATAAATATCATGCATAAGAAGACTCATGAAATCATTATTTCCTTGAAATCAAAATGATAAATTTTAATTTTTGCATGCTCTTTTCCTTTATCGACTTTTTTATTCGTTTCAAATATTGCGCGATTATAAAAATCATTATTTAATTGTAAATTTTCATTTAAATCTAAATATTCTAAGAGAAAGATTTTGTGATTTATAGAGAAGACGTTTTTTTAGATGGATGAAATTAAATATAACGAGAAATGGTAGTTTTAAAAGGACATGTTAAAACTTTTTAGTAAAGTTCAATTCTTTAGCCAGAAAATAAATAAAAATAAAAATAAAGGCATAAAAAATAATCTATGACTCCTGGAAAAGTTGTATACTTTTAAGTTTTGTACTTAATAAGTAGATCAGTCTCATTGCTTTCCGTCAGATGGCACCACTATAGGCTAAAACGTAGACGGTTTGGAATTTGGCTTTTTGAACTCCACTTAATGTTTTCCCTCAACAATTTCCGATTCATTTCTTTCATACAAAGACTTGAAAATAAAATCCTACATATGATTACAAATTCGCCTTGGTTTTTCCGAAATGAGGATATCAGACATGCTCTTTCCCTCCCAAGTTTTAAACAATTTGTGTATAAAACTGCAAAAAAATTTTATAATTCCATTCCAAATATTAATAATTCCGTTTTGAATGATCTAAGCAACTATGTTTACGACATTTCTGATTTTAAAAATCGCGAAAGACCTCGCGCTGTTCTGATTATTATTCATTAACGTTCCGATATCCTCCTTTCCGAATTACCGTGCAGTTTCTCCACTGAGTCACAATTTCCCCTCCAATCGTTATTGTTTGTTTCTATTGTTTATCTTTTTTATTACCTACTTGAAATTATAATAATAACGTACTTACGTATTAACGGTACCTTGGCGACAGTTGAGCCAATAAAGTGCACACGTGCCAACCGCAGCTACAGATTTGGCGCCAATCTAAACTTAAAATTTTTGTTCCAAATAACAAAATATAAATGAAACACTTCATTTAAAATCAAAACGCTTTCAAAATATTTTTATTCCAAATAATAAAGATTGGCGACACTTAAAAACCGCCAAGTCTGTCGCCAAGGTACCGTTAATACGTAAGTACCTAATAATAATATAAAAAAAATTATATATGCAGAATTTTTTTTTTTTAATTAATTAATAAAAACTTCGAATAATTAATTTTTTAATAAATTACTAATATACTTATATTGCTTTTTTCTATCTAATCAATGGGCTTAAAGCTTAAGAAACTTCCCTCACTCACAAAGCAGGAGATAGAGGTTGCTAAGCAACCAAGGTTCTCCATTAATCTGGCAAATCGTCGTCGTCGACTCGTTTCTTTTTAAAATCTGTCATTTAAGCTTCTGTAATGAGCAATTAAAATTTTTAAATATTAAAAATTTTGTGTAAATTAGATAATGAACATGAGAATTTTAGAAAGTTTTAGGTGCACGGCACAAAAAGGTTGGGAAACACTGCTCTAAACTAACAGCAATTTTTAAAAGAATAAAAATTAAAAAAATGAAATAAAAAAAATAAATAAAATTTTAAAATTCCAAACGACTTTCTTTTTTTGAAAAATCTCGTTTTCATTTTGAAATAAAATTGTCTTTACTTTCATCTTTACTAGACGATTTTTTAGAACATTTTTACGTTATTTAATTACAGAAATTTAATAATGATTAAAAATTTAAATTAAACATTTAAATAATTTAAAAATTTAAATTAAACATTTAATTAATTTAAAATTTTTAATTTAATTACTAAATTTAGAATTAAAATTTTTACATTATTTAATTGACCTTATTTAATTATTGATCATTAACATTTAATAATTATTTTAAAAGTCGTGATATTTCATAATTCCGGTCAAGAAAATACATAAGGAAATGAAAATAGTGATTAATTTTAGCTCGTGAAAGAAATTTAAATAAATATGATGTATAAAAAAGCTCAGATGAGAAATTAAAAAAGAAAATTAACCAATAAGAATAATTGAAAGTGGTTAAGGAAACGAAAAACCCAGCTCACCAAAACATTACCCATATACTTTCACCAAACGATTTTTTAGAACAATTTTTAGAACGACGATTTACAATTTTTTAGAACAATTTTTAGAACGACGATTTACAATTTTTTAGAACAATTTTTAGAACGACGATTTACAATTTTTAGAACAATTTTTAGAACGACGATTTACAATTTTTTAGAACAATTTTAGAACGACGATTTACAATTTTTTAGAACAATTTTTAGAACGACGATTTACAATTTTTTTTTTTAGAACGACATTTATTTTTAGAACGACGATTTACAATTTTTAGAAAAATTTTTAGAACGACGATTTACAATTTTTAGAACAATTTTTAGAACGACGATTTACAATTTTTTAGAACAATTTTTAGAACGACGATTTACAATTTTTTAGAACAATTTTTAGAACGACGATTTACAATTTTTTAGAACAATTTTTAGAACGACGATTTACAATTTTTTTACAATTTTTAGAAAAATTTTTAGAACGACGATTTACAATTTTTTAGAAAACGATTTACAATTTTTTTTAGAAAAATTTTCAGAACGACGATTTACAATTTTTTAGAAAAATTTTTAGAACGACGATTTACAATTTTTTAGAAAAATTTTAAATTGTTTTTAGAAATTATTTAATTATTATTAAAAAGTTAAATTGAAACATTTAATTAAGTTAAAAATTTAATTTAATTATTAAAAATTATTATTAAAATTTTTACATTATTTAATTTTAGAAATATTAACATTTGATAATTAATGTAAAAGTGATATTTCATAATTCCGGTCAAGAAAATTCTTAAGGAAATAAAAACAGTGAATAATTTTAGCTCGTGAAGGAAATTTAAATAAATATGACGTATAAAAAAGCTCGTGAAAGAAATTTCAAAATATTAACCAATAAGAATAATTGAAAGTGGTCAAGGAAATGAAAAACCCTGCTGCCAAAAATAATACCCATATATTTTACAGGTAATAAAATTTAGCATAGAACAAAATGTTTAATAAAATTACAGTTCTTAATACATTCAACACTATAATTTTCCACCCTTTAAAATATTCCACAATATCGTTATTACTTTGCACACAGGCCATTTTCCTTATAAAATTCTAAAATTTTTCATTTCATAAAATTTCTCTTTTACTCTTAAGTAAAAATTTACAATAAAAAAAGAAGATATTGAAGATTTTCCTCAATTAAAATCTCATTATAATAGACGACATTTATAAGCCACATTTTAAAAACAAACAGGAAGACCAATAAAAATAAAATAGTAGAAAGAAATGGAGTAATGGCTGAGAATTAAAAGAACGTAAAAGTAATTTAGAAAAATTTCCTTTTAATGATTCTGTACTCATAGAACAAATAAATTAATTGACCACAAGGTACTTTCTGCTACGACATTATTTTAAACTGTAAAGTCAAAATAATTAAATTTCAAGGAAAAATGAAAACTATGAAGTTAAAGAAATATTAACTTTTAATAATTAGTCGCAACATTTCAAAATTCCGGTCATAGAAATTCTTAAGGAAATGAAAACAGTGAATTATTTTGTAATAAATATTCAAGGAAAATGAAACAACTTAACATAAAATTTCATCAGACTGCTTTTATTTTTATACCAAAGTAAATATTTCATTGTTTGACTATGAATAATTATTATGATAAATTATTTTCGGCGTTTTAATATTCATTTATAAGCGATCTTGCTTTTAAAAATTAAACATATCCTTCAAGAAACTCTTCTTTTTCAATGCCGCAACAGCCCCATGGTGTGCCAAGGCCGTCTGCCTACTGGCAGATTCTGAAATATGAGTTGTTTTTCTTTTTACGGGGTAGGGTTGCCAGCGCTGTTTCCATCGCTCTACAGTCAAATTAGACCGGAATCCACGGTCACCCGGTGGTCTAGAACAGGGGTCTCCAAACTATGGCCCGCGGGCCAAATCCGGCCCGCCAGTGTCATCCATCCGGCCCGCGACTGCGAATAGTTTATTGTTGCTGTAATAAGTCGGATAAAAAAACACAGAATGATAATAAATCGGTTTTATTGACTTGCTAGGTAAAGCTTAATGACAAGCATAATACGCAGAAAATTTAACTTAAGCATAACAAATAATTGAAATGAATCCCACTAACACTATAAACTAGTGAACATCCCGCGGTTACCCTCGGTAGTTATGTTGGGGTAAAGAGTATCGCATATGTATGTATATCGATGTTTGGAATGTATATATCCTGAATCAAACATATGATTTTTATCCTAAAAATCCCCCAGGAACGGAATAGTCTAGAAATTATAGATAATGGTAGAAAAATTAAAAGGGTTTTGGCCCTTGGTACTTAATGGAGTAAACAGTATGGCCCTAAGGCTGGAAACCTTGGAGACCCCTGGTCTAGAATTTTAAAAAAATCGAATTTTTTTTTCGATATTTCGAAAGTTTAATCCTTTAAGTATATAGTGTTAAATTTTTGTAATGATATTGACGATATTTTAAGTTCTACACCCCATTTAGCTGAGAATATGCTTACGTACTACATATTGAGAGTATGCTTACCTTAAAGTTCAAACTCATTTATTTCGAAAATACTTTTTTCTGTACGGTGTGAGGAAAAAAAAAAAAAAACTACTCGGCTGATTCATGTCAAATTTTACTATCTTATTCAGTACACCAGTACCTATCGCTGGAACTAAAAAAAGTTTTTACGTTGAATACTTCTTATTTTTTTACATACAAAAAATAATAAAAAGACAGTCTGTTTTCTGTATGTAAATTTCAACAAAGCGCCATTTTGTCAATTTTTTATTTTTTATTTTTATTCTAGTTCCTGCGATAACTACACTCATACCGATCAGAAATTTTTTTTTTTTTTTTGTTTACAGATAGTGAAAGAGCCCAAACTTGACCCACCACCAAGGTCCTTATTTATGAGGAAGGTAACTTCAGCGCCACTCCTTAACTACTTAAAATTTTTTTTAAATTATTTTGTATACTATTAAAGTGATTTAATACATCTATAAAGTTTGAAAAGCCTTGTTCCTTGTTTTCATTAAAAAAAAAAAATCCTGAAAACTCGAACTCACGAGTGCTAGACCACCGGCTCCCTTTAAGGTAGATTAGGAACCACTGCAAGCATACATGACACCGCCCGGACTCGAACGCCAAATATGTGGCACCGAGCACCGGAGAGCTAGTCAATCAGTCATAAGGTCCCTCAATAAGTTCTTAGAGACACAATTGAATTGGTAAAATGTCTTCGCCGTAACTTTAACTTTTGTAGTGAATTTTTGTGAACTAGTGCCTGCGATTGGGTACTGTGGCGTCTGCTATAATTAAAAAAAATTCTGCCTCAGCTTAGTTTTTTTAAACATAAAATTTATAAAGACATAAATAACACATACAAGTCATTTACAAAAAAATAATAACAAATAAATAAAACACAAGACAAAAATATTTATGTGGAGCCATGGCGCAACCGTCACACACTAATGGGAACGCGTGTGTCCCGGTCTCTGGACCACACAAAAAATTGAGACATTCTCTACAGGTTCTAGGGAAGAATCCGTATGGGAAGCAAGGGGTCTGACGTCAACTGTTGCTCGGCAACAAAAGTCTGCTAGAAACTTCTGTAGGCGCTTCTGCAACAACTCATTTGTAGATTTCTCGCTTAAACATGTTAGCGCATCGCCTGTCAGTAAAGTACTATGTTAAAAAAACGCGGATATTGGGACACATGTATTCATAATCGAGTAGATAGATATCCAGATATTTCTACGTGCGTAAGCGTGGATCTCAATTTTTGTATAAGTGTCATAAAATCCGTGTATACCAGGGATGGGCAAACTACGGCCCGCGGATAGAATTTTAATTTGCCGGTCCGAAGCAAATTGAAAGAAATATATATTTATATATTATATATCCATCTCTTTTTCTACTTCGATTAAATATTTTTTCTTCCTTTTTTTTTTTTCAAAGGACTGACGATCTTTTTACTTTCTCGATATTTGTTCTACAAAACATAAATCGACGGAAATAGCAAGCAAAGACAGCTTTCCATCGGTAAAGTGTTAAAAGTGGAAGTTCTTTGTTAGTTAAAGCTGTAGGCTGGCGCCAACAAGCGTTATATCTTTCTCGGAGAGCAGACATATGGGAATCCAATATAGGTGAATTAGACCTCATATGTGGCAAACTACGCATTTTAAGCTCCAGCCAGCGGCTTTTTCTTTTGGCGCAAGTTCTAATATTATTGATTGCGTATGGAAAGATTGCGGGCATATAACATCATTGTGAATAGTGATGATATTATTAAAAGTATAGCGTAGCTAGTGCTTGTTAGGGTTATTCGTAAAATATTTCAACCCCGAAATGGCTACTAAGAAACGTAAAGTTGATTCAGAGTGCCGTGCTTTTAATGATGAATGGACCCTGAAATATATTTTACAGTTGTAAAGGATAAACCAGCGTGTCTCATCGCAAATTCATTCATCTTCTTAACATATTTAAATTGTAATACATGTATATTGTTTTTAAAATTTTAAAAAAAATTATCTTGGCCCGCCAAACTTTTTTTTCTTCGAGTTTTGGCCCGCTACCGAAGAGGTTTGCCCATCCCTGGTGTATAAGAATCATCAAACCTGTGTACCCGGAAATTTTTACTAATGAAAAATTACTTTGTTGCGTTTATTTTCATATTATGATGAAGAACTCATTTATTCATTTTTTATCTATACATATTTTATGATGAGGAACTCGTATTTCATATTATGATAAGAATTTCATATTATAAAAGAACTCTAAATGATAAGAAATTGCCATGATTACAATTTTTTGGTTACATTTTGTATGCTTGAGTTATAGATTGGTATTTCTTGGCAAAATTTTAACCACCATCGATTCTCCAAAGATTTTATTTTAACAGTTAAAGTTTCAACAAGCCGAAAGCAGTGTAACAAAAAAAAAAAGTGCCGTTTTTCAGTGTGATCTCATTAAATGTTATACACGTACACCCCTATACCGGGGATGCAAGAACACGTATATGTAACAAATACCAGTGTACCCGTATTTAAAAACCTGGATACACGGAAACCTGCGTTCGCTAAATATGCTATCAGAGATCTGTATATTTCAAACAAATTCTAAATATGAAAGCCGCAATTCTCAGAAAGAACAATGCCCATTATCCATAAGAGGGAAAAAAAAAAAAAAAAAAAAGAAAAAAAAAAAAAAAAAAAGAAGAAAACAAGCCTTGTAATGTATTTGTGTGTTATTCTAGCAAAATGGAATGCCAGATTTACTCCAAGCAGACGATTTCTGAAAAATTCCCATTCTAATTTGTTTTAGTCATCGTATATTGCACCTGTGCTTTTCTATAGAGCAGTATCTCTCTAATTGGGTTCCGTGGTTCTTTAGGGCAGTGATTCTTAAAGTGGGGGTCTCCCCCCCCCAAGGGTGTTAAGAACTTATTTTGGGAGGTCACATTTTTATATTGATACTTGAAAGAAGAAGATTTATTTCACATTTTTTTATTGATACTTGAAAGAAGCACTAAGATAAGACTTTTAGAATTTCTTGTTTTGAATATTATTTATTTTTTAATTTTTTTATAGTGTTGTCAGTGCAAAAATCAGTTTTATTCAAATATGAATTCGTGTGGGAATTTGCAAAAAATTTTTCAAAAATGGTTTATTACATTCTTCTTCTTCTTCTTCATAGGTTTAACAGCCCCATGGTGATCCAAGGCCATCTGCCTACAGGCAGATGATTTAATACATTTACATAATAAAATATAGATTTCATATAACGTTGTTTTTATTATTTTTTGCATATAGATAAGGGTTGTTGAGAAAATTTTAATTTGAAAGGGAGGGAAGGGGGGCGGTCACAAACCAAAAGAGGTTAAGAATACTGCTTCAACGGATTGTGCAAAAATGCTCATAGAATTAAAATTTTGGGCTTTTTTAGAATGATACTGATTGTACTTTGGATGTTCTATAATGCTATTTAATCTGGTTTTCAATTTGTTAGTTTAATTTCTATATCGTTGTTAGCTTAACAATTAAATTAATTTTAAGATAATAATTTGTTATTTAAAAAAACGTTTTGTTTTTAAATGTTTTATATTCAAATTTATTTAAAATTTGCATACATAAAATAAAAAATTATCCTATTTTCATTAAAAATAATAAATATATATATATATATAAGTACTATGTTAACATGATAATCATAGTTAATTTGAGTTTTCCATTTTTAGAAGTGTCACAAAATAACAGAAGTTTAAGAACCACTCATATAGTATATTGGTGATAGTTAACTGTCTATTTTCACGAAGAATATACAGATTTTGTCCAAAAAATGAGACACACTTTAAACATTCATATACTTCGAAATAATTTTGTAAAAAAAATAATTACAATAATCTGTAATAAATAAAAAATATATAATCAAAGAATGTAAATATCTTTTGCAGACAATTTAAAAAAAATTTAATTATATTTACGATTTGCAAACAATTTCTTTAAGAATTTATTATTTTATTAAGCTATACATATTTATATTTTATTTTATTTTAATCTTGTTAACTTAATAAATTATGAGGAATTATTAATTATCATTTCGAATAGATAAACAACTCAATTTTATTAATGGTACTTTTTTGTAGTTAGAATTGGGAAATGATTTGATTAATTAAATAATTAAATACTAAATATCGCTTCCTTTCAAAAGCTTCAGAATTTTGTACTTATTTAATGCTTTTGTATTTGATTTTAACAATAATTATAAAACCTCATAGATTAAAGTTGCCGAAATTAAAAATCGTACACATTGAGATATCCAATATGCATTGGAATGTTTATAAAAAACAAGTTCGCATACGATTGGGAAAAGGAATGATAAAAAAAATTAATTATAACTTCAAAATTTAGACATCATTATTATATCAGCATCATTTAAATATTAATTATATATTAGACATCATTTAAATATTAATTAGAAGTCTAAGAAAAAAAATAAACAAGTTGCTGTCATTTAAAGAAACTTAATGCGTAATCATTGCGAAATTCTGGTCTGAAGGCCAATAAAAAGCTATCATTTCTAGGAAAGGACAAGGTTAAAATTAAGGTTATGGTGAAGGTATTTAGGTTATAATGAAGGAATTTAACGATTATAAGCATTTTACACTGAATATAAAGTGCCTATTTTCCAATAAATCGAGTTTTCGAGCAAGTTTTATCACTCTATTTCACAATAATACTTTTAAAGATGCGTGGAAGAGTTTTGTAACAAATAAGTCTACAATTATCATTTTCTTTAATTCTTAAATTTGTAATACCACTAGTGTATTTAAGATTAGACGAACAGCAGAAGCTAAACATAATCCAGAATGTGTAATTCCCACTATAAAATATGCAGAAGGAAATAGAATGTTTCAAGGCAGGACGGTAGCTGATCAAGTAGAAGAAATTATTCTTTAAGAAGGTCGAATAAGTAGTCAGTTGACAAATCCGTATATATAATATTAAATTTATACTTTGTAAGAGTATCTCACCATGATATAACAAGTGGGCTGAAAAGTTCATAGGCTGACACATAGATAGCGCTACTAGTATTAAATCCATATGATTTTTAGTTAGCGCTAACCTTCAAAAGACACGTGTATAAATTTGACAGCTGTTGCACTATTAGTATGTGAGTTAGAACATTTTTAGTGAAGGAACTTTTGTTAGTTTGAAAAAATGGATAAAAAGGAATTTCGTTATAAAATGTGTGTTAATAAAGCATTGCTTTTAGGCGAAAAAAATACTATTGTAGTCAAGGCTTGGCGAGATAAACATTATTCGGACTTCGCACCAGGAAAATCAAACGTAGAGAAGTGGTTTGCTAAATTTAAACGAGGCGAAATGAGCACCGAGGATGATGCACGCAGTGGACGCCCCAAAGAGGCTGTTACCGACAAAAACATCAAAAAAGTCCACAAAATAATTTCTGATAACCGTAAAGTGAAGTTGACTGAGATAGCTGAGATCCTAAAGATATCAAAGGAACGTGTTGGACATATCGTGAATGAATATTTGGATATGCGAAAGCTCTGTTCAAAGTGGGTGCCGCGCGAGCTCACAATGGACCAAAAACAACAACGAATTGATGATTCTAAGGTGTTTGGAGCTGTTCAATCGTAATAAACCCGAATTTTTGCGTCGATATGCGACAATGGATGAAACATGGCTCCATCATTTCATACCGGAGTCCAATCGACAGTCAGACGAGTGGACTGCACGTGATGAACACTAAAAATGCTATAACTCACATACTAATAGTGCAACTGCTGTCAAATTTATAAACGTGTCTTTTGAAGGTTAGAGCTAACTAAAGTCATATGGATTTAATACTAGTAGCGCCATCTATGTGTCAGCCTATGAACTTTTCAGCCCTCCTGTTATATATAATTGATAGTATTGCCATTTTAGTATGGTTTTCACAATCTTCAGAACTGTGACCCAATTGAACATTTATAGAACCTATAAAGCTAAAATTAAAACAGCATTCAATAACATACAGCTATCAAGAATGAGAAATAATATTAATATGTCAGAATTAGCGTTTTAGTATGACAGGGATCAAAATAATTTATGCGACCTACTTTAATATCACCAAATAGTAAAACCTCGCATAAGCACTGTCTGAGACCAGTAATAAAAATTTTGTTTTACTTATTATAATACAGTTCAATATATTTTAATTTTTAAAGAGCACCTCATATATTTGATTAACACTATAAGTAAATTAATTGATGTTTTTCTATATTTTCGCGTCATGCTAATTAGGTGCTTTGAGTTTTTATATGAAAACAAATGTTATCAAATAAAACAAACAAAAAAATAATGGAATTTAAAAAAAAGTGTTATTTTGCATTCTTATAAATTTATTTTTTTTATATTGTAATTAATTACATGCAGAGATAAACTTTTAAAAATTTATCATCTTTTAAAAGTTAGGTACTTTATTTCTTCAACGAATAAAATTTATTGAAAATTTTTATTGAGTTGCTTTATATCCAATCGACCACCAGGTAATTGTATTAAATCTCTCACTGCTTTTTGAAAATAATCTTGTGTATTTTCAGAACGATAAATGAATAGTCAAATTTATTTTCTTTTTAAGATAACGAAAAAAATGCTTTAGTTGTTTTAAAATCACACACACACACAAAACGAAAATATAAAGCAGAAATTCAAATATATTTATTAATGTCTCGAAAGCAGAGTATTTTTGATTAACTGCTATGCATTTTTTTTTATTTTATCAGAATAAAATTATTTTAGAATAAATTTATTTTATCGTTTTCTATTTTATTTCCGTAAAATTTAAAATACATTTATTTTATCGTTTTCTATTTTATAAGAATAAAATTATTTTAGAATAAATTTATTTTTATCGTTTTCTATTTTATTTCAGTAAAATTTAAAATACATTTATTTTATCGTTTTCTATTTTATAAGAATAAAATTATTTTAGAATAAATTTATTTTATCGTTTTCTATTTTATTTCAGTAAAATTTAAAATACATTTATTTTATCGTTTTCTATTTTATAAGAATAAAATTATTTTAGAATAAATTTATTTTATCGTTTTCTATTTTAGAAAATTTAAAAATACATTTATTTTATCGTTTTCTATTTTATAAGAATAAAATTATTTTAGAATAAATTTATTTTATCACAGTAAAATTTTAAATACATTTATTTTATCGTTTTCCATTTTATAAGAATAAAATTATTTTAGAATAAATTTATTTTATCGCTTTCTATTTTATAAGAATAAAATTATTTTAGAATAAATTTATTTTATCGTTTTCTATTTTATTTCAATAAAATTTAAAATACATTTATTTTATCGTTTTCTATTTTATAAGAATAAAATTATTTTAGAATAAATTTATTTTATCGCTTTCTATTTTATAAGAATAAAATTATTTTAGAATAAATTTATTTTATCGTTTTCTATTTTATTTCAGTAAAATTTTAAATACATTTATTTTATCGTTTTCCATTTTATAAGAATAAAATTATTTTAGAATAAATTTATTTTATCGCTTTCTATTTTATAAGAATAAAATTATTTTAGAATAAATTTATTTTATCGTTTCTATTTCATAAGAATAACATTATTTTAGAACAAATTTATTTTATCGTTTTCTATTTTATAAGAATAAAATTATTTTAGAATAATTTTATTTTATCGTTTTATATTTTATCAGAATAAAAATAGAAAACGATTTTTTAAAATTCATTTTGAATGGCATAGATCTAAAAAAAACGATAAAAAATTTATCATGCATTTAATAAAGCTACTCAAAAAATTTAAAAAAATGTAAATAATAACTAAATATAAGAGCGAGAGAGAGAGATCTATTTTGTGAAGTATTTTACTTATTCCAGGTATTTATTTCTTTTTAAATTCCAATTTTTGATTAAAGTTTAAGTAAATTTTATTAAAAAAAATCATTCTCTCATATTAAATAACTAATAATTAAAATTCTTTTTTGTTGTATTACAGCAGGGAAAAAATCAGCCTCATTTTTTTAAAACCAGTTTTCTCAATTGAACAATAAGTTTGCTGATGTTTAAATCATAATTATTAATATTCTCTGACCTCATGTTGACGTGACCTTTAAGTTATGTGTCAAGTGAAAGTAATTATTTTTCTTTCTTTTTTTTCATTTTTATGTGACCCAAAATTTGAATTTCATAAAATTTCGCTTTGTTTTAGTAATTATATGTATATATTTTTTCATTTTTCTCAAAATTAGGATGATTAATAAATAAAAAATAATTAGTATAAGTGGTTTAGCGTTACAAATTTCAATTAATAGAGAGTTTTTGCATAACGTTTTTTTATCGTCCGATATTTTTTTCTTCTCAGAGCGCATGCTCATAGGTAACATTGTACCTATTGCGCATGCGTATCTGTAATACTGCACTACTGAGCTATTCCTATGAGCATGCGTGCTAGGAAGAAAATTATCGGACGATTAAAAAACGTTTTGCAAAAACTCTCTAATGTAAAATATATCTTATTTTAATAAGCTTTATTGGAAAAGTAAAATTAAAAATTGAAAAAAAATCTGAAATAAAGATATTTATTTATGATATTATAAAATTCAAAATGGCAGCGATACTTTTAATTCAAAATCTAGATCAATATTCGTTAAAAAATAACTTAATTAGGTTTTAGTCCAATGTGGAGATTTTTGTGGTTGAATTTTTCATTTTGAAAGTTTTTGTAATTCTGCTGTACTGTTTAGAAACAGGCCGATACAAAATAAATAAATGACATACTAAGCGATAAATTGCAACCACCTAAAATTTTGTTTAAAAAATAAGAAAGTATTTGCATTCTAATTTGAACAATAAAAATGTCACGGCCAAATCGCAGTTTAGAGAATAAAAAGATTTGAAGACCTTTTGGTGTTGCCAAGGGGGAGATCATTTAATGCGACTGATGATGTTAAGATTATAATATGATGATTATGTTATAAACGAAGTGACGATTATGTTATTATATATAAATGAAGAATTTAGGTACTTAATTTTATTGATCAATCCGACTCAGATGAAGGCAAAAAAGTGCTTATCATGGATAAAGTTTTTGTGCTTTAATTTATACAGATCAGAGTTTCATTTCAACTGTTGATCAGCTGATCAACATTTTTATTCTTCAGTTGAATATGACTGAATAATTCATTACGCCTTTTTTTCTTTTTGATTATTTGATCACGGGAACCCGCGTAGTGAAAGTAAACCAGGAAGTGGCAGATGATTTACATTCTCGAGTTTTTCATTTTTAATTTTCTTTATTTTTTTCTCTGTTGTTGAATCAAAATTCAGCAAGAGATTGCGAAGATTGAATTCTTAATTAATAATAATAAATTGGAAAGTTACACAAATTTATCAGGTTATTTCATATAACTGTATAGTAATATGTAAAAGAACTGTAAATTTCCAATAAAAATAAAAAATAAAATAAAATTTCATTTCAAAATAAATAAAAAATTTGAAATAAATTTTTATTTTGAATTTTATTTTGAAATGAAAGGGAAATGAATGAAAATAAATTATAAATTTTCAAAATAAAAATAAAATAAAATTTATCTGTGTGTATTTTTAATCTGATATAGGTGTGCACTGGTGTGCAAAACTTAAGCAACAATGTAAAAATTTAGCATATAGCCACGAAATTGCAGAAAAGGAGGTCTGGAGATCAGTACAATGAACACGTAAGTCAGTAGAAACGTCATGCGTATGCAAATATCAGGAACGAAACGTCTGAGGCGACGTGTCGGAGCGCGCAGCTCAACAGTAGAATAAAAGGAAGCACGGAGACGCAATTCAACATATTCGCTGCGAGTGCCAGTGATTCAGTTCGTGAAATATGGCTAGAAGAAATCACCTGGATCACAACATCACACGTGGAAGAATGATCGGAAAGCTGGAGGAGGGGCGTACTGCCACCAGTGTAACTGCAGAGTTCGGAATGAACAAAAGTCGTTTCGCGCGCTTGGAAAGCGTTCCAAACCACAGGTACAGCTGTTAGAAAGGTTGGTGGTGGCCGCCCGAGGAAGACAAGTACAGGGGATGATCGATATATCGTCCTGCAGGCGAAAAGAGGCCGACAGCAGTCAGCAAGCGCCATTGCTCAGCAACTCTGTACAGCAACGGGGCGACAAGTGTCGCGGTTTACTGTGGCTAGACGCCTTCACAAAGTGGGCCTATTCGCCCGCCGTCCTGAACGCTGTCTCCCGTTGAAAGTTGGCCACCGACGCCACCGTTTACAGTGGTGTAGAGAGCACAAAAACTGAACAACTGATCAATGGAGTCGTGTCCTCTTTACGGATGAGAGTCGGTTCTGTACCAGAAGCGATTCTCGACGTTTTGATTAGGAGAGAGGTCGGGACTCGGTTTTATCCCAGTAACCTCAAGGAAAGACACCGTTATGGTGGTTGTGGAATTCATGTCTGGGGAGGCATTTTGCTGAACGGTTGAACTGAGCTCCACGTTTTCGACAGAGGGTCTGTAACCGGGAATCGCTATTGTGAGAAGGTACTCCTTCCCCATGTGCGTCTGTTCCGAGGTGCCATTGGCTCAGACTTCATTTTTACGGATGACAATGCACGGCCACATCGGACTCTTGCTGTTGAGGAGCTACTGGAAAGTGAAGATATCACTCGAATGGATTGGCCAGCGTAGTCCCCAGATTTAAATCCCGTCGAACAAGTGTAGGATGCTTTGGGGAGACGCATTACAGCACGCTTACATCCTGCGGAGAACACCCAACAACTCAAAAGAGGCTGATTGAGGAATGGGCACTCCTACCGCAAGAAATGTTGCACCAGCTGGTTCTGAGTATGCGCAGACGGTGCGAAGCAACCATTGCAGTGAGGGGAGGGCATGTCCCTTATTAAGGAACATCTGCTTGTTGTTCTTCCTCTTGGATAGACAGTCATAAATCACGATACTATGCGTTCAATAAAGCTTGTTTTTGTTCAATTCCATACCGTATGCATTGTATTCCTTTTTCAGCACCGATGCTTTCGTCATCCTTTACTTACATAATACTCTCCCTCATTTCTGAATGTCATGTCTCTGAGATAAAAAAAAAATAATTGATGATTTCTCGGGGAGTTATGGCAAAAAAACACACCTGTTGCTTAAGTTTTGCACACCAGTGTATCTCGGTTTAAGATGTTCTTCTACGATTTGTAGATTTAATGCTTTCTTTTCTATTTTATTTTTATTAGTTATTATAATTATTTTTATTACTAATATTTTGATAATTTCATAAACATTTTATTATCGATTTTTTTTTTATTTTTCATTTTTATTAGCAGTATTTTTATTTTTTATTTACATTTTTTACTTAATTTCTTGTAATTGTTTATTTAATATTTATTACATTTTATTTTTATATACCTTTTGATTGCCGAGTTGATATTCTAATATATGGCTATTTTCAGTAAAAATATTTATCAAAAACGAAATTATATTATCAAATCTGCTTAAAATGAAACTTGAAGTTATAACCACTTTTGGAAAATTAGTTTCGATTCCAACTGAATTAATTTTGTAAATATAATACAACGAATTTCACCAAAATTCTAATAAAAAGCCTAAATGAACTCAAAAAAATTTTCGAAATTGGTTAAAAAAAATTACTTAATTAGGTTTTACGACAACTTGGCGACTTTTTGTTGTTGGCG
Organism: Caerostris darwini; assembly: GCA_021605075.1. Taxonomy (NCBI): domain Eukaryota; kingdom Metazoa; phylum Arthropoda; class Arachnida; order Araneae; family Araneidae; genus Caerostris; species Caerostris darwini. Next base: position 366,281 of record BPLQ01007036.1, on the reverse strand, counting down.
AATTTTTCATAGTTGAAGTATTTGAAGTGCTGTTGTACTGTTCATCGACAGACAAACGTAAAATAAATAAATAAACAAGACATACTAACAGATGAATTGGAACTAACTAAACTAATTTAGTTAAAAAACGAAAAAGAATTTGCGTTGCGTTTTTACTAATATAAATATCTCGGTCAAATAGTTGTTTAGGGAACAAAGAAATTAGGATATTTTTTTTTTATCGCCAAACGAGATAAGGTGTTTTTTGTTGACAGTGAATGAGTAAGAAAGTAGACAGTCTGGTTTCTCCTTTCTCCCATAACAATAAGCTGTCTTAGCTTTTAAAATTTGATAACCATAGAGGTGAGTTAAAGAGAGATATTGTAAGGGATGGAAGAAAGTATTTATAATGGATAATGTTTCGCTGAACTTTACACTGGTTTTTATTGTTAAATATGCAATGCCGTCTAAGAAAATAAAATTATTCGATAAAATGTTAGAGATGAAAAAAGTAAAGATACTGCCTTGAACAGAAACTGAATTTAAATAAAACAATTAATAAGTTTTATTTTCTGAAGTCGTGTAACGCCGAGTTATATGTGCCAGTAATTTATAATTTAAAATATAATATGTTTTTTACAATTTTTAAGATAATAATGAATTTTAAATATTCAAATGTAATAATATATTAAACTTTATATACTTAAATATTACAATATAATGAATTTTATATACTTAAATATTAGAATATAATGAATTTTACATACTTAAATATTTAAATATAATGAATTTTACATACTTAAATATTTAAATATAATGAATTTTATATACTTAAATATTTAAATATAAGAATATAGTACATTACTATATGAAACGGGGTTGAATTCTGTATTATTTATAATTTTTCACATTGCGTCAATGCTTAACCTTATTCAAAATCCTTTTTTTATAACAGTGAATTCATGACTGATTTATTGAGAAAATTTTACATGTGTCTCAATATTGTGATGGGAGGAAGGGGGGCGGGGCGATGAGTTCCTTACATTTATTTCCGCTTATTTATTATTAAATCTGGTATTTTTTGTTTCAATAAATGTGTGGTATAAATCATAATAATATTAGTTTTATATTGTAGTTTCATATTAAATCATTGTTGCTAAATTTATAGAAAATTCGCTAACTTTTGTTAGTACTCTGAAACTATAGCAATTAAGTTATTTTCAAAAATCCTAACATTTTGACTGGAGGGCATTCTCCACTAGAAATGCATTTATGCAAGTTTGGTTTGTCGCTCTACGGCCCTTTTTTTTGCAAACGTTTCAGGCTAATTAGACCGGGAACTACAGTTTAATGTGGATAACTAACCAACAAACATCTATCCATGCCAAAGCCAGGATTCGAACCTAAAAAGCCTGTGGTACCAGTGGCCAGAGCGCTAGCCAATTGGCCATCAGGTCATCCAATTATGCAGGAGATTCAGCTAAAATTTTGCAAACACGTAGGAAACTTGCTAAACTTCTATCAATATTTTGTCCAAGTAATTTATAGGGCCACTTTTTATGTTTAAAGAGGCTTTGGAAGATTCGTATCTTTCTCTCGTCTTCTTCATTCAACCTTGTGCATGTGGAAGAATTTTTCAACATAAAGATTAATCATGTCCATCATCTGCATAGAGATTACAGCTATCGATTTAGCATCATTTTTCGGATTTTTAATAAAGTACATAATTTCATAAGCCCAAAGTGCTCGAGACAAATTTCTTCTCTTCCTCACAGCACATGTTAAAAATAGCAATTTTGATAACATTATTGTACAAAATAATACGTAAATTATACTGTGAGTCATAAGTTATATTCATCATCATTAGTAAAGATGAACATTTCCACTTAATTTGCCTATGCAACCAGGCTTCCTCCTACGCATTGGTGAGAGCGCCCCCCTGTGGCGTGCAGGAGAAATGGTCAGTTGACCGACAAACCCTCACCCAGAGAGGAAGTATATTCCGCACATCTCGCACAAACCTGATTATCTTTATGCTAGGCTTAGAAGCGGAATCCTTCCACGAATCTATAATTATCTGTCGTTAAATGTGTTAAATATCAATAATTCTTTAATTGTGTTTGTGCTTGTATAAATAAAGCTGTGAGTTCTCAAACCCGTGTCTCAAGTCTCAACCCAACCACACCTAGTTACAATCCAGCTACTCAAATAATCTCTAGGTGTAGTGTGCCGGTTTACTTACAAATCTCTTATTTAAATAAATTATTATATTATTTATATACTTTTTGATGCAATTTAATTGTAATTGTTAATATTTCAACTTTATTTTAAGCATTTAAGAGTATATTCTAAGAAGGCTTTTGACGTTCACTTTCCTGAAAAAGGGCACCCTGGAACAAATAAAGCTGAGATTTTTTTGCTTCTATAAAAATGTTAACATTAAAACTATTGCAATATTAATATAAACTATCTCAATCATAAATAAAATCGCAATCATAATAAAGTAAAAAAATTTAAATAGCACTATTTTTATATAAACTATCACACTCCTAATATAAACTATCCCCACCCTTACTGAAATCGCAATCCCAATATAAATTATCTCCCCCCTTACTGAAATCGCAATCCTAACATAATAAAACTTTTAAAATAACATTTTTATAAGTATATAAACAAGAAAAGTGGCACAATGAATGTTAATGAAATTACTTCAATTTAGATAATAAAATAATTATTAAATGAGTTACATAATTACGTACAAATGAAAAATCCTGAAACTGAAAAGAAAACATATTGGAATTTACTTCGGACTTTTAAATGCAAATTTAGAATTAGATACAGCAAAAACATTAGCCAAATTACGGCAATAAAGCTATGTTAAACCATCAAAAGAATTTAGAGAAAAAATGGCACATCTACTACAACAAGTAGCCCCTAATTTCAGAGCAACGCACAAAAAAACTAACTAAACCAGTGCTCTTAATTTCAAAACCAGCGATGTTTGGCTTACTTAGTTCCATGGGATCTGCCATCAGCAACAAACTGTCCATTCAACAACAAAGAAAAGGTCAACCGGAACCTACTACTTCCGCCAAACAGTTCCCGAGGCGAACCGGAAGAGAACTTTCCACCAGGCCTATTAAGATGACCCACTGACCCATGATTCCAAACTGCCCATCTCCATGGGCAAGCCTATGGCAATACCTGTCGTTGCGCAAAAAAGAACCCATTCGTCTTCTTTGTTTTTTTGTTATCTTTATTTCGAAACACGTGTTTCATCGACTTCCATACCAGAATGTTTTTTTTTTTTTTTTATGTTGGAAGTGAAAGTTTTGTTGTGGTTCGGACGGAATTGGAAGTTTCGGAATTTGTGGTTCAGGAAGTCGATCGGAGAAAGTTATTTCTTTTAAAAAGTTATTGTTATATATGGTATTCGTGACATTATAAAAAAAAACTTTTTTTCAAGAACAAAGTTTTTACTGTTTTAAGTTATTTTTCCTTTAAAAATAATTCTCTAAAGTAACTAAAATAATATTTTGTTTCATTACTTTTCACATCAATAGCAATCCAGAGAATGGGGGAAAAAAAATTAGAAAAAAATTTAAGCACAAAAAAAATATTTATATGTTTTAACAGTAAATATTAAATTACGAATGAAATGATTTGATATATACAGGGCATACACGTTTTTACATCAATGTAAATTCGCTTTTAAGTTACAATAATTTTAAATTACGAATGAATAGATTTCCTACATTCAGGGCATACGTGTTACATACAATCTACTGATTCTTTTATATCCATAACATTGATTTAGAAATAAATTTCAATGATTTCCTACAATTATTTAACAAAAAAAAGTAAAGAATGTTTAGAAAATATTTGGTTATTCTATGTGCGATTGGCTGTTAATGTGATTTAAAATAACTCATCAAAAGTACTTGTATAACGCTTGCATATTATACAAATATACTGATAGATTCCAAACAGAATACGATATACTTCTAAAACAACAAATGACAACTACTAGTTCTTATATCATGACATAAGAACTAGTTCTTAATCTACCGATTCTTTTATATACATAACATTGATTTAGAAATAAATTTCCCTGATTTCCTGTGAATTCATTATTTCTAAAATTATTTAACAAACAAATGTTTAGAAAATGTTTGGTTATTCTACATGTGATTGGTAGTTAATGTGATTTCTAGTAATTTATCAAAAATACTTGAATAACATTTGCATATTATACTAATGATAAATTCCAAACTGAATACGATCTACTTTTAAAACAACCATGACAACTACGATAAAACAATGACAATTACTAGTTCTTACGTCATAGCGTATGAACATAGATCTACTGATTCTTTTTTATCCATAACATTGATTTAGAAATAAATTTCCCTGATTTTCTATGATTTCATTAATTCTACAATTATTTAACAAAAAATTAAAAAAATGTTTAGAAAATAATAATGTGATTTCTAGCAACTTATCAAAAGTACTTGAATAACGCTTGCATGTGATACTAATGAAAGATTCCAAATTGAATACGATATAGCTTATAAAACAACGATGCCAACTACTATAAAACTATGATAACTACTAATTCTTATATCATGATCTAAGAACTAAATCACAATCTACTGATACATTTATATCGTTAACGTTGACTTAGAAATAAATTTTCCTTATTTCCTGTGAATTCATTATTTCTGCAAATTATTTAATAAAAAAAGAAAGAATATTTAGAAAATGTTTGGTTATTCTACGTGTGATTGGCCGTCACTGTAAAATCTGGTAACTATAAATGTATCTGTATAATGTTTGCATATTTTAGAAACTACTAGTGATAGATTCCTAATTGAATACGGTATAAAACAATCATGACAATTACTAAAAAACATCAACTACTAGTATTTATGTCATGACATAACTATAGATTTTCATAATCCGATGCTTCTTTTCTATCCATAACATTAATTTCTATAATTATTTAACAAAAGTACTTGAATTTAATCTTAAATTAATTAATTAAGGACTTATTAAATTAATTAAGGACTTGAATTTCTTATTTATTATCAAAAGTACTTGAATAACACTTGCATATTGTGCAAATGTACTAATGACGGTTTCCAAACTGAATACGATATAGCTTATGACATAAAAGAATTTCAAGACAATAATTTTTGATGAAAAAATATTTTTGCAGCGTTTATAATAAATATATTAGTACTTACGTATTAACGGTACCTTGGCGACAGTTGTGCCAATAAAGAGCACACGCGCCAACCGCAGCTACAGATTTGGCGGTTTTTAAGTTACCAAACCAAACTATTCTATTGGTTTGGTAACCTTAGTAGCTATTAGATTGGCGACACTTAAAAATCGCCAAGTATGTCGCCAAGGTACCGTTAATAAGTAAGTACCAATATATTAAACTAAATATCCCACGAATTTAAAACTGGCAATTTCTTACTTGTCAAATTCGTAACCTGTCTGTTACAAACGAAAATACTTGTTTACGTTCTTTAAATTTTGTTCGCATATCAAAAAGTAACTACCTTGACACCTGCAAAAATGGGACGAAAAACAAGACGAAAAACAAGACATTCTATTCATTTAGGAATAAAGATACAAAATGTCATCTATTTGCTTAAAATGTAGGTTTTTTTGACAATCTTCTTCACAAAATGCGTTTTCTTATACCTCGAAATTTATGAAGCATTTTAATCGAGGTTTGTTTCAATGGCGTAGAAGACCTTGAAGTTTTATTATCCATGCAAACTTCACTTTGTGTACTTTTCTTTCCATGCCTTTCGTAACGAAAGTAATTTTCATGTCAAAAAAAGAAGACAGCCATTGTCAGTTGGAGATCCGGTATGTTTAGGTAAATATAGGGTCCCTTGACCTAACGTAAACACAGAGGAAACCGCAAACACTCCACAAAGTAAGACAATGTCACGAACGTACTTATTTGAGGTTCTGTCAAATCTGTTTGGGAAAATTTCGATAGTTTTCTGAGTAATCTTGAGAAAGTTTTTTTGAATAAAATATATTTGGTTCTTTGTAGTTAAAAATTGATGAAATTCTAGTTTTATATTGAACTGAGATTGAAATTATGTACAGTCAAACCTGTTAGGCGGTGGATAGGGACCGCATAAAAAATATCTTGAAACCTCATAAGTAGTTATAAAATACATTGTTTGCAATGCATTTAAAAAAATTGTGTGGTAAATAGGGGTCGCATAAAAAAAGTCCCACATAGAAATGCATAAATCAAAACCTCCTGATGTAGCAATACTTCGCCTCTAATAACGTTCGTGCTAATGGGTTGATGCATAAAAAATATCTTGAAATTTCATAAGTACCTATAAAATAAATTGTTTGAAATGCTTTTAAAAAAATATGTGGTAAATAGGGACCGCATAAAAAATGTTCCATCTGTAAAATATGTAAATCCAATGTAGAACTACCTCCATCTAATAATATTCTTGGTAATGGGGTGATATAATATCAAATGGGTCATCTGTTGGATTTTTAATTTGCATGTTATTTTGACAACACCTGTTGTTGTTTTTTAATTAAATTTTTTAATAAATTTTTGAACATTACATTTATTTGATGGAATTTTTATCATATACAGAAAAAAAAAAAACGCATATAAAATATATTGATTGCAACACATTATAAAATTTTTTTATGTGGTATATAGGGACAGCATAAAAAAGTCTCATATATAAAATATGTAAATCAAAACCTTACAATATAGCACTACCTCGCATCTAATAACATTCGTGGTAATGGGATGATATAATATCAAGGTGGGTCATCTGTTGTATTTTTTTAAAATTTGCACGTTATTTTGACAACCATCAATTTTTTCTTTTTGAATTATATTTTTTAATTAATTTTTAGTCATGACATTTGATTTTTAGTCATTTGATGGAATTTTTTTTACATACCGCATAAAAAAATTGCACAAAAAAGACTGCATAAAAACACGTTTAATTGTACAATATAATACAGATCTCGATATACCCATGAATTTATCAATATTTTTTTTTTTATAAATGAAAGCACTTACTTGTAATTTTTCTTCATTGGCGCAACTGTCCCATGGTGGGCCAAGGCAGTCTTCCTATTGACAGATTTCGAGACAGGAGATGCTTCCATTTTACGGGGTAGGGTTGACAGCCCTCAAACCTGTGGCATAAGGGCGCCACAGCGCTAGTCACACAGCCATCATACTTGTAAATGCAGTTGCTTCTAGTCCAATTCATGATCAAAAATGATATCGCTGTAAATATTTAAAGTGCAAGTTCATTCTTGTGTATAAAAATGAATGCAGCGACGTTTGCACATGTCGAACATATGTTTGCACCAATCATAACACTAAAACCTTTAATATTATCAGTTCCTTTCAATTCCTGCACAATTCAAGCAAATTTCAGCTTTATAACAACGCGTTGACATGTTCCACATGGAATGACGGCCTAGCTGGTTAGTTTTCTCAATAATTTTCTGGGAGATTCAAGCAAGGATTCGTAAAAATTTCTGCAATCTGTTCTTCCACTTCAAGGCATACAATTTACTTTCATAGGCATACAATTTCTATGCATACAAGTTATTTTATTAGGCATACAATTTTGATGCATACAATTTCGATGCATACAGTTTACTTTCAATACACATACAATTTACTTTTACAGACAGACAATTTCAATGCATACAATTTACTTCTATAGGTAGACAATTTCAATGCATACAATTTACTTTCATAGGCATACAATTTCTATGCGTACAAGTTACTTTCATAGGCATACAATTTACTCTCATAGGCATACAATTTCGAAGCATACAATTTATTTTATTAGACATACAATTTACATTATAAGTACTAGTTTCTCAAAATTTCTTCACCAAATTTAGAATCACATTCTTTCTTGGTTTACTTCACATTGTGAATTTCTTTCCCAAACTAAATACGCATGTAAGAATAGAACGGAGCTTTGGTACAATATTTGAACGATGAATAATGTTCCTTCATCAACAGAAAATTAGCGTGTTTTCGGTACTCATGTTAACAGAATTGCTGTTGGGCATATGGCACTATTAGTAAAATTAAATTGAACTATTTGTACATCTTTAATACAAGTATGTGCTATCATTTGTTAAAAAAGTTCTTAGTAAATTAACGAGTATATTGACTTTTAGATCCTGCAATATTTTATAGTAGTAAAGCGACTTTTGGATTTTTTTTTTTTTTTTTTTTTAGTTTTTCTTTTCGTGTGCTTTTATTATCTTTCTAACTATTTCTGTTTTATTCTGGTTATTAGACCGTTTAGAGTAGGATCGAGTTTCTTAAAGTGGGATTTCTATGCGTACAAGTTACTTTCATAGGCATACAATTTTGATGCATACAATTTACTTTCATAGTCATACAATTTCTATGCGTACAATTTACTTTCATAGTCATACAATTTCTATGCATACAAGTTACTTGTATGCATGATTACTTGTATGTTCTGAGAAGCATCTGTTTAATTTTTGCCAACCTACACAAAAAACCTTTTAGATTAATTCATTATAAGAGTTATCTTCACTTCTCAACTTCAAGAGAGACTTCACTTCACTTCAGACTTCACAACTCACTCCAAGAAATATCACTTCTTCTTCACTGGCGCAACAGCTATTTGGCCAAGACCTTCTGCTTACTGGCAGATTTCGAGACAGGAGATGTTTTCTTTTTACAGCGTAGTATTGTCCAACTGTCTATAGTCATAGTAGACTTGGATCTATGGTTTAAAGTGGATTCCGAACCCCTACAAACATCCATGGCACCACCGAGACTCGAACCCAAAATCTGTGGCACCGAGTACCAGAGCGCTAGACACTCGGCCATTCAGGCCTCGTGGTCTCGAGCCTGAATGAATATATTTAATACATTAAAATATAAAAGTATAAAAAGTTCGTAGACGTAGTAGTAGCGTGGTTCAAAAAGTTCCAAGCGAAAATGTAAGAAAGTTTCCATGTTTATGCCGAGAGTGTGAACGATATATCAGTAAGCTAGAAAGTTCTTCCGTTGAGTTAGAGAGTGCGATCTCCCAAATTCAATTCTTGGACTTTTCATTCCAAATTACTATGATCAAATGTAAAGCAAATCACTTGGTATATCTCAATCTGTTACATATCTCTTGCACTTTCTGTCAAAGCTCCTGGCTTTCAAATGCATAAAGCATAAACATCAATTATAAAAAATAAAGGCCTTTTTTTCTAACCGCAAATCTGCTTCTATCTGGCTTTATTTAATATTATAATTTCAATTAAGTACAATAATAAACAGTATAGATCAAAGTAAATTTTTTAAATAATCTCTACGATTTCGAATGCTGTAATAATAAAAACGATGGACACTGTTTTTTTTATGTTGCATACTTTAAATATGTTTATTTAATACTTTATATCAATATACAAAAATCGACCAATGGATTAATGTATATAATATAGATACCTACAATTTTTCTCTCACTAATCTACTATATGCGATTTCATCATCAGCAACGAAGTTTTTTCCGACAACAACACGTGAGTGAAAAACGATTAATCGACAGGTCAATGCCCCGAGAATACTATTGGTAATAAAGGATTTCTCAACTCGTGCATTGTTTGCTGCATTTTTGAAATGAAGGGGAAATGAAGGTCATCCCGTATTAATAACGCTTGTTAAACAAAAAACACTAGATGAGATACACGTGACCCTATGATTAATATTCTGCACTCTACCCACTATACTTTGCAATGTTGAGCATAGATAAAATCTGCTTGATCTGTCGCTCTACGGTCATCTTGTGCACACTTTAGGCTAATTACACCGCGACCTACAGTTTCAAGAGTATTCCGAACCATTAACAAACATCCATGCCAGCTTAAATAGAAGTTAAAACTTCCATTTTCAGTTATAAACTGATTAATTCTGAAATAAATTAAAAAAGGATAATTGTAAAGTCTCTGGAGACAAGTACTAGGTTTGCGTAAATATTAATGTATAGTAACTGTTAATTTAGCTGTGTTGACTAGTATTAGCGGTAAACTGTAGTTAAGTATTAACGGTACTTTTAGAAGAGGTATTCGACTTCCATGCTAGATGATGTTAGATTGGGTTTGGTTTGCGTTCTACGGTCCTTTTGTGCACACTTTAGGCTGATTAGACCAGGACCTACAGTTTAACGAGGATTCCGAACCACTCACAAACATCCATGCCAGCTTAAATAGAAGTTAAAATTTCCATTTTCAATTATAAGTTGATTAATTCAGAAATAAATTAAAAAATGGTAAGTATAAAGTCTCTGAAGAATAGAGTATACTTAATAAGTTAGTGTAAATATTAACGTAACAGCTAATTTACCTATACTGACGAGAATTAGTGGTCAACTGTAGTTAAGAATTATCGGTTACTTTTAGAAGTGGTACTCGCCGCTAGAGGACATAATGCTTGGTTTGTCGTTCTACGGTCATTTTTTTGCACATTTTAAGCTAATTAGACCGAGACCTACAGTTTATCTTGGATTCCCAACAACCCCATTAAGTTTAATCCCCATTAAGTAATTTACATTGAATATTGACATACATTGAAGTATTTCTTGTAGTAAATCTAATGTCGTGTAGTAATCCCCCACATACATTACATTACTATACGAAATACTACACCTACGTTGCCTTGAAATTTTTAAACACACTTTTTCACCATAATCTAACTGGAAGCTTCCAATGTTGTAATCCAAACGATTAACTAAAAAACTGCATGTTACGTTAACCGTTGCGCGTTTACTTTTTTGATGGTCATTGAACGTGTCTCGAGACACGTGACACCAGTTTCACTTTCTTTCGGGGATAGATAGCCTGCAGTGAGGCCTGGCCTACTTCGAGAAGACGTTCGAGTGAGTTGCCCAAGAACCCTCGCCGGAATGCTGTCCTTCCGCTCTTTCGACACAAGGACGAGGGATGGACAGCCCACCCTCCCGAGTGGTGGTTGCCCAAAGTAATTTGTTGGTGTGGAAATGATTCCACAGGTATGAGAATGAATTGCAGAAGAAAAATGTAAAGACTTCTAATGTGACAGTCTATAATGTTTTTGGTGATTCACGGATTCTTTTAAAATTTTAAATACAATTAGTGTATAGGTACGCGAATACTTTTAGCTTATTGTTGATAAAACACTATTTGTCAAATTTATTTTGTTTATTAAACTTATAAATAAAATTATTATAAACTTACAATTAAACATTTTTAAAATAACAGATATAATGACAATATGATTCCTGAGGTATGAAAATGAATTTCAGAAGAAAAATGTAGATTGGATGTTCTCAATTTTCCTTTAAGTCTAAAATTTTTTTGGTGGTTCAAGGATTCGTTTAAAATTTTAAATACAATTGTGTATAGGTACGCGAATATATTTAGCCTACTGTTAACATTATACTTAACATTTTAAAAATAATTATAACATTTAACATTTTACACATAATTATAACATTTAACATTTTACACATAATTATAACATTTAACATTTTACACATAATTATAACATTTAACATTTTACAAACAATTATAACAATAGAGAGTTTTTGCATACCGTACTTTGGACGTCCGTTAGCTTTTTCTCCCTAGAGCGCATGCTCATAGGAAATTGCGCATGCGCATCTGTAATAAAGTTTTTTATGAGCATGCGCGCTAGGGAGAAAAAGCTAACGGACGTCCAAAGTACGGTATGCAAAAACTCTCTATTGACACATTTTACAAATAATTATAACATTGAACATTTTACAAACAATTACAACATTGAACATTTTACAAACATTAACGTTTACTTCACTACTTAACATTTTTTTACAAATTAATAATATTGATAATTATATGCAAAAGGACCAATATTTCAAAAATTTAAATTAATTAAATATTTATACTACATACATTTCCTTAACCAGAGCGAAATTATTTTATTGTAAGTAAATAAATATTTAATACAGATAATACAGCACATTAGCATAAAATATAAGCCTTCTTGGACTTTTAACAAGTCCTTTAGTTGGAAAAAGTGTAGGTCCAAGTTATACTAATTATTAGTCAAGTTTAGTTTTAACTATGAGAGCTAATATAGGTTGGTATATAGGTTGTAACGTCTCGGCGTATATTAAATCTATAATGGTTTCAAGAAGAGAGCCCCGTTCAGGTTCAAGGGAATACATTAATTTTTATTTACAAGCATTATATATATACAGATACAGAAAACTATTTATTACAATTTATTATCTACAAAAAACGAAAAATAAAGAATTAAATTTGATTCGCAAGTGCAGATCACTCCAAGGAAGGAGATTTTCAGAGTTCTCAATTCTACGACGAATCTCAAAAGCGTGGTCTGCGGCAGACCTTAGTATTATCATACGTCGTGATACACAAAGCCAACAATGGCCTCATTTTAGAAACAGGTGGAAACTCCAGCATCTTCTGTCACTTCAGAGAAAAAGAGAAAAACAACATTCTTTGTCGATTCGTCGTAGAACTCTCTCCTTTCTTCTCTAAACTCCCCTTCCTTTAAGAAATTCCGGGAATCAACTTCCCTCACTTCTCACTGGAATAAACATTTTTTCAGGTCATGGTCTATCACCAATCACGATGCAACAACCCATGGTTGTAGTCCATATTCCATCTGAAATTGTTTCGACCTGTGACGGTCGCACAGACAAACTCTAATCTCATGAGGTCTCATTATCCATGAAACCGAATATCCGCTGTCAGATTTGAGTGACTGGTTGTTCTCATTAGTACAAAATACTAATTGTACGTAGCATAACTAACCAAAACACTGCTTGTCTGCTGACAAATTTAAGTGATGGGTTGTTATTATGTACTTGTCAAAGAGTATACATTTCTCTTTCCTGGAAAAGAAATGTCGCGATTCATCCCATGGAAAAAATGCTGCACTATAATATAATGTGACATCTATGTGACTAAAGTGTACAATTTTCTTTTGCTAGTAATAAGTTATTCAATACTACTTTGTACCTACTAATTAGGTCAAAATGGTGCTGGTAGCAACAAAAATCGTATTTAAGTATCCTGAAAAAAGAAAAAAAGAAAAGAAAACCCATAAAATCGACAGTTAAAAAAAATAGAAAGAATATTCTATAATTTTTACTACAAAAATCTTTTGATAAAGCATTGCATGCTAAAGGAAATAATTGGTCCGTTACAATCTCATTCTATTATTAATGTTTCACTTGAATGTCATGTGCAGGTTACATTCGGTTAAACCCATACAATGCACAGCTGAATCGTGAAAAAGAAACACAATTGGGAAAGCAGATGCACAGTCATAATTTTCGTTTTTCAATTTTTTGTAAACAGACCTTGAACAGGACTTTAGAGCTGCATTGATTGTACTATTTATTATGTCTAGAATATGTAGTTTCATTTTCAACGCTTAACGTGAAAAAAAAAAAAGATGTGGTTTGTTAAATAGTGTTATGTATTTTGTGTGTGTGTTACAGAATATGTAGTAAAAGCATGAAAATCATTGATTTTTATTCGCTTTAAAAGAAAAAATTAAATGAGTTCAATTTCGTTTAAAGATGATAAAAGTATTTTTTTCTTGCGTCGATATACTTCAGTGAGATATTAAAGAAAACAACTACTTTTAATCGTAGATCACTTTAAAGAATCTAGTTTTAGATAAAAGCACAACTGAATGTTCTTAAATCCTTTTAAATATACACTTAATTACATTAAATTTATTTTTTATATTATTTATAATTATTAATTATATACATTAAATTTATAACATTTTAATTTAGGTTTTAATGTAGTGTAAGTATAGTTATTGAAATGTTTTATAGGAAATTATTTTGAACACTAAAAAATATTTATTTTGAGCTAATGCTAATGTTCAGTCTTTCGTCTGTACAAATACGATTAACAGTTATTACCTATAAATATTATTTAAAATTATTGCTCTAATTAAATATTAAAATTTTTCTCTCAGAAATATATTAATATTTTATTTGTTATTGCAATATTTATCATTTCCTGTAACATTATATAATTTTTCAAAGCAATTAAAATTGACTCAGTGTACAACACAGACTATCATTTGTTGTCCCTAACCATTAGATTCCATACTTTAGTAAACATAACTTAAGCTGCTATTGACCTTTTACGTTACTAAAAGATGGAATTTCAATTAAAGCTCCTTTAAAATATTTCAAATCAAAATAGAATAAATAGAATATGGATTTTATGAAAATGTATAGAAAACTGTTGATATGAGAAAATTGTTAAGGAGTAGATAAATAGTTTCGTTACAATAAGAAATATAGTTCGAACACAGATAGCGTGGTTTGGAAAACATCCGGTTTAACGGCGGAAACGGAAATAGGGGTTGTCAAATTACTTCGGCCTGACTCGTGACTCAGTGGTAACTGGCGCCACTGGTGAGCATTAGGACGAAGGTGCAACCCGCTGGCGGCTTTGTTGTAGATACTTTTTCAAAAACGAGGAGATTCGATTGTGTTTGTGATGTTCAGCATCTTGCCTCATTAGTTAGACTACCTGGTGGGAGTTTTCTGAGTTTTCTCCCATAAAATATGCACATTCGGGGTATTTCCCCCCAAATAACCTCCCAAAAAAGCACTGTTCTCCTTCTTCAGCTTCACGGAGCCAAGTCAGACTTCTACCTACGGATGCTCCATCACAACAGAAGCTGCCCTTCCCCTTTCCCTTCATCCATGAGATCACACGAGTTCTTCGACTTGGTCTAGATGTGCTGTCTACCAAGTGAGATAAGAAACAAACAAACACATTTCAAAAGCTGCTTTAAAAGAAAAAAAAAGCCTAATAGTTACAATGGATTTTTTTTCCATCTAGTTTTAATTATTAAAAATTAAATTCTTTTCAATGCAGTCAAAATCCTTATTAAATGACATTTCCTCTCCTGTGACGCCGCTCTTTTTGAATGCGTCCAACTTGGCCGTTTTACACGCGATCAGTGGTTTGACTATATTCAAGAAGATCATGAAATAGTAATCCAATGACAAAAGTATTATAGACATATATATAATACGATATATATTTTTTACCAAAAATCAACTTTTCGTGAACTTTTAATAACTGAAAATATTTTTGATAAACTCTCAGAACTTGGCCGTTGGGATTTGGCGTCAATAACACTTTTCGCTGAAGTCCACCAAGTAACGGCCTGCAAACAAAACAAGAAACTCCGATTACCATATTTGGCGACTTATCATTCAGTTGGCGCCACAAAAAAGTCACCCAATTCAAACGGCTCCTATTTTACTATTTGGCCACATATTTTTTATTGACACAAAATATGTAGAAACATGAATTGATTGAAAAAGTTACAGCAAATGCGAAACCGAACTTTCACCGATTCATTTATGCAATCTTTTTAAAATGCTGTTGCTATGGTATTATTGAATTGCCAAAGGGAAATGAATAAATTTAATTTTTTAATTAACTCATTCAGGAAAACAGCACTGGCAATTATTATATTAAAGGTTTTTTAAAAAGGTTTATTGTTAAAAAATAAACTAGTTATAAAAAATATAAATATAGCAAGTTTTTTAAAAGATAATTATTACGGTGCTTTATAGCGGCCTGATGACCAATTGGTTAATGCTCTGACCTTGAGTACCAGGCTTCGGGTTCGAGCCCTGGCGGTTGCATGGATGTTTGTGAGTGGTTCGGAATCCACGTTAAACTGTAAGTGCTGGTCTAATTAGCCCAAAGTAGGCAAAAAAGGATCATAGAGCGATAAACTATGGTTTACGGTTGCTTGTGTTGTGTTTATACAAAATAATATTCGTATTATAAAAGAAATTTCTAGTAAAATTTATCAGATTCTATAGAAATGAATGATGCCATGAATATTTTCGTAAATTAATGTAAAATATTTTAAGTAACTAATAAATCTGTTAGATATCTATTAAAACAAAAACCCAGGGAAATTCCCATAATGATGCCGTACTATCAGAGATTTCCAGAAAAATTGTGTAATGCAGTTTAACTAGAATTAACCACAATAAAATAAGAATTTTTGTTAGAATAAAAATCAAAGCAGTCGCATGACCATTTAATTATAGTCTTTTATTTAATTAATGACAAATCAAGTATTCATTATTAAAACAAACAAAAAGCATGTGATTGAAAGATTCTATTTAAATATTTTACTTCTATTTTTTTAAAAACAATTAACTCTGTTTTACCAACGTGATTCGTTTAAAGACCTTGACAGATTTCTGATATGAAAAAGAAAAAGTCTTTCTTAACAAAGATCTCTGCAAGACAGAAGCATGTTTGTTTAACCTTGATTATATTTTACAGCTCAATATGTGGCATTTCCTTTTATGCAACTAATGATTTATAAAAGCTGCTAATTAATCTTCAGAATTGAAAGGAAAACTATTACTATTGGAAAAGAAATCACATTTCCTAAGAATTGAAAGCATGCCAATTTTTTTTTCTTTTAACAAAACTCTTAAAATGGGATATATTCATCTGCTTGAAAAGAATTGTGTAATTATACATTTAAATCATTGATACAATATTAACTTGTGCATTTTCTATTACACAAACATTTTATTTATTTATTTCAAATGGCAAGGTTACAGGACAACATTAATCACAAAAAAAAAAATACAAAGAACAAGATAGAAACAAATAACATCACTTAATCCATCCAGTTAAATTTGACAATCCAATAATTATTCCATAAAGAAATAAGAGACAGTGCAGAACAGAAAGCAAGGTGAGACATACCCATTTCTTCCTGATACAGAACAACAGACATCATAAAAAATACAACGAACAAAATCAAAGACATCAGTTAATCCATCAATTTAAGTTTTGGCAATCCAATAACGCTTCTATAAAGAAACAGTGCAGAATAAGCAAGGTGAGACACATCCGTTTCTTCCTGATTATCTCACAGGAGACAGAGAGCGCCAGGCGTCAGTTAATTCTGTGAAGGGGCTTGCGGAGATAATCGTGACCACAGAAAAGCTGTAGCAACTTCCTGATTATCTCACAGGAGACAGAGAGCGCCAGGTGTCAGTTAATTCTGTGAAGGGGCTTGCGGAGATAATCGTGACCACAGAAAAGCTGTAGCAATTCCTGATTATCTCACAGGAGACAGAGAGCGCCAGCCTCAGTTAATTCTGTGAAGGGGCTTGCGGAGATAATCGTGACCACAGAAAAGCTGTAGCAACTTCCTGATTATCTCACAGGAGACAGACAGCGCCAGGCGTCAGTTAATTCTGTGAAGGGGTTTGCGGAGATAATCGTGACCACAGAAAAACTGTAGCAGTGCCAGCGATTTTTATCCAGACCATTCAGGGATATCATGAATAGGATCGTATCAGGGATTGTAACTGTTTCTAGCGGCAGCATCCTCAAAAAAGGAGCACCTAAGGATCTTTTTAATTATCACCTTAACAGAATAAAAAAGAAAGAAAAATACAAAGAATAAGATAGAAACAAATGACATCAGTTAATCCATCTACTTAAGTCTAGCAATCCAATAACGCTTCCATAAAGAAACAGGAGTCAGTGCAGAACAGAAATCAAAGTGAGACATATTCATTTCTCCCAGATACAGGACGACAGACATCATAAAAAAAATACAAAGAACAAAATCAAAGACATCAGTTAATCCATCCACTTAAGTTTGGCAATCCAATAACGCTTCCATAAAGAAACAGGAGGCAATGCAAAACAGAAAGCAATGTGAAGCATATTCATTTCTTCCTGGTACAGGGCAACAGATTTCATAAAAAAGTAAAATATAAAGAGCAAGATTGAAACAAATGACATCAGTTAATCCATCCCAACGCTTCCAAGTTTGGCAATCAATAACGATTCCATAAAAAGAAACAGGTTAATCCAATGCAAAACAGAAAGCAATGTGAAGCATATTCATTTCTTCCTGGTACAGGGCAACAGATTTCATAAAAAAGTAAAATATAAAGAGCAAGATTGAAACAAATGACATCAGTTAATCCATCCACTTAAGTTTGGCAATCCAATAACGCTTCCATAAAGAAATAGGGGGCAGTGCAGAACAGGCAGCAAAATGACACAAGTTGTTCCTGGTTATCACACAGGAGACAGAGAGGGTCAGGAGCTAGTTTAATTCTGTGAACGTGCTTGCGGAGATAATCGTGACCACAGGAAAGTCGTAGCAATGCCAGCGATTTTCATCCAGACCATTCAGGGATATCATGAATAGGATCGTATCAGGGCTTGTGACTATTTCTTGCGGTAGCATCCTCAAAAAAGGAGCATCTAAGGGTCTTTTTAATTATCGCCTTCACAGAGTGATAAGGCGGCAATCTCCTGGTTATTTAGCTATAAAACAGAAACCCCCTTTTTGGGACAATCCACCTGCGTTCCACTGCAGAACTCTAAGAAACTCTTAAGAGCCAGACTGAAGGTCGTGTTTGTAGATCATTTTGCATTGTCAGATGTGTTTTTGTTGTTTCTTATCTCACTTGGTCGACATCACAGCAACATCTAGACCAAGTCCAGGAACCCATGTAGTCATGATAAAGGGTAAAAAAATTCAGCTTTATTTTTGTCCTTGACCTTGCGGCACAAAGACATAGGGCACCCAAAGGGAGAATTGAATAGTGTGAAATGATACTATGGTTGATTTCATGGATAATTTCAAGGCGTCATATTATATCTTTATTAACTTTTTTTTAAGACGCAGATAGATATAAAAATAAAACAATACAGACTTTTTTTTTATTATATCTTTCGTTTATAGAAGGTAAATTTTCTGAGGGAGGGTTATCTTTTTTTTCCTGAAAAATTATTGGTAGAACAAATACCAATTATTCCCAGTCTGGGAACCCCTTTTTTTAAAATAAAAGCATGGCAATGCCATTATTTTTATTAAATGACACAGATTTCAACAACATCTTTTTACGAGATGTACAATTTCACTAATACCGAGAAGTCCGGTATACATCTTATGGATATAATTGTTAATATAAAGGAAGAGGGAAATGATTAAAATACAACAAATACATTTTCAAAACTATAATTAAATCTTAAAGGGTTTGAACCAGGATTCTTACTTATTGTTCGTGCAAAAAGGGTCATAACAGCAAATTTGAGTGGGTTTATTTTATGCGTCATAAAAAAAATTCGATCAGAAACAACTACATAGCGAAAATTCGTTACAAGATTTTAAATTGTTACAGAGTTGCGCTTGAGATATATAACGTGTTCAATTAAGTCCTTTTCGAAGGGTATTGTTCATTGCTTACAACGATGAAGTAACATTTGTCGTCCAACATAACATTATAACATTTATAACTACATAATCATTTTAATTAAAATCTAACAACGTAACATTTATCCTCCATAGTTCAATTACATAATTTATTCTATCGTTCATTTAGCAGAAATCAATGAGGACAGCGTGGTTTGTGATTACATGATTTTTTTCTTGTACAAACATACTCGCAGTAGGTCATGCGCATAGTAAACGTATTGCATGACGTATGGCCAACGGTCGTACCATGCTGAATATACCGGTTCTCGTTAGATCACCGAAGTCAAGCATCATTGGGCGCGGTCAGTACTTGGGTGGGTGACCACCTGGGAACACCGCGTGCCGTTGGCAAATTTGGGACCTGAATGGCCGAGTGTCTAGCGCTCTGGCGCTCGGTGCCACAGGTTTCGGGTTCGAATCCCGGCGGTGCCATGGATGTTTGCAGTGGTTCAGAATCCACTTTAAGCTGTAGGTCCCGGTCTCCTATGACTGTAAGAGCGTCACGGAGCAAAAGTCAGGCTTCTACCTACGGGTGCTCCATCACAACAGAAGCTGCTTCCTTCCCCTTCAATCATGAGTGGGTATGGGCTCGTGGGCTTGGCCAGCCAAGTGGGATAAGAAACAACAACAACAATTGTATGAATGGCGAAGCAAGGTTTATTTGCTTCACGTTGAAGGAAACGAAATAAACCCGTATGATATGCAGTTTGTGCAGACAGTAATTACTTCAACACTGTGAAATATAATAAAACGTGGGAAGTAGTGTAGAAGACTCCCTATGAAGCAGCCTGGATAATGCTAAATTTTCTGCATATTGCATCTTTGGTAATGAATGAATTCTGGTCAAATTGCACGGAATTCGGGAACAATAGCATAGTTTGGAGATGTAATTTTCAACTTTTCAAATAATTTTTCTTATAAACTCCCCCAATTTTTTAATATGCCATCTAGTATTGCACTTAAACATCTTCACTAGCATCCCATACATATTTTCATGATTATGCATTCTATAAATAAATTTCTATTGATGCAGCATGATCTACTGGACTTGGTTTAGGATTCTAAATCAAGGGGATAAGCAACAACAAAATAAATAAATCTGTCCATTTCAATATACATGTTTTCTATTACTCTGTTCTCTTGTTTCTTTTACGAATTTTTTTAATCCTTCAAGTACGGGGTATAAATACATATCTGTTTGTAAAATATTGGTGCATAATAAGAATTTTTAAATGTTATTTATTATTGGTGATTATTCTTTGGAATCTATATTTTATGTTTATTAAATCGTTGTTGTTGTTTCTTATCTCACTTGGTAGACAGCAACATTTAGACCAAGTCCAAGAACCTGTGTGGTCTCGAAGAAGGAGGGGGCAGCTTCTGTTGTAAAGGCGCACCCGTAGGCATAAGACGTGGATCCGTGACGCCGAAGAAGGAAGGGCAGTGCCTTACGGGAGGACTTTTAGGGGGGAACTACCCCGCATTTGCATATTGTATGGGAGAAAACCCAGAAAACTCCCATCAAGTAGTTTGACTCACGAGGCAAGATGATGAACATCACATATGCGTGCAGTGTCTCCAACAAAGCCGCCAGTGGACCACAGCCCTAAAGCTCACCTGAGGCTTACGTTACTACCGAGCTACGAGTTTAGCATTGCTCATGATAAACGCATAACTGAGGTATTTATGATAAATACCTCAGTTAAGTAACAACTGAGGTATTTATCATAAATACCTCAGTTAAGTGTTTATCATAAATAGCTTAGTTAGTCTTAACGCTTACCAGCTGCGCACGTTACCACTGAGCCGCGAGTCGGGCATTAACGGTCTTATTAAATTAAGTATTCAAATGAATGAAAATCAGTGAACAATATTAATCTTAATCAATAATATTATAATATTATATTATTATTGTTGTTTACTATTAATATTGTAATATATTAATATATTTATATATATTATTATATAATATTATATTTTATTTAAAATAATAGCATAGTTTTATAAGTATAATAACATTGGATTGTATAGGCAATTAAATTAAAAGAACGGAGTTAAAAAAAAAAGTGTAAAACTCACTACTGTTAAAAAAATATAAAGAATCGATATACTTTAAAATCCTATACTTAAAGCTATTTTTTGTCATTCGTAATCCGCCTTTAATATTTACAGTCACATGCTTTGAAATTTTGTTTTGTTTATTTGAATTTTTTTTTTCTGACTAATTGAATTGCTCTCAATAAATTAATCAAGCACGATTAAATAAATAAAACATTTCTTCTTCATTAAAAAAAATCGTACATTTAAAGGTTTAGTTCTTTATTCAAAATTATATTACTATCGCTACGATTGAAAAAAATTCCTAACGCATCTTCAAATTTTCAACCTGCTCCTCGCTGTGCGCAGTAACTCCTGCCTGCACTGTGAGCATGCGCGTGAGACGTCATCTGACAGCTCCGACCTTGTTCGAGAAAGCCCACAACCACATGTCGGAGCGCCACAAAGGCCACTTTCGCTCTTGTTCTCTCTGGTGGATTACTTTCTTCTTTCGGCGCTTGCCAGGATCATGGAGAGGCTCTTCCGATCTGTGGAACAGAATCCCGTGCCGCAAGATGCAGATATTACAGGTGGGTCTTAATTTTTTTTTTGTTTCTTTTAAAATTGTTTCAGCATTATTTATTTTTAAAGGGTCTAAATGTGGTTATTCTAGGGTGAAACAACAAACGTTCGATCTTTTTTTTTTTCCATAATATTTTAAAAATTTCGTTGCATTAAAATAATTTTCTTACGTGGTTTTATAATTGTAAAAAAGAACTATATATTTTAAATTCATTATAGAACCATTGTAAAAAATTATGTATTTTAAATTAATGGTTCTATAATGAATTTAAAATGCATATTTCTTTTTTACAATAGCTTTATAATGAAATTAAAATATTTTGCAAAAGGATAATGAATATGTGATGCTCAAATAATATAAAATGTTTCACTGGATATTTCCTTTTTACAGTGTATTCTAATCCCTGCAAAATTGTGAACAAATAGAAATTATGTAGAAACCCCTGTTTTAAGTGTTTGCTGAACATAAATGATTTTTTAATTAAAGAAAATTTAATTGAAATGTTATAAATAGTAAAGAATCATCAAATTTTAAACTTTTTCTCCAGGTTTTTCGAATCTTTTCCATATTAAAATTAAATGTGTCTTAAATTGAAAATATAATTTAAATCGTGGGATTTTTTAACCATATCAATTACTGCAAATTTTAAATTTTTTTAACAATTATCTTTAAACTATTAATTATACTTTTCTATGAATAGAATTAAGTGTAGAAAATATAATCCAAGAATTTTTTTCTACAAATTAAATTATTTGAATTACAAAAATTCCATTATCAAGGTCATAATATCGAAAGTGTTCCCGGTAATGATATGCAAAATGTAGTTATTTAGATAGATTAGTTATTTTTTTTCTTTAATATAATTTTTATTTGAAGAAATTTATATTGAATATCAATTTAGGCGAGATAATATTAAAAATTTTTCAATATTGAATATTTAATACTGATGGGAAAAATGGAAATTATCTAATTAAATTTATTGTGCTTGCTTTATTGAATAATACGTTGTGATAAAAATAAATTATCCTATTACCAAAATAAAAATAATTTCTTGAATGAGATTAATATATTTATTTTTTAAAGTATAACGTACGTACTTTATTAATTAACTATAATATAACCTTATCTTAGGCTGACAAATGCCAATGGTTAAAATGGGTCTTCAGTAGGAAAAGTAGTAGGTTTCTAAACTTTTATTTAATTATAAAGTTGCCAAACGATTTTATTTAATTATAAAGTTACCAAACGATTTTATTTAATTATAAAGTTACCAAACGATTTTATTTAATTATAAAGTTACCAAACGATTTTATTTAATTATAAAGTTACCAAACGATTTTATTTAATTATAAAGTTACCAAACAATTTTTATTTAATAATAAAGTTACCAAACAATTTTTATTTAATAATAAAGTTACCAAACAATTTTTATTTAATAATAAAGTTACCAAACAATTTTTATTTAATAATAAAGTTACCAAACAATTTTTATTTAATAATAAAGTTACCAAACAATTTTTATTTAATAATAAAGTTACCAAACAATTTTTATTTAATAATAAAGTTACCAAACAATTTTTATTTAATAATAAAGTTACCAAACAATTTTTATTTAATAATAAAGTTACCAAACAATTTTTTATTTAATAATAAAGTTACCAAACAATTTTTATTTAATAATAAAGTTACCAAACAATTTTTATTTAATAATAAAGTTACCAAACAATTTTTATTTAATAATAAAGTTACCAAACAATTTTTATTTAATAATAAAGTTTCCAAGCGATTTTTTAGTGATTTTAAATATCAATAATAAAGTTGTTTTAAATAATTTTCATTAACCTAATATCTCTTAAATTTTTTCGTAAATAAAACTAGTAGTAAATGACTGGTTTGTTTTAAGAAATTCAGAAAAAATATATATGTATTTTACTTTTTATGAATGATGGTGACTTTGAATTGCATCTATCTTCTGATGTCTGAAAATCTTGTTTTTAAGTGAATTGCTTAAAGTGCAAATAATAACTGGTGAATATCGTATTGTCTGGATCAGAAAGATTTGCGATGTAATAAAGTTACGATATTAAAATTATTTGGCTATTGTTAGTTCAAACTTTAATACGTATCGTTTGAATATAAAATATCCTAAATATTATACAACTTTTCCTATGTATCTATTAGCATTTTGTATTATATTTAAGTATGTTTATAAAGAACAATACACTGTACAAGTTATATTATGTATATAACTTGTACACTGTATTGTTTTTAAATTTTATGGGTATATTGTAAAATATTAAGTTCTATTGGAAACTAAAATGTACCGATTCTTAAGTATACCCCCGCCTATTTATAATCATGCAGTGTTTTTAGAGAAAAATAATATATACTGAATTTCAAGGTTTTCTGATTTTAATGTTAACATAATCAAAAATTAGTGTATAGTTGATAAAATTAATTTTCTATTTGCAATTTGTTAAAAAAAATACTTATCTTCAAATGTCATCTTATACCGAATTGCGACTGATCAAATAATCAGAACTTCGATATAGTCATCGATTATATTGTGGGTTCAATTTTTTCCTCTAAAAGAATATTGGATTAAGTATTTAGCATGATATGAACATATTACGTCATAAAAATATAATATATATATATAGATTAAGTAGAAAAACTTGCTAAACTTCATTAATATATTCAAAATTTATACAGTTTTCCAGTAATTAAATTTTAAAAAATGTTCCGAATTACGTATTTGCTAACAATGTTATTATGTTGATCTTTTGGTTTATATATATAATTTTTTTATTTTATGCTGGAACGCAAATGAACAGATGGTAGTTAATATATTTCTTTGAGTGAGAGGTATTGATAATTTTTTTTTAAATTCAAAATACTTACTTCAAATTTTTTTTTTGTATTGTGTGGTATATTTTAATTAAACCTTAAAAAATTAGAAAATACAAAAATTTGACTATTTAAGAATGAATGCATATATTAATTTGAAATCTTACAGCACCAACAAAATTTTCAGTTCAATTAATTTTTTGGTCTGCATTTTTTAGAAATTTCCTCGATTACATATTTTTTGTAATACACCTGTCGTATCCAATTTCTCTTAAGTGAACTTTTACTTTATTTGAAGTTATAAGAATATTTTTAGATGCTCTATTATCTGGAAAGTTTCTAAATTTCTTATGGTAGATAGCAAACAAAGCAAAAAGATTGATCAAGAATGTTTTCAGGCAGTTTTTATGTTATAGCTTTCAGCTTTTTATAAATTACATGGAATTATAATTGTAACGAAAATAACTGCAGATTTTATATTTTTTTGACCATCGACATTTTTATTTTACATTGGAGACTTGTTCGATGTTTTTTGATAGTAGTTCAGTACTTGGTTTTAAAACTTCTGGGATATGTAGGGTACACCTAGACAACTTGGAATTAGACAGGGTCGGAAATGTTTTCCTGGCGTGGTGGTTCATACACTATAAGCACCCTAAATGAACGGATAGCATGTAAAGGAACATGCAGTTTATAAATCAATACATGCAGAATCTTTTAGGCGATGTAGCGAAATATCCCAATTATGATGTACTATAACAGGTAAAAGTTCGTAGGCTGACACATAGATGGTGCTACTAGTATTAAATCCATATGATTTTTAGTTAGCGCTAACCTTCAAAAGACACGTGTATAAATTTGACAGCTGTTGCACTATTAGTATGTGAGTTAGAACATTTTTAGTGAAGGAACTTTTGTTAGTTTGAAAAAATGGATAAAAAGGAATTTCGTTATAAAATGTGTGTTAATAAAGCATTGCTTTTGGGAGAAAAAAAATACTATTAAAGCCAATGCTTGGCTTGATAAACATTATTCGGACTTTGCACCAGAAAAATCAACCGTAGAGAAGTGGTTTGCTAAATTTAAACAAGGCGAAATGAGCACCGAGGATGATGCACGCAGTGGTCGCCCCAAAGAGACCGTTAACGACGAAAACATCAAAAAAGTCCACAAAATAATTTCTGATAACCGTAAAGTGAAGTTGATTGAGATAGCTGAGATCCTAAAGATATCAAAGGAACATGTTGGACATATCGTGAATGAATATTTGGATATGCGAAAGCTCTGTTCAAAGTGGGTGCCGCGCGAGTTTACAATCGACAAAAAAAAACAACGAATTGATGATTCTATGCAGTGTTTGGAGCTGTTCAATCGTAATAAATCCGAATTTTTTCTCCAGATCTGGCCCCCAGCGACTTTTTTCCTGTTCTCAGACCTCTAGAGGATGGTTGCTGGACAGAAATTTCACGCCGATGAAGAGGTAATCGCCGAAATTGAAGCCTATTTTGAGGCTAAAGACAAATCGTACTATAAAAATGATATCGAAAAATTGTAGGACCGCTATAATCGTTGTATCGCCCTCGAAGGCAACTATATTGAATAATAAAATCAAATTCGATAAAAAAAAAAGAACTTTTCTATGCTAGCCTACGAACCTTTCAGTCCACCTGGTATGTCGTCCTTGAACTCCGATTGTCCTGTTACCCAACTAAGCACAATATCTATGTTCGGAGTCGTTTCTTTTCACTATCAACAATATACAGAGTGAGCATATGAAGTCTTGTCCTGAGTTACAAAATAACCGTTGAATGTAATGCAAGTTTGGCATCGTTGGATAATTTTAACAGTATTTCTTTGAGTGTGTGTTAGATCTGAACAATTAATGTCGAGGACGATTACTTAAATCGCATTTTTTTAATGTGCATAAACCTTCTTGCGTCCGCGGAAAGGTGAATAAACATAATGCCCGTATCTGCAAATCAGATGATCCACATATTTCTGCACAGGTACTGAGAGATTATAGGACCGTTTTTCTTCATTGCGAAAAACATCTATAACGTTTACTTAGATGCAATGAAGTAACAATAAGTCCAAGTTATGAGAATTTCAACCATGGATTATCTATCGGCAAGATGGAGTACTTCCTCATTGGAATTCCATAGTTGATAAATTCCTTGGCTAGAAATTTCCAAGGGATAGGGATGTGTCAACATCATGACCTCTTAATATTACTTTTTTATTGTGACTATATGAAAGACAGTCTGTCTCACCAGTTGCAGATGTTGAAAAACTGAAAATTAGGATAAAAGATGCTGTGTGTAGTGTTACAGATGACATATTAAGGAACACTTAGCTTTGACATTTTACGAGCTGCCAAGGGGGCCACACAAAATCTATTGAAGTACTTGGCCTTATTAAAACTAGTATTACTTGGCCTTATTAACAATGAACAATTACAATGTACACGCATATTTACAATATGTCTTTGCGCAAGACATTTTTATAAGTAGGGGAAGACTTTGTACCTTGTAGAAATAAATGATCAAAAATCATAGTCACAAAGGTAAATAGTGGTAAAGATGTTTAAAGATAATGAATTTAAGAGGACAAATGTTTTATAAATTATTAGGATATTCAGTCTTTAACTTAATAGTTTAATTTTTATCTATTCAATTTTTTCTTAGAAACCATAAAAACGTAGTGTTTCGTCAGGCAGAAATGCCCAATGCGAAAAGGCCATGCATGGTTTTACAACGTTCAAAAACTAGATCATCGTATTTAAAATAACTGCATTACACTCCGCCAGTGTGAATACTTATTTCTTTAGGTTTTAGGGGGAAGGAGGTCACTGAATGGCCGACTGTCTAGCTCTCGGTACCACAGGTTTCGGGTTCGAGTCCCGGCTGTGTTATGGATGCTTGTAGTGGTTCAGAATCCACTTTAAGCCGTAGATTTCGGTCTCATGACTGTAAGAGTGTCACGAAGCACAGTCAGATTTCTCACATCCACATTCCCAAACTCTAAAGGGACAACTCAAGGCATGGTGGTGTAGTGCAGTAGTATAGGATTTTAGGGCTTGACTACTAATTCATGAACAAAATATATTCAAATTTTGAAAAAAAAAACTCAATTAAAAAAAAAAAACATTTTTAAAATAAAATTTCGTAAATTATAATATTTTTATCTAAAATATATTAGGCACTATGTAATTTTAAAATAGAATAAATGTTCAATCTATTCAGGTGGTTAGTGCATGAACCCAGTACGAAAAATTTTTATTCATACTGGTTGATTTTATTTTTTATACTGTCCAACAATTCTTGTAGTATAAGAATTTATTTTCCACTTTTCAATAATAAGTTCATATGTTACTCATTCCGTTTTCTTGGTCTTGGTATCAGAGTACTATTGCGTTTCTGGAATACCTTAATAAAATCAAATAAATACAATTAAACCCAATCAGCATTATGTACTAAATTGAGTCCTTTCTATTATAGTATATTTAATTTTTATCGGCATAAATTTTTTCGTAGGATGCACCTAAATTATTTTGCCTTTATTTATTACAAAATTCTTTAAATGTATATAAAAATGCTTAGTTTTTAATGAATGCATTTAAACATAAAGTAATCAAGCTGATAAATTAATGCATCCTTTTGAACGCAACATTTAATTTTCCTCCAAGCTGCTTTCTGCCGCATAGACTAAAATATTAAATTACAGCAAAAGACCCGACGGGCAGATAATTAAATTTTGCTGCCGATGCTAGAAATAATTGCATCAAACTTCACAGGAGAACTATTTATTGGTAATTCAAAAGGAACTTTATGCCTATCTGATTCTACCTCCATCACAACAAATGAATGGAATTATATTCACTGACTCAAAGTCTGCCCTACAGGCTCTTAATAGAGAATTTTCAAATGTGTTGTTGAACATTATATCTCTTTTACAACAAATCCACTGCTTGCACAGAATGTATATCCTGCAATGGATCCCTGCTCATGTGGATTAGAATTTTAATGAAATTATAGATTCTTTGGCAAAGAAATCATAAGTGTGGAACAGTTTGCCCTTTCAAATGCAAATGCCTTGGCAAATTATAAACTTATCATTCTTTCTAAGATGAAAACTAAATTCCAAATTACAGAACTAAATGACGACAGAAACTACTTATTACAAAACAGCTACTACTCTCTCAAGATTAAGGACGAAGCACCACGGGAATATGAAGACTTCTGTTGATAACGTTAAAAAATTCCAAAAATGTGTGACAGCTATCCTGATATCGAGCTTATTCCTCAACATGTCTTTGATTGCCGATCTGTTGCAGCCGTCATGCATTGTCTGGACCATCCCTCGGAAGAGGATTTATACTCCGAACTAGAAATAAGCATAGCCAATATTATTCGAGAGCACTGCTATTTTAGATTTTCTTGTACTCTTCAGGGTATACGATAACAATAACAAAACGAAATACATAAATCATTTCGTTAAGTCTTCTTTAAGTATCAGTTATCGGAATAAAAAAAACTTACAACGATGAGAGCTTATTTTTCAATTCCTTCTATTAGCTCACTCTCTCCCTATATAAATCTTGTTCAAATTTTCAATCGTTCATAAAATACTTTTTATTCCTCCTCTCAAGTTCGAATACATTTTTTTTAAACTTGTAGTGAATGACACTGGATGTTAATACAATTTTCTAAGCATTAATTCATTTATTAAATTTAATTAATTAATTTCAGTTTTTTAGATTTAAGTTGCATGTATCTACCAATAGATGGCGCCAGATAAACTTAAAAATAATTAATGAAACTTATTTATAAAGGATTTTCTGCAATATTGTGAAAAAAAAGTAGGAATTGACTTTAAAAATTTTTTTAATGTTTTTTTTAACTGTAAATCTGGCTTAAACAATCTTATTTGATTTAACTTTATATAATTCTAATTAATTTCAAGTAAATACGCCTTGCCAACATGGTTTTCCGAAAAGAAATGAATAAGTATTTTTTGCTGTTTCAAATGCGTTGCTATGGCAATAATTGAATTGCCTTTTCACTAAGATATTGAAAGGTAATCATTCCAAATTGATGATTAGTAAATAGGTTTAAATCGAGAAAGTGTTACTAAAATCCAAAGCACCAACACAGACCTAGTTCAAGATTTAATACTTTAACATCTTCTAGTAAGAGATAATTAATAATCGCAGAAGTTAAATGTATTTCAAAAATTTTTCTTTTATAATTGCTGATTATTCGTCTAGACTAGTATAACAAGAAACCAAATAGTTTTACATAATTCTATATGTATAATCTGTGATCTTAATTATGTTAGTGTAATATGATTTAATTCGCAATATGATTTCAGGTTCAGTAATAAAATTTTGTAACAAAAAATTAAGGTTTCTACAGTTTCACGTTTATTAAGTACCATTAAAGGTCAATTAAAATTCCTGTTTAGTAACATGTATTATAAATACTTAATTAAGCTACTTATTATAAACACTTAACTGATGTACTTATAAACAACTATGCGCTTATCATAAGCACTGCTAAACTCTTAGCTCGGTGGTAACGTATACGCCACAGGTGAGCTTTAGGGCTGAGGTTAGATCTTCTAGAGGCTTTATTGTAGACACACTCAATAGCGTTTGGGATGTGTCAACATCTTGCTGAACATCACAAAGTTGTACTACCTGGTGAAAAGTTAACCGGGCTTTCTCCCATACGTTATGCGAATGCTGGGTAGTTCCGCCTAAAATGTTCTCCCGGAAGGCACTTCTCTCTTTCTTCAGAGACACGGGGCCAAGTCAGACTGCTACCTACGGGTGCTCCATCGCAACCGAAATTTCCCCTTTCCTACCGTCCGCGAGTAGAATACTCATGGGATGTCCGACCCGCGCTGCCAGTTAATTAGGATTAGTCACAACAAGAATAATATAAACATTTAACTAAGCTACTCATTATAAACATCTAACTAAGCATTGCAATGTAATTAAGCTTCGTATTGTCTAATAAAATCTTTCGAATTGAATCATTTTACATGGTATTAATCACTTCTTGGAAATTTCATTTAACTCATTTACTTTCCAAATAAATCGGAAGTTTGAACAACAACAATGCAATACAAATGATTCGTCACAGTCACGACTCGCCACGAGTTTTCGACTTGTGGTGAGTCGTGACCGCTTGACTCGTACAGTGATTCATAACTTTATTATTGATGTTTTAAGTGATAAACAAAAATAAAATCTACATAATTGCTTAGTAGCGGAACACGAAACTTATAGAAGCAAGTGGTAAAAGAAATTAAGTGCATAAGTGAAAATATATGTAAATGGAAATATTAACCAATGCTATGAAAGCCAAATAAAACGAGCGATGAGATAAATATACTAAATATATAAATTATTATTGGGAACTAATTCCATTTTCTAGATTAAGGAAACAAGTAAATGGATATAAATTGAGTTGGAAAATGTACTAATTTACACTGGTCAGTTTTATTATAAAACTTTCTTTTTCAAGTAAAACCTCTTTAATTGGTTCGGTTTATTACTGCAGACAATTTTTAATATTCCCGTTTTATTGTAAAAGAGGTAAGGATGGTGATTTACAGGGATCAATTTAATGATAAATTACTGGATGTTTGAAATGTTAAAGCTTTTTTTAATGTCCATTTGAATAATTAATACAAGACAACAAAAAGTTTTGTTTAAATCTACTTGAATTTTTTTTTTCTCAGTATAATTAAAAATTTTGTTTTTTAAGATAATTTTCTCAAACAGCAACAGAGCAACAAATTTTAGCTTTATTTTCTACAAAAATTAGATAAGTGTTTATTTTTTTTTTTATCATTATTCGAATCGTATCTATACTAAGCGATGCCTAATTAAATAATTAATACAGGACAACAAAAAGAGCTTTTTGAAGTTTCTTATTGTTGACTTCTTGAAGTTTCTTATTGTTGACTTCTTGAAGTTTCTTATTGTTGACTTCTTGAAGTTTCTTATTGTTGACTTCTTGAAGTTTCTTATTGTTGACTTCTTTGAAGTTTCTTATTGTTGACTTCTTGAAGTTTCTTATTGTTGACTTCTTGAAGTTTCTTATTGTTGACTTCTTGAAGTTTCTTATTGTTGACTTCTTTGAAGTTTCTTATTGTTGACTTCTTGAAGTTTCTTATTGTTGACTTCTTGAAGTTTCTTATTGTTGACTTCTTGAAGTCTAAATAAGTAAGAAAGTATATATATATGTAAAATATGAATGCTGAAATGAAATTATAATAAATAGTTAACAAATGTCGCATTCCCTGCTACAAGAAAGTATATTTTAAGTATGAGTTATCTTCTAAGGGGTTGCTTATTTTTATTTTCTTTACAAAATGGTTCATTAATAGAAAAATTTCTAACTAAAAAAAAAGTTTTTAAATTTTATTTAAAATTTGAGAGCAACAGAATAAAAAAAAAAGTAACATGCGTTGATTCCGAAACAAATGAATCATTTTTTTAAATTAGGAATTGCATTCTAACCAAATTTGAATTATAAGTAAATTAAATGTATGGGCCTGATGGCCCAGTGACTAGCGCTCTGTGCTACAGGTTTTCGAATCAGAATCCCTGCGGTGCCATGGTTGTTTATAGTGGTTCGGAATCCGCTTTAAACCGTAGGTCCTGGTCTAATATTACCGTAAGGCTGACAACCCTGCCCCGTAAAAAGAAAAGTATCTCCAGTCTCGAAATCTGCCAGCAGGCAGACAGCCTTGGCCCACCATGGGGCTGTTGCAAAAACGAAGAAGAAATGTAATGCATAATATAGCTAATTAGAAAATTCTTGCATGCTATTTTTTTTAATTTTCTAGCTTAAGGTAATAAGGTTTTTATCGCGTCGCACTCCATTTTTGGCATATCCTCATCATAATTTAATTAAACCATTGCCGCAAATAATAAATAGCAGATGTGGCATAATATAGAGAATTGTTAATTTATACTTTGTATGAGATAGCAAAGTAGTCATAATGCTAAATTCAGATTTTTCTAGAGTCTCGCCGGTGCTATGGATGTTCATAATGATTTGGAATCCACTTTAAACCGTAGGTCCCGGTCTAATATGGCTGTAGAGCGTTGGGTGTCGGGCTGACAACCCTAACCCGTAAAAAGGA
The DNA here is from genome assembly GCA_021605075.1 of Caerostris darwini. NCBI lineage: Eukaryota > Metazoa > Arthropoda > Arachnida > Araneae > Araneidae > Caerostris > Caerostris darwini. Next base: position 333,312 of record BPLQ01007036.1, on the reverse strand, counting down.
AACTTGTCGAAAACTGCCAGTAGGCAGACGGTCTTGGCCCACCATGGAGATGTTGAGCCATTGATGACATCATAAAATTTTTTGGTTTGTTAAATAATTTTAAAAAAGTTGTAAATGTAATAATTGATCAGTATTTTATTTGCACATAACTTGATAAATTGTTTCGAATGAGGGCCAATCCGTATCTTCCAATGGGATAATGCTTAAAATGTAAATGATGGCATATATGATTATTATTAGCCCATATGATTGAGTTTGGACTCATTTTAATGATTTTCGAGCCAATTACATTTATTTGGGAGTAAGAAAAAAAAAAAAAAATATAATCTTAAAAAATTTCATGGATAAAGGAAATTAAGATGAATTTAGGCAATTTGATAAGAGTTGAGAAAAATGGTACCTTTTTCATTCAAAATGGCCCTAAATAACACATGTTAGATTTTTTTGGATGAAAATTATGCTATTTACTTAAAAAATTGCATAATTCTTTTTCATCCTGTATCCGATTTGCTTTTTATTGGCTATTTTAGCGTTAAATCTTACCTTAACTGCGCAAACGTTAATTTAAAATATTGCGCTGTTCATTGTAACGATAAAAGAAGGCTACAAATAATTCTAAGCTGGCTATAAAATACAATTATTAATATAGTAGTTTTATAAGATGGAATTAACGACGACGATGATTTGTCAAATTAACGGAGAGCCTTAGTTGCATAGCAACTTCTATCTGCTGCTTTATGAGTGAGAGAAACTTAAGTCCATTGATTAGATGGAAAAGGAATAAGATTATATATTATTAAAAAAATATATATACACAAATTTTTTATTAATTAAAAGCAATAAAAAAAAAATTTAAAAAATATATATATATATTTTTAAATATTATTTTTTTATTGCTTTTAATTAATAAAAAATTTGTGTATATATATATTTTTAATATTATAATTTTTAAAAGGAAATAAAAAAAAATTAACAATAGAAACAAAACGATTAGAAGGGAAATTGTGACTCAGCTGAGAAACATGGTAAGGTGAAATTGGAAAAACAATTGCAACTTATAGCACATAGAAATGTTTTTAACAACGCTGTAACGTTATTAAAAAAACTGGGGTTAAATTTTCGATAAGCATATGCTTATTTAAATACAATAAAGTAGCAAATTAAAATAAGTAAAGGTGTAATAAGAATAAGTAGAAATAGAATAAAACAGGTGAAGGTGTAATAAGAATAAGTAGAAATAGAATAAAACAGGTGAAGGTGTAATAAGAATAAGTAGAAATAGAATAAAACAGGTAAAGGTGTAATAAGAATAAGTAGAAATAGAATAAAACAGGTAAAGGTGTAATAAGAATAAGTAGAAATAGAATAAAACAGGTAAAGGTGTAATAAGAATAAGTAGAAATAGAATAAAACAGGTAAAGGTGTAATAAGAATAAGTAGAAATAGAATAAAACAGGTAAAGGTGTAATAAAAATAAATAAAAATAAAATAAAATAAGTAAAGGTTTATTAAAAATAAGTAGAAATAAAATTAGTAAATAACGTAAAATAAGTAAAGGTGCGGAAAAACTCGTTAATATAAGTAACGCAATGTGAAACCTAATGCCAAACAAATCCAACTGAGTAAGGGCCTAGCTCAAAAACAATCAAAGACAATTGTTACTATATTAAAGATATAACATTCCAAAACAATGTTGCCATAGATACTTATTTACTTACGTGTAGTATTACTTTAAATTATTATAATTTTTAATAGCGAAATTTACGTTGATAGACGTTACATTTTTGACAACCGTCTTTTAATTCTATAGAATATAATTATATATTGAATTCTGTTTTTTTATTCCGAATAAAATTCATGAAAATCACGAAATTTTTGATGTATAAAAATTTGTGATGAGTTTGGATTTGGCCATGAACTTGTCACTTGCAACGAAATGAGACAATCTTACAACAATAGGTATTTTTCGCTGAAATTACTATTTGGTTTCTCTGGCAGAGATAGATGTATTTTTTTTTTACTTTGAAAGGACGTTGTAACATCCCGCCTATGAATTGTACTTGAATAAATGAAAGTTGTATTTAAATCTGGATTCAATCTTATTTGATAAACTTAATACCAGGGAGTTGCGATTGTGTAAATAAAAAATACAGCGTGTAAGAATAGTTTTTTTAAAAATATTGTGCTGAATTCAGGCTAATTATTTCATGCATGGACTTTTAGGTGGCTTTATAAAACCCTATATTATTCTTATTAGGTTACAAATGCAAATAAAACAAAGTCACTGATTATTTGTAAATGGAATCGCAGAGGTAAATGAAACCAAGCTCACTGAAAAGCATTTAATTCATCTAATGTAGCGACGATTATGGAGTGAATTATTTGAAGTTTTTTTAGTACACGGGATAAAACAAGTATAATTTGGAAGTTTTCTCAAATTCCGTATCATATAAGAGATTAAAAAATATTGTTGAGTTACAAAGGCTTAAGAAAATATATACCATTTTCATTTTGTATCAAAGAAAATGTCAGTAAAAGAAACGATTGGTCAAAAGTAACTTAAGTTTTTCGATTCTTATTCATTATAACAGAATCGTCTACCTTGGCAATTTTTTCGTGAAGCTGTAAGCTGATGTCAAATAAGAAATCACTAATTTATGTAAATATCAAAACGTAAACCAATAAATGGTATGGTTTAGTATTCACATTTCATTATTTTTGAATTAGTTTCAAACTCGATTGATAATATTGGCTCGATTATGTAATATTTACTATTCTTGATGGAGCATCTACCCTTGACAGTCATGCAATTATAATGCATCTTGAATCCATTTCTAACTGGATTGATATTGACTATGTAGTATTTGCTACTCTTGATGGAGCATTTTCATACAATTACAATGCATCTTGAATCCATTTCTAATTGGATTGATAATATTGGCTCGATTATGTAATATTTACTATTCTTGATGGAGCATCTACCCTTGACAGTCATGCAATTATAATGCATCTTGAATCCATTTCTAATTGGATTGATAATATTGGCTCGATTATGTAATATTTACTATTCTTGATGGAGCATCTACCCTTGACAGTCATGCAATTATAATGCATCTTGAATCCATTTCTAACTGGATTGATATTGACTATGTAGTATTTGCTACTCTTGATGGAGCATTTTCATACAATTACAATGCATCTTGAATCCATTTCTAATTGGATTGATAATATTGGCTCGATTATGTAATATTTACTATTCTTGATGGAGCATCTACCCTTGACAGTCATGCAATTATAATGCATCTTGAATCCATTTCTAATTGGATTGATAATATTGGCTCGATTATGTAATATTTACTATTCTTGATGGAGCATCTACCCTTGACAGTCATGCAATTATAATGCATCTTGAATCCATTTCTAATTGGATTGATAATATTGGCTCGATTATGTAATATTTACTATTCTTGATGGAGCATCTACCCTTGACAGTCATGCAATTATAATGCATCTTGAATCCATTTCTAATTGGATTGATAATATTGGCTCGATTATGTAATATTTACTATTCTTGATGGAGCATCTACCCTTGACAGTCATGCAATTATAATGCATCTTGAATCCATTTCTAACTGGATTGATATTGACTATGTAGTATTTGCTACTCTTGATGGAGCATTTTCATACAATTACAATGCATCTTGAATCCATTTCTAATTGGATTGATAATATCTCGATTATGTAATATTTTCTACTCTAGATGGAGCATCTTCAATTCTCAGTTATGCAATTTTAATGCATCTTCAATCCAATATTTTTAATCCAATCCAGTCCAATATACTTTAAAATCTTTAGTACAATTTTTAGTTGAATATTTTCAATTTGGTTGGCAAAATTCTTCCAACACTTGTTGAACGTTTAGTTATGTATTTCAGTATTATGTCTTTATATATTTTTAATTAAAGAAACAAAATAGCCTTTCATATGTTTACCATATTGATTCAAATGTACATGTATTGCTTATTGAGCAGAGAACATTGAGACAATGTTAATCATTGGATATATAATTCAAACTATTGTCGAGAAAATTACCAAGCTTTAGGGATAATTTATAATGAACGAATAAGCACTGAGTATAAGTATCAACATCGCAACCAGATGAATCTGCAATAAATAAGGCAACTTTTGTTATAATCATAGTATGAAACGTGGGGCCTCTGCACAATTTTACAAAATTCTAGAAGGGATATGGTCTAGACGGCACAGAATTACGTATCAATGTTGAGTCATATGTACTTTCCAAACAAGATAGAAGACTATTTGTTTCGACGGCTGTTAGATATAATTTTACTTACTGATGCAGAGATAGTAGAATGGTATTTCAACGAACGCAAAATTGAAGATATGCATCTGGTTTGTGGAGGGTTATGGGCCAGTTTAACAGTATTTGTAAGTGCAACAATATCAGATTAGGCATTCTCAAAGATGACCATTGATGCAGGCTTCTAAACAGGCTTTATCTGAAAGGGTTTTTTTCCCCAGAGAGTCATCATGACGATAAGAACACTGGACATGGAATAAACTGGTAGGTCTAGCACAGGACAATCCAAATTCGAGTGAACCAATTACAGAGCACCATACCGGAATGGACAGCTGCTACATTTGGAAAAAAATAAAACGGCGAAATGACATGCCCGTCTAATTTACTTTTGTTACTATTGATCATGCTATAGTTGTTGATGCACATTGACTAATAAATCGTATATTCGCTTACGTCGTGCCCTTTCATTTCTGGTCTTTGCATACATTTCCCCATCAGACAGTATTGCATTTTAGATATTGCATTTCTGTATCATTCCGAATCGACTAGTCGTCCTTATTGATCGCAGAAGTTATTCCTCCCAGAAGTTTTTAAAAATTTTGCTGATTCACACACTGTAAACAATGAGCAATCAATCTTCGCTGTCTAGTTGGACTCACTATGGATTGGACCGTGTGTCGCTCGACTCGCTATGAAAAATAATTCGCTTCTGAAAAAGATTTTTTGAGTTGTACACAATTATTGTGAAGTAAAAATTGTTTCGAATTTTTTCTATGAATCATTCCACACCTTGGAGATTTTGTCACTGATTTGTCAATAAATTCGTCACCGTGATAACCTCCCCTCCCCAAAAAACCCGTTATGCTCCGTCTATGATATTTACCACATTGCCATCTGTGTTTGTTACCAATTCTATGCATTTATAATATGGCAAGTTTAAACTTTGTTGAATGCATAATTTAAGTTTATTTAAATTCTTTTACCTAAATTGGTAACAAACACAGATGGCAATGTGGTAAATATCATAGACGGAGCATAACGGGTTTTTTGGGGGGAGGGGAGGTTATCACGGTGACGAATTTATTGACAAATCAGTGACAAAATCTCCAAGGTGTGGAATGATTCATAGAAAAAATTCGAAACAATTTTTACTTCACAATAATTGTGTACAACTCAAAAAATCTTTTTCAGAAGCGAATTATTATGCATAATTTAAGTTTATTTAAATTCTTTTTTCGAAAAATTCTGAATTGTACGGATATTTGCATAAATTTTACTGAATCATTCATTTAGTTTCATAAGTAGCATCATAAAAAAAATACTTGCACAATGGTGTAAAAAGAAATCTTGAATTTAACTACCGAGGCAATCATCACGCCATACTTAAATGCAACATTTTACCAAGGCTTTAAATCTCCAAGTAATCTTTTCATATTTTAAAAGTGAATATTCAATGGATTGAAATGATGATTGCAAATTGAAAAGAAAATTAATGTTGAATTCGCATTGGTCTTGGACGTTGCTTAATCACAGAAAAAAAGGCGAATTTCTTTGACATTAGCCAAGGGCATATGTCAGTTAGCTTGAGAATCTTGCTCCCAGATAGTTGAGGAAACATTTTATATTTTCTTTTAAATATTTCCATATTGATTCTTAGTTTTCTTATTATGTCCATTCTCTGTGTAACTTTCTATTAGAGATGCACTCATGGTAACCTCTAATTATTTGATGCTTTCATTTAAAAATAATAGTGGTAATATTTTTTAAGTTCTACAGAATTTGATGAAAGATTAAATTATGAAATTTAATAAACTATATTTTTATCAAAAAGCAGACATTTATTCGCAATATTTTCTTGTGTTGTTCTAATGCAGCTGGCAATACAAAGGCAGTTAATCTTTATGCCATAAGCAAGGGCTGCATCGATGTTGCTCATTTAAATGCTTGGGCACATGTAGCTTGAAGATATGCTACGGACGTGAGTAACACTACCCACACAACGCTCTACGATCCTATTAGACCGGGACCTACGGCTTAAAGTGGATTTCGAACTACTACAAACGTCCATGGCAACAGCGGAACCCGAACCTGTGGCACAGAGCGCTAGTCACTCGGCCATCAGGCTCCATTCTCTCGATTACAAAGCCATAAACAATTAAAAAATAGAATATAATACTACTTCACATTATTTAATATTGACATATTACAGGTGTTAGTAATTCCCTTCTGAAATAGATTTTATGAGTTGTACAAATTCAATTATTTTGAAGTAAGAATTGCTTCCAGTTATTTCTACGAATCATTTCTTACCTTGGTAATTTTGTCACTTTTTCAATAAATTTCTGTCGCCGTCATAAAAAAGCAGGATGTTCCATCTGTGATCTCTATCATATTGCCATCTTTGTCTGTTACCATTTCTGTGCTTTTGTAATGTGGCAACTTTAAAACTTTGTTGAATGCCTAACTTAAGTTTTTTTAAACATTCTTTTTTCGAAAAATTCTGTATTGTACGGATATTAGCATAAATTTTACTCAATCATTCATTCAGTTTCCTAAGTAGCAACATAAAAAAAAAGTTATATTTGCACAATGGTGTAAAAAGAAATCGTGATTTTAGCTCCCAAGGCAATCATGACGCCATCCATAAATGCGACATTTTACCAAGGCTTTAAATCTCCAAGCAATCTTTTCAAATTTTAAAAGTGAATATTCAATGGATTGAAAGGGTTATTACGAATAGAAAAAGTCCGATTGTTGAATTTGTATTGGTTTTGGAGATTACTTAATCAGCACAGAAAAAAAAAAGGAATTTCTTTAACTGACAAATGCCCTTGGCGAATGTCAGTTTGAGAATCTTGCTCCCGGATTGTTGAAGGGACTTTTTTTTATATTTTATTTTAAATATCTCAATCTTGATTCTTAGTTTTCTTATGTTGTTCACTCCGTATGTAACTTTTTATTAGAGATGCACACATCATAACCTCTAATCATTTGATGATTTCATTTTTAAAAATGATCATATTTTTTGAAATCCTTCAGAATTTGAAGAAGGATTAAAATATGAACTTAATAAAGTATATTATCAAAAAGCAGACAGTTAATTGCAATATTTTATACATCGCAATAATTTTCTTAATTATTACAAACTTGGGAATGTAAAGGCCTCATGGATAGCCGTGTGACTAGTGCTCTGCCGTTCGGTGCCACAGGTTTTCGGTTTGAGTCCCGGTAGTGCCATGGATGTTTGTAGTGGTTCGGAATCCACCTTAAACCGTAGGTCCCGGCCAAATATGATTGTAGAGCATTGGGCGTAGTTTGGGCGACTGTAGCACATTGGACCTGTTGTTTGTTATCCCACTCGGTAGGCATGTATATCAAGCCCACGAACCCGCATGGACTCATGGTTGAACACCCTACCCCCTACTTACAGATTTCTAGATAGACGTTTTCTTTCTTTTACGGAATAGGGTTGTCAGCGCTACGTCCAATGCTCTACAGTCCTATGCGACCTGGGTCTGCGGTTAAATGTGGATTCCAAATCATTACATTCATGGCACCGCTGCGATTCAAACCCGAAACCTGTGACACCGAGTGTCAGCGCTAGTCACTCGGCCATCTGGTCCTAATTATTTCCACAATGAGCCCAATAATTCTCGGACATTCTGTAGTTTTCGGAATAATAAGATTCATCAGCATCATTCAATGCATTTTAGCATTGGCATTGTTTATTGATATTGAAAACCACGAAAACTAAAAGAAAATGAAAAGCGAAATCTTCTAGTTTGTTAAAATAAAACTTATGTGTTTAATATGTCCTCTTTGAAAGTTATAATAATGGCAATTGCATAAACAAAAAATGTTTTCGACTTTCCGAACGCCGTACATAAATGATTTTTTTTTTTTTCAAGGCTTTTTAAACCTTCAAATAATTCTTTCACACTTCTGTCAATTGTTTTCTTCCATCAATTTTAATACTTGAAATATCGTTGTAAGATTGTATCTTCGAAAACAATGTCGGACTGTTGAAACTGTATTGGTTCTAGAAATTGTTTCATCGGCATATATTAGAGTGAAATAGAAAAAATGGTATTGTTCAAGGACATGCCATAGAGAGCTTGGAAATTTTACTTTCGAATAGTTCATTATTTTTATTTAAAGCTGCAATTCATGAACATGTTTCATTTCATGAGTTACTGTTTAAAAATATAAGCAAGAATAAAATAATTTGACAACAACTGAACTAGGAGATCTTGAAATGTGTTTATGGTAAATTATAAATAGAGCAAAAAAAATTATATAAATGAGCAGTTAAGTTTAAAAAAAAATTCATATTGGTCAGCTGAGCTTTGCTCGAACCCATATGTCTCTATTATTGAGGTCCCAATGTTGATAACAGTATAAGTCTTATACTGAAGTTTAGGCTAAGTTGCTGTTAAATTTTTAAAATTAATTTTAAATTACGTAATTAAAAAAAAATACGTGTACAATATCTTTTGTTTACATCTCTAAAATTTCCATATTTTTTTTATTGCTTGCGCTTTTTCATGTAAGCCTATAAGCTTTAACAGTAACCTGTGAACTTAAGCCTGCAAGCCTAATAGTTTGAGAGCCGCTACTTTATAAGATGGTCAAAAAGTTTAGACACTCATTTTGACCATTTTATAAAGTAGCGGGTCTCCAACTTTTTGAAGTCGCGGCGCACTTAAAATCCTCCAAATAATTGTTGGGGAACAATATGAAAATTTCTGAGAAATGTCATAATAGTTAAGTAAAATATTACAGAAAAAATGGGTACATTTCATTTTTTTTTATCGAATTAAAGTTCATTTGTATTTATGAGCAACAAGAACGTAAAGGTCCTTTGCGATGTTTTTTAAATGATCTAACATTTATCTCATTGTTTGAGAATAAATTGAAAGGTAAGCTCTCATTTTCTCATCAATACATTGAAGATTTCGTCTCTTTTTACACTTCATTGTGGTGAGGGTAGAAAGTCCTAATTTGCTTGAATATGACGTTGAAACTTGTAGTAAAATTTTCAAACCGTTTTTTTTTTTTTTTTTTTTTAGATATTGACACCCACTTTTTTTGTTAAAGATTTCAAGAGAGGATTCCTTATGTTTAATCCTCAATGCACGATCAGTGGATGTAACTAAGAGTTCTTCAGTAAATATTAAATAATGAATTCCAAAACTTACAGATGGCTGTGTGTCATAGGCTGCAATGGAAATTTTTTAACAATGAAAATTATATAGACGCTAACACTTCTAGTGTGCAACACTTATAGTATATTTTCGGAAATATTCTTTGGTGCTTTATCGCTGTTTTTATTTTATTCATGTAAAATCAGCCAAAAGCAGTCAAGAAAATAAGTCAGCATAAAATAACAGCTTTCATAATAATTGTTTATATTGAAAGCTGTTTTTCAACTGAAAAACTGACACGAAAAAGTGTAATCCATAGTTTTATATCTGAACATCTATTTTTCTGGAATACTGCAGGACACACCTGGAAATTTTCGAGGACACACACTTTGAGAACCCACTATAAAGGCTAGCACCACTTTGGCGGATCCAAGATGCTTTGTAGGACAGAGGAAAAATGTAATCCGAGAAGACTGAGGGATGATTATATCTTATTTGCATATGATATTTCAGATAACTACCACATCACTGTGCCTAGGATGAGTTGTCCCTTTACAGTTTGGGAATGATGTGGGCGAGAAATCTGACTGGGCTCTGTGACGCTCTACTGTTATGAGACCAGGACTTACGGCTTAAAGTGGATTCCGAACCACCAACAAACATCCATTGCAGCGCCAAGATTCGAACCCGAAACCTGTGGTGCCGAGAACCAGAACGGTCACTCTGACCTTCAGCCCTGGAAAATTATCCAAACAATCCGACTATTGTGTGCACAAAATGACTGTAGAGCGTCAAACCAAACCAAACCTAACTTACTGTCTATTGTCTCCAATCAATTTACTTATTTTTTTAAGCAGTGGGTACACCACACACACCAACTGCAAGAACCCAAGTTCCATTCTCTTTTAGGCTAATTATCACATATTATAACTGTTGTACCAGATTATAATAAATTAAAAATTGTGTGACAACTGGCGATAGATTACGGATTTCCAATTGGGATAGACCCCTTAACCTCCTCATCTTAATTCATATATATATTGTTGCTTAATGTTAGTATGTGATAAAAATAAAGTTTCTAAAAATTTAAATAATGGTACTATGGTAAAATAATATGGTAATGGTAACAAAATTAAAAAATACTAAAAATAAATAAAAAAATAAAGATTAAAATTAAAAGAATTTAAATTAAAAATTAGGTACAATTTAGGGGCCTGTTAAAACTTGTGTAAAATTGTATTAATTTTTTTAATTGAGCTCATATGAAACCATTAATAATTTAAATATAAACATACATATATCTTATTACGAATGATTTATACATTCATTTATGTTTAAAACTCGTCTATTAATACAGGATAACTTGTAATTGGCGATTAAATATTCCACAATACATAAGTAATAAACATTTTTTACAAGCATTAATCTCTTACTAATTATGTTGATTCAAAATGTTTTTTTTCCCTAATCGGGAAGCAATTACAAAGATTTGAAATGGATGGATTTTATTTCCTCCATTCTCGTTGACAGTAATGCAGGTTAATTGCTTCCTACGAATTCTGCTTCTTGGAGGAATAGTGAATTGACCACTTGATGAGCATGTAAGACTTTCAACTGATAGTTTATTGGGTACAACGCGGACTCTTCGAGATGCTTGATCCAGTTGTATGTTTTGATTCCTTTTTTTATTATCGAAAACTACAATCTTATTAGGTTAATAAAAAAAAATTAGCATACGAGTGTGTATTTTATTTATAGTAGATCCTTAGGGAAATTCACTTCGGTTTTATTCGGTATTTTATTTCAGTTTTATTGAGAGATGTAAATAAAAACAGAATGTGGCTTACTTGATTTCGGTATATTATAGGCATTGCGTAGTATACATTACGACGGTGACGAAGTTGCAAGGTTAATTAATCTTTTTTAAAAAAAGTTTTATCTTTACAGCTGCTAAATATTCATGCTAAATAACATTTGGGACTCATTGGTATAGAGTCTTGCACTATATTTATTACATCTTGGATAATGATCGATCCTAGGTAAATTAATTCGTAATAATTGAATTACTCGTAATACTTTTGTAAATACTGATTTCAGTTTTACTGAGAGACGAAAATAAAAGCAGCATGTGGTTTACTTGATTTCAACACATAGGTATTGCGTCGTATAAATTACGATGGTGATGAAGTTGCACGGTAAATTAATCTTTTTTTTTTTTTTTAAATAAGGTTTTTTTTTATGTCCTTACGGCTGTTGAATATTCATGGTAAATAACGTTCATGACACACTGGTATAGGGCGTTTGTCTTGCATTACATTTGTTACATAGATGTTCGTTAGTGATTAGGAATCCACGTTAAACTGTAGCTCCCCCGGTTTAGTTAGCCTCAAGTGTGCACAAAATGACCGTCGAGCGACAAAGCTAACCTCATTGGCGTAACAGCTCCATGGTGGACTAAGGCCATCTGCCTACTCGCGGATTTCGAGACAGGAGATGGTTTCTTTTTACACGGCAGAGTTGCCAACCCAACGCTCTACAGTCATAGACTGCGATCGACAGTTTAAAGGTAATTCCGAACCACTCCAAAAATCCATGGCATCGCCAGGACTTGAACCCCAAACGTGTTGCACCGAGCGCCAAAGCGCTAGTCACACTGCCATCAGGCCCCAAACATAAATACTCAAACAGAACAGAAGGAACTGTGGCCCGGATGTGGTTTGAATACGTAACCTTCTGATCTGGAGTCAGACGTGTTGCTGTTGCGCCAGCTCGTTTTATGCTTAGTATGAAATTTGTTATCGAATATTTTCTGGCGTGTTTAATCAATCGATTGTATTTTTTCATATCAGCGTCTCGTTTTATTTTTTCCAATACTTTATGCTACGTTTTCAATTCTAACTTAAAATACAACCAGCAGAATAATTAAAAACATTATTGCCTTTAGTTTCTAAAGTTATAGTTTTGGAAGTTTACGATAATCGATTCAAATTTTCTAAATTATATTTGCATTTTATTTTAATCTTGTAGTGTGAAGGTTGTGCAATCCAATTGTAACTTGGTGTGGTAGGATTGAAATATTTGAGGCGTAGGTTGGAGAACTCGCAGCTTTATTGACACACGCACAAACACCGAACACATACAATTAGCAACATAATATTTAACACATTTAAAGACAGATAATTACAAATTTGTGAAAAGATTTTACTTATAAGCCGAAACCCCAATACTCAGGTATGTGCAGGATGCTCGAAATATACTTCTTCTTCGGGGGAGAGTTTGTAGGCCAACTAATACGCAGAGTTGCGTTAAATATATTTCCTTTCCGGAGGAGAGACTATAAACTGAATGTCAGGAGCAGGCTTGCATTGCGCTTTCTGTTGGGTGAGAGTTTCGAAGGCCTACTGACAGTTTCTCCAGAACGCCACAGAAGCTGTTGTTGCAGTGGGTGGGTGGAAGCATGGGTAAACTATATTTCGTAATTGAATAGTTGTTAACATAGTGTTCCTTTAAAATATAATTTTATTTCAGGAAATATTAATGTAAAAAAAAATCATTACAAGGGAAATATTTTGCTGTAGTTAATCATGTTAATGAAAAGTTCAATTGTTAATTCTGTTTTATTGAATGATGTTTCATAGTGTCCGCACTTAATTACGCACAAAATTGCATTTTTTTCAAAAGTAACAAATTTTCATTACAAAATATATTTTATTCCGTTTAAATATCCAACTGTTTTATACTTCGAAATGCGAGTTTTAATTTTTAAATTGTTTGGCTGAGAAAAAAAGGCCCAGACTAAGATTTTATTTATATTTGTATTTGTATTAGTGATATTATTTAAATTAAATGAAATATTCATATGTCTTTAAAAAAAAATCTTTCTTACCTTTGTAATATTAAACTAAAAATGAAAAAGTCAGAAGAATTTAAAATTTAAGTTAATAAAAAATTTTCTATTAGAAATTACTTTTGTAGTGTGCACGTTGGTCACCCAGATTGTAACTGGGTGCGGTTGGGTTGAGATACTTATAGCGCAGGTTGAAGAACTCGTAGCTTTATTTACACCACAAATACCACACATACAATTAGAGTCAGACAATATTTAACACATTTAAAAACGTATAATTACAGTTTCGGGGAAGGATTCCACTTCTAAGCCGAAAACACGAAACGCGCAGGGTGCACGAAGGATACTTTCTCACCGGGTGAGAGTGTGTAGGCCGACTAATATGAAGGGTTGCGTTAAATATATTTCCTCTCGGGATGAGAGACTATTAACTAAATGTTTCTCTGCGGGAGCGCAGGTTGAGCTGTACTCGGATGATAGTCTCGAGGCCGACTGACCATTTCTTCTGAACGCCACTTGGTATAGGTGTATAGGGGGAAGAATGGATACACTTTTAAAGAATAATAAATCTGTACTGGTATTTATTTATTTTATAATCATTTTCATCTAACAAACGTATGTTTGTAGACGTTAAACTAATTGTATTGTATATTTTCAATGATTAAGTTTTCATATAGGTATAATAAATTTAAATCTTTTTTTTATATCAAAGTTTTCGTATATGCTTGGATAAGTTAAAACCTACCTGAATGGGGACAGTTTCAAGAAACTTATACATTGCCACTTTGTGGAAAATATTTGTCCTTGGTAAATTGTGAATATTTTTAGACGCATTTTTTACTTGTTTTAGGTTTTTTTAAAATCATTTTTAGAAATTTGAATATAACTTTAAAGTTTATAATTTCTGCAGAAAAAGTTTATTCAAATGAATTTTAAATTACAAAATGCATTAATTAAAAATTTTATTACATACATTCTGAGCAAAGCTCGATTAAATAGTTCTCATCCTGATATTCTGTCTAGAGAGATTTAAAAACTGCAAAATATTTTAAGCATTATTATTAAATGCATTTTAAATCGTTATGACTTAAATTAATTTTAGTTTTTATTATTTAATTAAGATTTAATTTTAATTAAAATAAAATTTAATATTTTAAATACTTAAATTGATTTATTTTTTAATTTATTAAAATAAATGTAGAGCTTCTTTTTAAAATACCACACATTGACATATTTTATGATTAATTATATTTTCTTAAACAATTACATAATTACATGAATTATAATTAACTTAATTGTAAGTATTAATTAACTTGTATTTCTAAATATAATGAACTATTTAATCGGGTTTTTTTTACAGCATGTTTAAAATAAATTTTAAGTTAATGCATTTTGTAAGTTAAAATACTTTTGAATAAATTTTTTCCGTAGAAAATTATAAATGTTAAAATTATATTTAATTTTCTAAAATTGATTTAAAAGACCTAAACATGAGAAAAAATGTGCATAAAATATTAAATATGATCATTAATCATATTTATTTGTAGCCAACAAACCCAGACGTGTAATTAAGGACATATCGATAAAGATTGGTCAATATCGATTCAGAATGAATAAAAGCAAAACTTCATTTCTAACAAAGCTGTTTTTCATGGAGATTGAGACATTAAACCAACAGTAAAACGCTCAAATGGTCGGCAAAAAGGATTCATCTTAATTACTTTGACAGCCTGTCGGTTATTTTTGTGTTGCTACTGCTGCCTTGAGCAATAACAGTAAAAATATTTAAAATACATAACACTCCAGTCAATGCAATATTTTTTATGCTAGATGTGACTACTAGAACATGCATAATTGTTAAATTGCAGTGTTTAGTAGAAAAACTTTTTGACTTTGTTCAAGATTCACTCAAATTATAAAGTAACTAAATCACCAAGATTGGAATTATCTCAAAATAGTTCATTTTCAATTATTTAACTTAATTTACTTTTAAGTGTATCATAAGCACGTAATAAAAAAATATTAAGAGCTTCAAGTGTTTTCAATATTTGCGATGCTAAAGTGTATCAATTACCTTTTTATCAATTAAGTGTATCAATTATCTTGTTATCAATTAAGTGTATCAATTATCTTGTTATCAATTAAGTGTATCAATTATCTTGTTATCAATTATCTTTTTATCAATTATCTTTTTATCAATTATCTTTTTATCAATTATCTTTTTATCAATTATCTTTTTATCAATTATCTTTTTATCAATTATCTTTTTATCAATTATCTTTTTATCAATTATCTTTTTATCAATTAAGTGTATCAATTATCTTTTTATCAATTAAGTGTATCAATTATCTTGTTATCAATTAAGTGTATCAATTATCTTGTTATCAATTAAGTGTATCAATTATCTTTTATCAATTAAGTGTATCAATTATCTTTTATCAATTAAGTGTATCAATTATCTTTTTATCAATTAAGTGTATCAATTATCTTTTTATCAATTAAGTGTATCAATTATCTTTTTATCAATTAAGTGTATCAATTATCTTTTTATCAATTAAGTGTATCAATTATCTTTTTATCAATTAAGTGTATCAATTATCTTTTTATCAATTAAGTGTATCAATTATCTTTTTATCAATTAAGCGTATCAATTATCTTTTTATCAATTAAGCGTATCAATTATCTTTTTATCAATTAAGCGTATCAATTATCTATTATTTATTCTGAACTATTGTTATTTTCACTAATAAAAAATAATAGAGAAATTCGTCATTAGAGGCTTAAATAATTCCCAATAGTTTTAAAAACAGCTTTGTAAATTGCAATTTTCTCACCCAAGATATGCAATTTTATACCTTGAAATTAAATTGTTTTTGATAACCTTTATAACGTTTACTCCTTACATAATTCTACTGGTTTCGCGTCTTTTGTTAAACGTATGCGTATTGAGAAATATGATTCAAAGTAATAAAATATTAAAATTTATGTGTATAAATATACTATCGGATATGGTTTATTTCGGAAAAAAAATTTAAATGAATTGAGAGAACATCTGTCATGCAAATATAACACATCTGTTAACTTTTAAAAATTATCATTTGGAAAAATAAAATTATTTTGAAACGCTATTTATAAACAAAAAGAATTTAAAATGTAAAGTACTGTTTCTCTAATACTCATGCTATAGAATAGTTGAAACAGAAAATATTTAAAAAAAAAACATCGCATTAGTTGACGGCGCCAAAAAAAGTTTTTATATAATGAAAAGATATTTAATAATTTTTTTTTAAAGTTTCGCTACGTATGTGGCAACATGAGATTCAATGAAAAATGAAATTTTAAGTGGTGAAGTTTTTTAAGAAAATAGTGACGAACAAATCTTTTTTTTTTTTTATATACAGATAAAAAAATTATAGGAATAAAATCTTTAATATATGCAAGTATTAAACTTTTAGTTTCATAATTGTGTTACTGTTTCTATATATTAACCTCGTTTTATTTTGGATAAGGTTGTCAAAGCTTCTAGCTATTTTCATGAACGATAAAATCTTAATGTATTAATGTTCATTGCCATTATATCCGCATTGCCAAATTCGTGGCATATGCATTATATTTTGGCCGTAAGAAATATGTTAAAAAGAAATAAAAACATGAAAATATTTCATTAGTAAACAATTTTAGCATCGATAATAAACTACCGATTAATTAAAATATTACTATTGAAGCATTTAGGTTACTAGAAATGAATGTATCAGTCTTCGTTTTAATATTTTATCTTTCTAGCGTGTTGACAATTGTGGTCAAAATTTACAGCTGACCAATGGGAAATAAATTTTCAGAAAAAAAAAAAAAAAAATTTCTGCACAAATTTTTTTTCTATAATGTTTTGTTTTAAACAGTCTGTCTATAATGTTTACTAAAAATGTTTTTATGTGTTTAAAATGTTTAAAAATTTATTACATTTACTACTTTTACTTACATTACATTAATTTATTTACATTTAATACTTTTACTTCATTACATTAATTTATTTACATTTAATAATTTTACTTCATTACATTTAATTTTTTTTACTTTTTACATTTTATTACATTATCTTTACATGTTTTGAATGTTTATTCATTCTGTTTGATGCTTAATAAAAATGTTTTCTATGACATTTATTGTTAGTTATTAATTAGTGCGCTGCTGGTGAGCATTAGGGCTGAGGTTCAACCCGTTGGCCGTTTGTTGTAGACACTGTTTAAAAAAAAATAAGGAGACTCGATGGCGTTTGGGATGTTCAGCATGTTGCCTCGTGAGTCGGATTACTTGGTGATATTTTTCCGGGTTTTCTCCCATACGATACTAAAATGCGGAATAGTTCTCCCCTAAAAGTCCTCCCAGAAATGCACTGCCCACCTTCTCCAGCGTCACTGAGCCACGTCAGACTTCTACCTACGGGTACTCTATCGCAACTGGAACTGCATCCTTTCCTTCCATAGCAGATCACTCATGGGAAACTAATTTTTCCTAAAACATCGTTAGTGCAACATAATTTTGAATCGGATTATTTATATCTAATTAACAATTTCATAATGCTCTTCTATCAAACATGCTTCGAAATTTGGCTGCGGTTTGTGCAACCATGTCAGCCGTACTGATAAAGGACTCGGAGCCCATCGTATTTGGACTCATAAGGTTGGAGTAGTTCCAAATCGTACCGTTGATTTTTGCGGGCGTCCTCGGAGACTATTTTGGTTATTTTTGGTTCACTGGACTATTTGTGAAATTCAGCATATTGCCTCGTAGTTTTCCGGGTTTTCTCCCATACGATACACAAATGCAGGGTATTTCTCCCTAAAAGTCACTACCTTTATTCTTTAGCGACACGAAGCCCAGTCTGACTTCTACCTACAGGTGCTCTATCAAAACAAAAGTGCCTCTTTCCCTCTATCCATGAGTAGATTATTCAAGGGATGCCCTTCCAGTTCTGCAGGACACTGAGGATTAGACACAACAAGATTTATTCATTTTTTTTAAACACTGTTTAATATTTCAGCAAAAATGAAGTAACTGCTTGAAGTTACGAAACATTGCTTAAAAAAATCTTTCAGAAACGGCATGTGAATTTGCACTTCAATAAATTCTTTTATTGAAGAAAATTCCAACAAGCAATTTCTTTATGACAGATTGAAATAAATTCTTTTATTGAAGAAAATTCCAACAAGCAATTTCTTTATGACAGATTGAAATAAATTTTTTTATGAAAACCTTTCATTAAAGAAAGAAAGGAATAACGTGGTAGAGGCGAGAAATTCTTACTTCAAATAAGTGTTGTGAATTTATGAACGGAAAAGTAAAATGACAAACAATAACCAACAACATTTATTCATTTCTTTTTAAATCGCTGCGTAATATCTCAACAAAAATGAAGCAAAATGAAATTTCAAAATGTCATATTTTGTTAAACAATCTTTCAAACGTCATATGAATTTGCACTTCAATAAATACTTATTGTTTGTTGGAATTTTCTTCAATAATTCTTTCTATGGCATAAAATGAAATAAATTTTTTGTGATAACGTTTTATTAAAGAAGTAGAAAGGGAAATATCTTGATAGAGACGAGAAGTATTTACTTCAAACAATTGATATGAATGTATGAACAAAAAATAAAATGACAGTTTGAACTTTTAAATTTGAGAATTTAAGTTCCTCTAACTTGCTTAGTTTGTTAAGAATTATTTATTTAATCTTCAGTCAATGATTTCAATACTAAAAATGCTTTGAATTGGTGAGTACTTCACCGAATACCATTTTCATTTACTGATTACTTTAGATCCGGATTAAGAGCAGCTTCTTTTAAAAAGTATAATGGTCGGAGATTGAAGTGTGTTCCATATTTATTTTATAGTTGAGTGTCATTTAACAAACTCAATAAAATCTTTGATACACATGCATATTTTGCGCTAATTTAAACTATTGAAAATCAGGTAGCAATCGCCCAATTTTAATGCATGCATAATAAAAGTTTTCCTTAGTTGGAGTTGATGAAATCTAGGTGATTAGTTTAAACTTTTAGTTTGATTAGAAAGAAGTCAATAGATGAATGTGCTCAAAAAGTCTAGCCAGCAAGAAACTTTGTTTGTAATAGTTATGGTTATCATTCAAATAGTCGAATTTCTTTTTGCAGGGTTAGCCAACCCAAATAATCTTGAGGCTATTTTGGAAATGCATCATAACTCCGCGGGCTGTATATAAAATTATATATCCCCATATTAAATTTAGACCCACTATAGAAATATTTTTGGAAGGAAAAATTGAAACATAATGAGTTATTATTTTTGTGTTTACTATTATTTTCACATGTAAAAATAGATAATATAATAATAATGATACTAAACGCGCGTTGTAAAGAAATCTATAACACTAAAAATGAAATACAGAAAATATATAAATATAAATGAAATAAAAAATTGAAATCATTAAAAAATATTTATTTTACTAGTGCGATATTGGTTTCTTCACTCTTTCACTTAACTTTTTCAAATCGATCTCAATGTGAGTATTTGCACAACGTAATTGGTGTTGCAGGTTAGCGTCCGTTTTGTTTGACCGTGTTTTGTGTTTGGTCAATTTCATTTTCGAAAAAAAAAAGATTCACAGGTGTAAATTGAACCAAAAGCATTAACAACTTCAACTAAGAGTCTGGTTTGCTCTGTTATCAACAATCAACTGTGCGTATCTAGGGACGGTCAATGAGGTTAATTAAAGTGAAATATAGAACCCGTTATATTAGATGTTCCAAGATGAGCGCGCATCTTGAGTTCACCGAATATAATTATTCTGTAAACTCATAAATAAAACAAGCAAGATCTGTCGTATATTCGCAAGAATATTATTTTAAAATCAAAGTTAATCGTTTCTCATCATTTCGGCAATTAATTTCTGAATATATGGATGCACATTTAATGCATTTTTTTAATACATTGGTTTTCACTACTTTGACCATTATAAAATATATTTTGTGAAAGTACGATAAATCTCACGGGCCGGAAAAATATTCAAGACGAGCAGCAGGTGGGCCATCCCAATTTTTGGCAAAGAAAAATATGATCTAATATTAGTGGTATACCACGATATATTATTTTTAGGTGCAATTGATTTTTTTTATTCATTTCTTCATGCGTGTTGCTTATGAAATGTTAGTAGTTTTACCTTTTGGTTTTTTTTGTCCTGCTTCAGAATTTAATCAGCTAGGATTACAACATTGTCCCTTCAGTTTTATAATAGTCCCGAATAAGTAATGAAGTAATATTAGTGACGTACTGGATAAGTAATGAAGTAATATTAGTGACGTACTGGATAAGTAAGGATGTAATATTAGTGACGTACTGGATAAGTAAGGATGTAATATTAGCGACGTACTGGATAAGTAAGGATGTAATATTAGTGACGTACTGGATAAGTAAGGATGTAATATTAGCGACGTACTGGATAAGTAAGGATGTAATATTAGCGACGTACTGGATAAGTAATGGATGTAATATTAGTGACGTACTGGATAAGTAATGGAGTAATATTAGTGACGTACCGGCATAAGTAATGGAGTAATATTAGTGACGTACCGAGGATATATTACTTCATATCTTGGATGCAATTAAATTTTTTTACTCGTTTCTTCATGCATGTAATTTATGAAATGTTAGTAGTTTTACCTTTTGGTTTTTACTTTTCTCCGCTTCAGAATTTAATCGGCTAGTATTACAACATTGTTCCTTCCGTATTAACTGATTCGAGACACGAAAATGTTGAAAGCGTATGCCTCTCCGGAAGTGAAATCGGATCGCAGCCGCTTGCTTTCGACGTTTCTGTTAGAATTTTGGATCGGTGCCATTATTGTGGAGGCTTCTTTTGGCTCGATGTTAAAAGGCTTGAGGGAGCATTTTTTTTATTGGATTTCAGTCTATTTTTTTCTCTAGATAAAATATTGAATGCACGCAAGTTTTTCTTCATTTAGAAAAACTTTACTTAATTAAACATTCTTCATAAAATTTACCTGAACCTATTTTTGTACAAGAGCAACGCATATCTGCGATTCATTTATTTCACATTTTTTTTATTTTTTTCATTTATTCATTCATTTATTAACAGGCTTTTTGCCTCATTTATTGCTTAATGGTAAAATGTAAATGGATAACAATGTGTTTCCTGCTAGAGATGCAGATTTTAGAAATGAAAAAATGTCTTATATTGATTATGCTTAGAGAAAATGTCTTGTATTGACAAACAGTCTAAGTTGGTATTTTAAAAATACTTGTGGTTTTTCATATTTTCATAATTGGGGGCCTGATGGCCGAGTGATTAGTGCTCTGGTTCTGTGTGCCACAGGTTTCTGGTTTCGAGTTCGGAGGTGCCATGTATGCTTCTAGTGGTTCGGAATCCCTTTAAACTTTAGATCCCGATTTAATAAGACTATTGAGCATAGGGTTGACAACCCTATCCTGTAAAAAGAAAACATTTCCTGTCTCGAAATCTGTGTAGTAGCCGGTTGACATCTGCCCACCATGGGTTGTAGTGCCAGGGAGTTAGTTTTATTTCATAAATAAAATATTTGTTTACTGTATAATATATATCAGCTTAACATCAAAGAAATACGTTTTTGGTTTTGATTGTTTTCTTAATACTACATATTTGATAAGGATAAATTTTGCATAATTACATTTAAATTAGATAAATTACAATGGTATAATCTTCTTATACATGGGTGTCTCAGCACCTTGTTAGAAAACTTCTATGAAGGTTAGCGGCCTGGTGGCCAGTTGGGTAGCGCTCTAACATTTGGTACCACAGGCTTCAGGTTCGAATCCTGGCGGCATCGTGGATGTTTGTTAGTGGTTCGAAATCCACGTTAAACTTTAGGTCCCTGTCTAATGAGTCTAAAATGTGCATAAAATAACGACAGAGCGACAAATCAAACTAATCTAGGGAGATTAAAATAGACAACTTATACCTAGATGACATGGAATCGCATGGCAATACATGGTCGAGAAAGCATTTCTTTCACTGTAGAGAGCTCGGAAAGTAAATGCCAGACGTGAAAAAATACCACATAAGCGAATACACGATTTATTAATCAATGTATACCACAAGTAACATGGTCAACAGTAACAAAGTTCAACTATTATTATATGTCATTTTTACAAAGTACTCACCACGCTTTGTACAAGGACATCATTGTACGATGCATTATAACTTGCAAATTCATGCTATCTGCCGGAAAATCTATGTCAACATAATTCGTATCTTTCTTTCATAATATATCTCTGGTAATCGTTGTGTGTACAAATTCCCCCATTGCCAAATACTAAAATTCCGAAATTCAACATCTCTGTAATTGCAATGCATATCATTGGATTCGTGTTCCTATGATAAGCCATCCAACCACTTCTTAAACGTGTGAAATGTAGTATCTCTGCAAGTACTTTTAGAACACTCTCGACCATGGCAACTCCATCTACAGAGTCAGAAACATACCACCATCTACGTATTGTTATGCGATAAGTATTGTACTTTGTATATTTGTTTTATGAAGACAAGGATTCTTTAAACTTACATTGACAACACTATTTTATGTATATTCCTCATTAACTCGTAACAATGTTATATTAACCATTTCGATTGCTCTAATCTGGATTCTTTCATAATGGCTGTCCGGTAATCTTTGTGTATACAAGTTCCCCCATTTCCAAATACTGAAATTCCAGAATTTAACATTTCCATAATTGTAATGTATATCATTAGATTCGTGTTCATATGATAAGCTATCCAACCACTTTTCAGCGTGTGAAATGCAGTATCTCTACAAGAACTTGCAGAAGTATCTCGACTTTGCCAACCCTTTTACAGAGTCAAGAAAACACTGCCGTCTACTTATTGTTATGCGATAAGTATTGTATATTGAATCTTGTATATTTGTTTTATGAAGACAAGGCTTCTATAAACTTACATTGACAACAGTATTTTATTTTTATCTATTCCTAATTAACTCGTAACAATATTAACCATTTCGATGATTCTAATCTAGACTGTCGTAGGAATGTGGTATTTTTAACCCTCTTTACAATAAAAGTGGGGTTAAATTTAAATAAAATAATTAAAATAAAAATTATAAAATTAATAAAAAAATTAAATTAAAATTAAATAATAAAATTTTTAATAAGTATTTTTAAATTATATTTAAATAAAGTTTTATAAAAGTAATGTTTATTATTGTCACATGGATGATAGAAAAATCTTTTGTTATAAATTGAATTGAATTGAATACTCCTGGGAAAACTAATTTATTTCTCTCGAAGAGGATTCATTTAGATGATTTATTTTTTTTGAAGATTCAATAAAACAACACTTCTCACACTGCAAATACATTAAAAATAATCTACAACTCTTTCGAATTTTCGTATTAAATTTTTTGCAGAATTTTAGACCACCCTGAGTTTAGTTTCTTTTGCTAGATTAAAAAAAAAAACTTGAATTATGAAGAGAAGATAATAAAACTTAAGATAAAATCAAAGTATAATCCATTTACGTATTGCTAGTTATGTAGTGTGTACATGCTTTATCACTTATTTTGTAAAGATATTTGAATGTAAATACTTAAATACTGTTCGTAACAGTTAATTTAACTGTCATTTGGACAGACTATGATTTAAAAAGTTTAAATCAGTGACTTGCCGCTGATAGGGGATAAATTTTAGGGTTAATGTCAACTTTTATTACAATGCACATTTTTAGTAAATAATAATTCTTTTGTATTGAAATAAGAATACAGTCATTTTCTATTTAAATAGTTAATAGAATTCCTCAAGCACTTTTTTTAATTACCATCACAGAACAACAAATGTTTAACACAGGTGTGGCCAAGCCAAATGATCTTGCGGGCCACTTTGGAAATACACCATAACCCCGCGGGCCAAATATAAAATTATATATCCCCATATTAGATTCAGACCCACTATAAATATTTTTTGGAGTGAAAAAGGGAAACATAAGGAGTTATTTTTGTGTTTGCTATTATTCTTGCATGTAAACATGGATAATATAATTATAATGATACTAAACGCACATTGTAAAGAAATATATAACACTAAAAATGAAATCATTAAAAATATATAAGTAATATATAAGCGAAATAAAAAGAATCTATTTTAGTAGTGCGATATTTGTTTCTCCACTCTTTCACTTAGTTTTTACAAATCGATCTCAATTTGGGTAATTGCCCATCGTAATTAGTGTTGTAGGTCACCGTCCGTTATGTTTGAGAGTGGTTTGTGTTTTTTTTTTTTTATAAAATGAAATGGACCATTCGCTGGTGTAAGTGAAACAAAAGCGCTAACTTCAATTAAGAGTCTGGTTTGCTCTGCTATCGACAATCAACTGTGAGTATCTAGGGATGGTCACTTAATGTGAAACATAGAATTTGTTATATTAGATGTTCAAAGATGTGCGTATATCATGAATTCAAAGAATATAATTTAATTATTCTACGGAATCGTAACTGTAAATTCATAATAAAACGGGCAATATCTGTCGTATAATGCGAACAAATACTACACACAGGCATTAAGAGACATAGGGCACAGATTCAGAAATTAGATTCCTAAACGGACTCCGCTTCTACAAGCAGGCTGCGCGATAGATACTTCTCCGGGCGAGAGTCTGTAGACCAACTAATGCGCCGGGATGCGCTAAATATATTTCCTCTCGGGAGAAAAGATTATGAACTAAACGTTTCTCAGTGGGAGCTCAGTACTTCCTCCCAGGTGATAGTCTTGAGACCAACTGACCGTTGCTTTTGAACGCCACAGGGGGCGCACTTGCCAGTGTGTAGGAGGAAGCACGTTTAAAAAATCTTAATTTAATAAG
The DNA here is from genome assembly GCA_021605075.1 of Caerostris darwini. Classification (NCBI taxonomy): domain Eukaryota; kingdom Metazoa; phylum Arthropoda; class Arachnida; order Araneae; family Araneidae; genus Caerostris; species Caerostris darwini. Next base: position 308,095 of record BPLQ01007036.1, on the reverse strand, counting down.
AATTTTTCATGTTCAAGATAATTGCCTAATTATTCCTTGATAAAAAGGAAATTGTGAAATTTGTAAAAGTATTTTTTCTCCTTTAAATATTTAGGCATTCGTACCAATTTTTTACACCAGTAGACGAGGCCATACACTACAGAGTTATACCAATATACAATACATGGGTAAATATATGAACAGTCTAAATAGGTCGATTGTTTTACGAGTAACACCATTTTAATGGATAGGAGGCGTTTGTTTAGAGAAAAAGGGGGTAAAAATCGTAACATTTTCGTGTCATTTTGAATAAAACCAGGAACATTATAAACATGTTGACCGATGAAAAAGAATATCATAAGAACCAATGAATTTAGTTTTTCAATTTGCAGTTCGTCACCAGCGGGCATCGAACCATTCTCTTACACGATAGTTCACGCACATTTACTGAACCGCTATTTAGGTAGAATAGTTTTCATTAATTTTTCTACTAGTATGTGATATTTTTAAATTTGTAATTAAAAATTTTTGTTTTGACTATAAACATGCAGGTTTTCTGTTATTTTGTTTCATTTTTTTAAAAATATTATTTTAAATTAACATTTTTTTTCGTTTAAATATAAGTAACTTTAATATTATGTGGAATAAACTAACTCCTTGGCAATACAGCTCTTGGTGGGCCAAGGCCATCCGCCTACTGGCAGATTTCAAAACCGGTGATGGTTTCTTTTTACAAGGTAGGTTTGCCAGCCCGACGCTCAACAGTCATATTAGTCCGGAACCTACGGCTTAAAGTGGATTCCGTGCTACTACAATCATCTATGATATCCGAGATTTAAACCCAAAACCTGCGACACCGAGCGCTAGTCACTCGGTCGCCATGCCTTACTATATAGAATATACTGCATTAATTTCCCTTTTTTATGTAATTATTTATACCGAAAAATTACTTGTAAGACCTTTTTATTTGCTCTTTACAAATAAGCCCCCTCCTCCAAAAAAAAAAAAAATCTTAAAAATGATAAAATAAAGGAAAAACGGTAATTTTTCTTTTGTATACATCGGTATGTAATCAGGAATGAAAGTTATAATATACTTGTCATTAAAGGTTTGTGTACGTTTTGTCTTTGAGGGAAATTTCATCTAAATTGAGTGAAATCGCAAACTGCGATACGACTAGTTTAACATTTATGTAATTGAACATTTATGTTATTGAAATGACTGTACTCTTTCCTTTTCAGGCGACATACCCGATTGGGTGGAAGGTCAACTGTTCAGATTGGGACCTGCCAAGTGGGACTTCGATGAAGATTTCTCCCTGAATCACTGGCTGGATGGCTCTGCTCTTCTCTACAAGTTCACCATAAGAAAGGGACGCGTAAGTAGACCAATAGAGATTTCTACCTAATATCACTCAATAGATTCTTTTAAGTCATGGAATGTTTTTTAGATGACTCATTTAGTAATAAATGGCGCGGGAAAATCACATTTCATACGTGCGTTTTAGATGCTTTTCTCATTATTTTATGTTGAATATTGGTGGACCCCTGGTTCCAATTATGTGTATCACGATGAGGGGAGGACATTACATCCCGAGAAGATTGCGGCCTGAAGGCCAATTGGCTAGCGCTCTATCTTTTGGTACCACAGGCTTCAGCTTCGAATCCTTTCGGTGGCATGGAGGTTTACGAATGGTTCGGAATCCATTTTAAACTGTAGTCCCAGTGTAATTAGTCTAAAGTGTGCACAAAATGACCATAGAGCGACAGAACAACCCGCCCCCTCCCCCATTTGATTGAAGTATGGGAAAAAACGGGAAACTCCCAAAAGGAGCCTGTCCAAAGATGCGAGAGGCTTTCTACAAGTTATCACTATTGCCAATGAGAGCTTGATGGCCGAGCAAATGGCGCTCGGTGTCACAGGTTTTGGGCTCGAGTCCCGGGTAAACCGTAGATGTTTGTAATAGTTCGGAATTCACTTTAAACTGTAGATTCCGGTCTTATTTGATTTGTAGAGAGTTGTGGGGGTAGCGTTACTCTCGTCCATATCATATCTTCAAGCTACAAGTGCCCCCTGGGTAATGAGTAACCGCGTTTGTCCGGGCAGCCCTCATGACATGCTTTCTTCAAGGCTAATTTATATAGGGCTGCTCGCAGGGACATGGCCAATACGATCCATCCTCGACGTAATTAAAAAGGTTGTATCTACTTTCAAAAATATAAATGCAATATTGCAGTCTTATCTATATGAATTTAAAATCTTCCTTAGTTCGCCAAAAAATTGCCAAAGTTCGCCCGTCATCGCCAAATTACCTTCGGCTAAATAATTATAGTGAACAGTTAATCCATATACGTTACAAATTATCACAAACGGCCTTCGGGTATTTCTTAATCTTGAAAAATTGAAATTTAAATTTTCATATTAATTCCTATTTTTCTGATATCTCTACATGCTGCAGAATTGTTATAGTTTTTTAGGTACTTACGTATTAACGGTACCTTGGCGACAGTTACGCCAATAAAGAGCACACGCGCCAATTGCAGCTACAGTAGCTTTAAGTGTAGCTGTTAGATTGACGACACTTAAAACCGCCAAGTCTGTCTCCAAGGTACCGTTAATACGTAAGTACCGTTTTTTAACTTTATATCATTATTTCTTAGTAACGAGATTTATTGCAAAAACTTGAACAGAAGTAAGGCAACATGCTGAATGTACCGATAATCCGAACGTAAACCTGTCTGCTTACTGGTATAGGGCTGTAATCAGCTGGCAGATAAGATTTATTTGCGTATGAAGAGGTTACAAGAAAATTGCAAAGACATTCCACACATGTGGAGAACACCTCGCAGGACGCCAGGTAGGATAATAAAATCCACAAAAGATAAGATCGCATATGATTATTTGTACATATAGTAATGACAATAATTTCTAGGATGAAAATATGTTTGTGGGGAGAATGATAGTTCGTTAAAAATTCATGGTTATAGAAGTTATTCTGAGCTAAGAAGGATGTAGTTTAAGTGCATACTTTTAGAATACTACTTTTTACTTTAATAAGTTGAGTAGTGAGAAATACAAATGTTTTCAACCATGCATCACCATGAGATGAAGATGAGTGGCGAGGGATGATGTTCTTTTATTAATTGAAGAATATGTAATTTCCTGAGATTGGGTTGATGTAGAAATTGTTCTTGAATGTAAAAGACATGCAAGATTAGGTAGTTCTTTTTTTTAATTTTATTATCTTGATGAAAATAAATTAAAAAATAATTTGATATTAGAATGTGATTTCAAAGTATTCAAGAGCATTTAATCGTAACGCCATCTGGTGTTCTAGAAGGAAGTTAAAGCATGAGTAGTAAAAGTCATCAATCGATGAGTGTTGTTATAGCCTAGATGCCCCTTAAAGACTTTTATCCCCGATTGCTGACGACTGTTCAAATAGAAGTGAAATTGAAGGAGCAGTGGTGAGAAATGTTAGCAACGACTTGAAATCGTACCGAGAACAGGTTTATTAGCTGGCTGAAATTGGATTTTAATAATGTAGAAAAAATCAAGATTACAAAAATATATGATTATATGGGGATAGGAAACGCCTCGCAGGGCGTCTTATAAAATGAATATTAAAAATATAAGGATGGTTATATATATATATGAATATAAAGGTTAAATATATGGTGAAAGTCGTAATAAAATATAAAAGTTGAGGATATATAGTTCGTGTTATGTGCAATGATGAGAGTTAAAAGTTTGTTTTAAGGTGTTAGGATGTAAAGAGTATATTATGAATGAGGAAATGATATCTCAAGCTGTTGATGTGATCAAAAGTTATATATAACCAACATAATGAATAGTATTTCAAGACGGAGAAGATAAGAGTTGAAGTTGTAAAGAAATGAAATAGCTTTATGGAAAAATTTCTGTAGTGGAGTAGCTTGAGAAATAGGAGTGAATCTAATTTATGTTCATAATGAGTTAAGTGAATCTTTTTCTTTTATTTCATTAATTATGTTATAGAACTGCATATAACATAGGATATTTCATGATAAAATAAATGTAAAAGAAAGTTTGACATGTTTAAGAAGAATATAAATTCCCTCGATGCAAATAAAAATATTTGTTTGCTCGTGGCGCCATCTGTTGAGATTAGAAAGAATCATGAGCGAATATTGGAGAGGAGGTGAAAAAGTAAATCGGCGATTATTAATTTCGCTACCTTTCGATTGCTTGATCTGTACGCTAAACCAGCTATGCTTATGTTCGAGATAAGTTAGTAAGGGATTGCATTTGGATAGTAAAGGTTAAAAATAAAGGAAAATAATTTAAAATTATTGTGGATCTTTTTTTATTGATAATATTAACAAAACGGTAAAAGTTGATTAGCGAATTTGGGATCTTAGGCAATTTATTGCAGAAGTTATCAACAAGATGCTTAAAGTAACTTTAAATAAGTGGGAATTCGAGTTCTTTATACATTCGACTGTTTCTGAAGTACCATGGACTGTCACTAATATATCTGAGAGTTTTAATTTGAGAAGAATGAATTGTATTGATACTTCTTTTATCGGCATAAGCCTATATGAGGGAATTGGGCGAAGAATCGATTTGTAGATGAGAATTTTATTGTTAAGATCAAGTTGAGATTGATTATAGAGGAGAGGATAGAAGACATTTATTAGATTGATGCCAAGTGAGCCTTTTGTTTAAGGTGACTTTAGGATATTTAACATAATTAGACCAGGGCATGTTGTGGGTATTAAGTTGTAGAGGTATTGCAGTTTTTCTCTTGAAACAAAACAGGATTGCTAACCCTTCTGTTGTGTTAATTTTTATCTTCCAAGAATTTAACCAGATTTCTAGTACTAAAATATAATCCTGCAGGTGGTTTCTGGTGTGTGTTATCTGAAGTGTTTTATTCTGAGTGAAGATTATAATGTCATCTGCATAGATGAATTTGTTTGCAAAATCTATGTTTGGAATGTCGTTGTGATCTATTTGAGGGATAACAGCAGTGATATGTGAGGTGAAGAAACTCATTATTAATTCTGGTGATAAAATTTCTGTTAGTGAGATGGTGAATTAAAATATTAATGATTTTATCAGAAAAATGAAGAATAATTAATTTGTAGATGAGGCCTTCAATTCAAATTTTCATCGAAGTCGAGCATCACCGGGCTTTGCCAGTACTTGGTAGGGTGATAATCTGGAAACAACACATATCGCTGGCATTCAAATTGTTTGGTTATGGATTCTTAATTGTGCCGAATTTTTAAATTTTAACCTTTTATTTTCATTAAATGTTTTTGTTAATAGGGCTATATTTTTAATTTGGATAAATTTTATTATACTAACGTTAATTAAAAGGCCAATCTTAAAGTCTAATTCAACATTATTAAGACGAGGAAGTTATCGGAAAATTCAAATTCGAAATATCTTTAGTAGAAATGGTTTGCAAATACCTACTACTGTGCCCAAAAAGTAAGACCAATTTTTATTTTTTTCAAAAACTCTTTATTCTTCCAAATTTATTTCATTGCTTTCAAAGTAATTCCTTCCGGATACAATGTACTTATGCCAACTTTTCTTCCAATCCTCAATGCATGCTAAAAAGTCATCGATAGGGATGGCCTTCAAAACGCGCGCGATTCACGTGGAATCTCTTCAATCGACTCAAAACGGTGTTCCCGGAGCGGTTTTGAGTTTAGGGAATAGCCAGAAGTTGCATGGTGGGAATATGGTGGTTATGGAACAATAGGGTTTCATTTTTGGCGAAAAAGTCGCGAAGAATCAATGCAGTGTGAGCTGGCGCATTATCGTGATGCAAAAACCAAGATTTCTTTCCATAAATATGGCCTCTTTTTGCGAATAGCTTCACGCAAACGACGCATAACACTCAAATAATATTCCTTGTGGACAGTTTGGCCCGGCGGAAGGAATTCATAATGCACGCCCCAGCGCTTCAACGCGTTCTCTGGCTTCTTTGAACTGTTTATACCACTTCTAAACATTTCTTTCAGATTTAGTTAGCTCACCGAATGCCTTCTGAAACATTGTATACGTTTCAGCACACGAATATTTATTCCGCAAGCAAAATTTCATGCAAGCACTTTACTGAATTAATACAGATATTTCAAAAATCGCCGTTTGAGCGTCTCACAAAGCCAAGCGTGACTCACACACTAATGAATATTTTGACGTCAATTTCACTCTGATGTCAAGGACAGTGCCAACAACCTAAAAAAAAAAAAAAAAATTTTGAAGTTCCATTTGCCCGGAAAATTTAAATTGAAAATTGGTTTTGCTGTTTGGCCAGAGTAGTATACATAAAGAACACAATTCTTTGTTATTTTTCATTTATTTTCTTCTAATTTTTCAAAACCAGAAAGATTGGCATTGATCATCATTTTAACTCAAATTTTACATATAATTAGATTCAAAAACGAGATTTATCAAACTCCCAGTAATGTGAGTAGTTAACTTGCATGATGTCGTGGGTTTATTCAGTCACAGTGACTCCGTCTATTACAGTCAATGCTTTCGGAAGCTAGGAGACCCGATGACGATTTAGACAGAATTGATAAGAGCCTTGTATTAACTCTTTGATTCTCTCTCAGAATTGATAAGAGCTTTGTATGAAATCGAGCTTTCTGGTAATTCTGGGATTATTTGAGGTTTCATGCAAATAAGTAGCAATTACCTTAAAAGCTTTTCTGATAGGTAATGTGCTTGCTTCATCACCTGTCAACGAGTTGTCCATGGTATACAAAATTGGGCCCCTGATGCACAACTTTAAAAAGTCTATTTGAAAAGCTAGATAACATGACTTCTACAAATTAATAAAAATTCGTAAATCTTTGGTACTTTTAATATATCTTGTTAAAATCAATTTCAGTAAACATATATGTAGTAGATATGTAAAAATATTTTATTTCTTCAATTTAATTTATCGTTATATTAAAATGGTTGCTAAATTAAACACCAATACGTCTTAAAAATTATTTAGAAAGATTAAACCAACAATGACCACCCACTGCATGTTAACAATGTTCTCAAATCGAGTCAATTTCAATCTTTAAATTTTAATTTTTTTAGTGTCTTCCCTTAACTATTTGATAAAAAAATTTTTTTGTTTGTCATCCGCAATTCGTATTAATTCTATCAAACTTTTAAACTCTAATTTAAAAAAAAATTCTTTTCTTTATTTTTAAAGCTTTTTTTACTTTAAGTAAATTTTATTTTTCAAGCCCTGCTGACATTAAATAGGCAGCCACAGTAATTATGCAAACTTAATATTAGTTCTGATGAAGAGATTAAGAGACTTTGTCTCAAGGGAACTCCTTAAATGGGCACCAGTTGCTAGTTTGTAATTATTGTTAGAAACTTATTTTTGTAGTGTGCAAGTTGGGCAATCAGAGTGGGTTGGTTGTGGGTGTGGTTGGGTTTGAGATACAAGGGAAATAGGTTGGAGAACCCACAGCTTTATTGACACACGCAAAAACATCACACACAATTACGAATGTAAAATATTTAACACATTTGAAGTCCTATAATTATAGATTAGTAAAAACATCACACTTCTAAGTCGGAAAGTTACACTCAAGATGCTCGAAATATTCTTCCTCTCCGGGTGAGAGTTCGTAGGCCAACTCATACGCAGGGTTGTGTTGAATATAATTCCTCTCTGGATAAGAAACTGTAAACTAAACGTTTCTCAGCGGGAGTGCAGGTTACACTGTACTTCCCTCTCAGGTGAGAGGCCGACTGACCATTTTTATTGAACGACACAGAGAGCGCTCTTGCCAGTGTGAAGGATCAGCACTACTACTTTTTTCAAATGTCTACTAAAAATGTGAAGTAATGCATATGATTTGCTGATTTTTCCAATATGCATATAAAAACATAGGTCTTGCATAAATTTATATATTCTTTATACACTATCTGGAAGAAAGTGACGGGGCACCCCTCGAAAAGTAGAAAAGTCGACAATACAGCTGACACATGCGCAATAGTAGGTATCACATGTCAGCCATATCCTATAAATACTCTGTGGAGTCGACTAGAGTTGCTTTTTGTCAAGATGCCGCCACGGGAAGAGTTGTCTGAGTTCGAGAAAGCTGTGTTGGTTGGATTGCATCTTGCCAAGGTGTCAATTAGGGAGATATCCCGTCTCCGTAACTGCTCAAAATCAACTGTAGCATGTGTTGTGTGTCGCTACAAGACTGAGGTACACTGTCAGAACAAATCCCGAAGTGGACGACCTACAGTTCTCACCAGCAGGGACCGGCGGGTGCTCGGCAGGGACATTCGAAGTAACCGTCAAACATCCATGGATAACATCACTAATGAGTTTAGACAAGCCACAGGTGTGGCCGTTTCGACCAAGACTCTTCGTATCGAGGCCCATAAGTTAGGTTACACTGGACGTTCGGCGGCCCATAAGCCTTTGATTACGAAAACCAACAAGAAAGCGCGAATTCGATGAGCCAAAGACCACCGTACTTGGACTCTGGATGACTGGAAACGCGTCCTTTGGAGTGACGAGTCACGATTTACTCTTTTCCGTTCCGATGGATGTGTTTGGGTATGGCGTTTACCAGGAGAACGCCTTTTGCCCGAGTTTGTCGTCCCAACTGTAAAGTTTGGTGGAGGAGGATTGATGGTATGGGCCTGTTTCTCCTGGTATGGGGCTGGCCCACTGGTGAAAGTTGATGGTGCGATGAATGCCGATAGATACTGTGATATTCTCGACAATCATGTCCTTCCTACCTTGTGGGCAACGTACGGTATGGATGATTGCTGGTATCAAGACGACAACGCAACATGCCATGTTGCAAGGAGGACTCTTGATTGGTATGTGAACAATAACGTTAAACGCATGGAGTGTCCGGCGCAGAGCTCTGATCTTAACCCAATTGAACATCTCTGGGACGAATTTGACCGTCGGTTGAGGGCCTGCACCCCACTCCCCAAAAGCAAGCCTGAACTATGGAACTTCCTGTCAAACATTTGGAAGGAAATTCCTCTTGCCACTAGGGCTAATTTAGTGGAAAGCATGCCCAGAAGGGTTGCAGCTGTGATCGCAGCCAAAGGAGGCCCTACGTCCTATTAATTTTAATAAATATGGGTTTATGTCGTTATAGTGTCGTGTCCCGTCACTTTCTTCCACATAGTGTATATCTATATGAAACGCATGCAATACTTAGATGCAAGAGACATTTTTTTTTATTATTAGTGCAATGTGCTTAGACAGATTTCTACAATAAAAGAAAAGGTTTATAAAATTTTGTTTTCTGGAATTAATTAGAATAAAAAAGCGTCAATTTTAAATAATGTTTTTATTAAAAATTTAAGTTATTGGATTTGCATCAGATAATAAAATATGAAAACATTTTGACTTTTGTTTTTATCACTTATACATTTTTGTTGATATTTTATGAACATCCTAGGTTCGACATTACTTATGCTCCACATGATTAAAAAGTTAAAATATTAATCATTTGTTGCGTAAATATTTTATTTTTTGATAATGAATGAATTAAGCATTTATATTTGAAATTTCACTTTTAAATCTTAGGTGGACGTGATGTCGAGGTTCTTGGACACCCTTGCCTATCAGAAAATTACCCAAATCAAAAGACCAGTCTTCACAGAATTTGGTACCAAATCGTATCCAGATCCATGCAAAAATGTTTTTTCGAGGTATTTGAATTTTTCGATCATTATTAATTGCATAATTGTTTTAACTTTTATTAAAATTACAGGTAATTCTATGGTAATTCTATGGTTCTATGGTAATTCTATGGTATTTATCATTGATTCTCAAATTTTACTTCTCAACCTTGAATATAAAAATACTAACACAGAAACGTTTTTCTCTAATAAACTAGAATTCATCAGTACTTTAGTTTGATGCTTAATAACTAATACATGCACGAAATTAAAATAATAATTATAATACAATTATTTAATTTATTTTTGTAGAATGCTAATTCAACATTAAATACAAGGGATGAAATTAAAATGTGATTAAGGGTTGTATTGACTTGGGATTAGATAATATCCTGTTAAAAGATTCGATAAAAAGAAACAATCCAATTTCTTCAAATATATTTCACTTAATCTTTCTTCGTTATCCGTTGTGCCACTGTCCCACGTAGATTTGAATGTCTTGGGTACTTTCAGTCTACATGGGTGAAATTGCTTTTCATAAGTTAAAATAAAATCACTAATCTTGGCGATCCTAATCATGATGTGATAATAAACTTATCAAAATATTTTAGTGTCGTCGGTCCTTGATAAGTCTACAACGTTTAAATTAAATCTGATCGCTTAAAGTAGGGCAAAATCGAGCCCAAAGAGTCAGTTATAAACAAATATGCAGGTGAAACTAATAAAAGCGTATTAAAAAATATAAAAGACCTCCTAAAATATTTATTTTAACCGTACTCATTAATAAAAACTATGAGGAAATATGCATTTTTTGAAGACATATAACTACTATGAACAATAATTTGATGTCCCGTTTTGAAGAAAAAAAAAACCCAATTGGTATCTTTAGTCATGCCCCCCAGTTTGGGACCCACTAGTGTAGTCTAGTTCTGCAAATTACTAGTTTCTGATTAACCTAAAGTGTCGTTTACAGTTCTAATGAAATAAATGTGCAACTCAATTTACTGATTATTTTTAAGTCATAAGTTTAATCACATATCCTTATTAATAAATAAGATCTCTATTCATTAAAAACTTTAAAGATTAAAAGGTTTGAAGGAAGAAATTAATACTATTATATAATAATCATACGACTTTGTCATATAATAATTTTATAATACAATAGCATTAAATAGGCAGGTATGATCCATGTTTTTTAATGAATATTTTAATGGTTTAAAAGAGAATTTACTGTAAAAATTAAACAGAAGTTTTGATTCACAGAAGCCTTTATATATGTAATTCTTTTTACATTATTGAAAACTCTTGATGTATTGATAGCAGAAGGCACACGATTGGTTATCAACAACCTTTTTCTGCCAATAAGACTTGATTGGATCACAAGCCATACAAAATAATTGCCAACCCAATGTCCTCATGTTACAGCTGGCACGATGCAAAATAAGCAGTTTATTACAAATTTGAATTCAAAAAGTATTTTACATGAACTGTCTTCACTTAAGGTTCTTTTCTCAATTGGTGCCGTTGGAACTGACGGATAACGATTTGGCCAACGTTTATCTGCTGGACGACGAACTCTACGCATCTTCCGAAACGTGCCACATCTGGAAAGTAGACTCTGAAGATCTCACGTGCATGAAAAAGGCAAGGCAAAACTTTATTTTATTCTGTAACATATTTGTGTCTTAAAAATATACTGTCAATCATTCGTGTTTACAACCATTGGGAAATGATTTAAATTCATTATAAGTAAAAAAAAATTTCTGAGAATAAAATGGTTATTGGTGGAAAAGATCAGGAAAATCTAATTTTTAGGCATGAAAGGGTTTTGGAACATATGGAAGGTCATTGTCAAGAAAATATATGTAGTTATTTTTCGTCTAATCTTATATAATAAAGTTCGCTGGTTCTTGTCAGTATTCTGCTATGGATTGAATTACTAAGTTATTTGGTATTTTATTAGTTTTATAATTTTTACAATTTTTTAAAATTCTTGAAAATAGATGTTTTCTAAACGCCCTATCTCAAATTTTAAAGAACTACATGGGAAACCGGAAAATAGGTCGTTGAAAATAGGTTAAGCTAATTTCTTTTAAATATTCGTTTTATTAATTTTCAATTAATATTTATTTAAAGTGTTATTTAAAATTAATAAAATTAATATTAAAAGAACGAACTAGTTTAATAAAATCACTCACAAAACTTTGTTTATTTGTAGTTTTTCAGTTTAAGATCTTCCCACTTTTTATCACATTTTAAACTAGAAGCAAGTACTTCCTTTTTCTTCACTATAGTTTTCACGATGATTTATTTTTACCAAGTCAGACATTGAAAAAAAAAACAATTTTGTACAATTTGTAGATGCCACAGCAATATTAAGGATTAAAAATAAAACAAAAAATCTAAGTTCATTAGTAGGATAAATAATTTTTAGGATAGGCATTGTGGCAACAAATTTGGAAAATGCTCAGTTGAAGCTCATTCTCGTGACATTTCAGTTGTTAGACCAGAACCTCTTATCGTTGCGCTAATTAATAGAAAATTTTTGCATACCGTATTTTTATCGTGCGATATTTTTTCTCCCTAGCGCGCATGCTCATGGGAAATTGCGCATGCGTATCTGTAATGTTTCCTATGATCATGCGCGCTAGGGAGAAAAAAAATATCGGACGATAAAAATACGGTATGCAAAAACTCTAATTTTTAAAGGCCATACCGATCTTCAGCTAAACCTTTCTCCAATAGAATTCTAAAGGACTTCAGGATTAAAAATAATTTCAGGATTCTAAAAGACTTCAAAGTTCTGAAGACATAGCAGAATCATTACTTTGTATCTGAAACTAACTTGCATTTGTAGTGAGTAGCAATTGAGTGTAAATTGTTTGGAGGAAAGGATATCATAAATTATGTGAAGTCAAAGAGAATTCAATGGCTAGGACACATGGAGAAAATGGACGATAGCAGAGGCATAAAGAATATTTTCAAGGGGAAGTGCCAGGGCCGAAGGAAAGAAAGCCAAAAAAGAGATGGATTGATGAAGTGGAAAAGGATCTGAAGAACCTAAAGATCACACATTGAAAAATCAAAGCTCGAGATAGGCGACTTTGGATTCGTATTGTTAGGGAGGCCATGGTCCAACATGGACTGTAATGCCACGGAGTTAGAAATTGAGTGTTTCTTCGCAGAATGAAGCGCTGGAAGAAGACATCAAATGCCCTTTATCACATTTGCTTACGTGCTACTCGCGTATGGGAGAATGGGAATTAATTCATTGCTAATCTGAGGACATTCTAAAGAAGGCTTCAGGCTTCAATTACATTGCTTACAACCTACAACTTAGCATGTCTTTTTTTTTTCAATTCCTTCTATTATCTCACACTCTCCGTATATATATATATATATATATATATATATATATATATATATATATATATATATATATATATATATATATCGTTCAAATTTTCAATCGTTCATAAAATACTTTTTATTCATCCACTCAGACTCAAATACATTTTTTTTGAACTTGTAGTGGATGACACTGGATGTTAATACAGTTTTTTCAAATATTAATTCAGTATTTAAATTTAATTGATTAATTTTAGTTTTTTTTAGATTTAAGTTGCATATATCTACCAATAGATGGCGCCAGATAAACTTAAAAAAATGAATGAAAATTATTTATAAAGGACTTTATGCAATATAGGGGAAAAATAGTAGGAATTGACTTAAAATTTTTTTTTATATTACTTGTTTATATGAAATTCGAGGTTTCTTGTATTTGTGAAAGAAGGGCCCTGTTTTTTGGAAAATTGCAGAACCACTCTTGAAACTCTTTGATACCTTTTACATTCTCTGTCGGATGTTTGCCATTTATAAGTTTATCTATTTTTATCTTAAGTCTAATTTATTTTTAATATGGTTGCATTGTGATTATTTTCCCTCTACTGACCACCTCTGCAATATATATCATTAGACAGATTTAAAGGAACTGCTCTCCGTCAACCTAGCCAGTTCTCACCCCCACAAGTGTCCAGACGGAACCGTCTACAACTTGGGTGCCAGTTTCATGACGGGATTGCGCTACCACATCATAAAGATGTCACCTCTTCCCTCAGATTCGCTTAAAAGTAAGCTTGGTTAAATAATTTAGATCATTAAAAAGGTGCAATGATAAATATTATAAAATGAATGAAACGGAAATAATATATCATTTGAATCTATGATTGAATATATTCATTTGTTAAACATTTGAGCGTACTGGTTATAAGCCAGGTGTGTCAATTTTCTTTTAAAACATTCACTGATCATCATTAGGTCCATGGGTGTCATACTTTTTACAAATTTAAACTCAAACAAATTTGACAGTTCTTTTTAAGGTAATAATTATGTACATTATATATATATATATATATATATATATATATATATATATATATATAATAAATAAAAATTTGATTACCGCTTTTATTAAATAATTTTATTAATTTTAACATGATCGTTGAATCTTCATTAAGTCCTTTAAAATTTGTCATATTTCTTCCTTATTTCAATTAGTCAATCTTAAAAATAAAAGTTTTAATCTTCATAAAACGCTTAATATTCATTAATAGAAAATATTATGTAATACTATGTATATAATGCGTTTTTTAAATATAGTATTATTAAATTATAAATTATTACTTGCATTTTATAAGTTCCAGCTCTGCTTTATGTACAATTTATTTATTTCATATATCATGTTATTAGAAATTTCAACCGATATCATCTCAGAATTATATGGGAACTATTTATCAATAAATTTTGCCATGGATTAGATATAGGCCATGCCTATTCTAAATATCGAATCCAATTTTGACCCAATTTAAATCAAGCTAAAAGGATGATGCAAAATTTAAATGTTTTAATATAAAGTGAAAATATTGTCCCTATAAATGGTTATTTATTCAATAACAAGCAATCGTAATTATTTTTTTATTCTTTAAATAGCGGTAAAAAAAAAAGCAAAATATGAAGGTAATGTAATAGCTAATATAATATCTAATCACATTCTATATTTTGAACTTCATGCTACATCTTTTAAAATCCTACATCCTAATCCTACATTCCTACATCTGTTTTCCACTTTCTTGATATTTTAGAAAGGTATTTTTTTTATTAAGATCGTCACAATTTCATTAATATATAATAATATACACTGAAGTGACAAAAGTCATGGGATAGCAATATGCAAATTTTCAGATGGCAGTAGCATCGCGTAGAACAGGTATAAATGCGCAGTGCTTTCGCAGAGCTTTCATTTCTGTTCAAGTTATTCATGTGAAGAGGTTTTGACGTGATGATGACCGCACGACGGGAATTAACAGACTTTGAACGCGGAATGTTAGTTGAGCTAGACGCATGGGTCATGCCATTTCTCCCTTATCGTTAGGAATTCAACATTCCCAGATCCACTGTGTCAAGAGTGTGCCGAGAGTAGGAAATTTCAGGCATAACATCCCACCATGGACAGCGCAGTGGTCGACCGCCTGCACTTAACGACCGAGACCGGCGACGTCTGCAAAGAGTCGTAAATTCTAACAGACAAGCAGCACTGCGTCAAATAACCGCAGAAATCAATGTGGGACGTACAAGGGACTTGTCTGTCAGAACTGTGCGGAGAAATTTGGCTTTCTTGGGCTATTCCAGCAGAAGACCGACTCGAGTGCCTTTACTGACAAACGACATCGCTTGCAGCTATTCGTGTGCAAGTGAGCATTCGGTTGGTCCCTAGATGAATGGGAAACCGTGGCCTGATCCGATGAGTCACGATTTCATTGGTAAGAGCTGATGGTAGGGTTCGAAGACCCCACGAAGCCATGGACCCAAACTGTCAGCAAGGCACTGTTCATGGTGGTGGCTCCGTAATGGTGTGGACTGTTTTTTCATGGCATGGACTTAGTCCTCTGGTGCGACTGGACCGAACATTGACTGGAAATGCTTATGTTCAGCTACTTGGAGATCACTAGCTATTCATGGACTTCATGTACCCAAACAACGATGGGATTTTTATGGATGACAATGCGCTATGTCACCGGGCCACAACTGTTCGCGATTGGTTTGAAGAACATTCTGGATAATTCCAACGAATGATCTGGCCACAGATCCCCGACGTAATCCCATCGAGCATTTATGGACATCATCGAGAGGTCTGTTTTCCTGCACCATCAACGCTTTCACAATTATGGACGTCTATCGAGACAGCATGGCTCAATTTTCCTGCATTAAGATTGTCCATGCCACGTCGAGTTTCTGCACTTCGCCGGGCGAAAGGAGGGCCGACACGAAATTAAGAGGTATCCCATGACTTTTGTCACTTCAGTGTATAATAGTGCATGTTACTTTTTACTTGCATTGTGTATTACATATAGCATTTCAGTTTTTGTTAAAAATGAAAGGAAGGTTTACAAATTTGCATAATTTTTTATAGGACTTAATCAACATATATAAAAAAATTGTCCATACACAACGAAAGTGATCTTTATTTTTAAAGAATGACATTAAAATTGATAGAGTAGCGATTTCCCCCAATGGTAATTTTGTGTTATACTGCAAAAACATTATCGAGTTGTCATAGCATGTATAAGAATTCCATACTCGCATATTAATAATCTACATTCTGAAATTTTTGAGGGATAGGACTTATAAGAATTTTCCTGATGTTATGAAATAGGCGGCTGTCAATTGCCTATGTTCTCCAGTATTAAAACTACTTTGGCTGACTGTATTTATTGCAGAATCGAAGGGATTCGAACGAGCTTCAGTCCTCGCCAGTATCAGTTCTAATCAGAAGACAACCTTCAGTTATTACCACAGTTTCGGTCTCACCGAAAACTACATCCTGTTCCTGGAACAACCGTTGCTGGTCAACACTGTTCGAATGGCGGCATCTGGAATCAAGGGATATAGCCTCAAGGAGTGCTTTGATTGGAATCCAACGCAGAAAGTATGCTTTTTTATTTGTTGTATTTATAATTGTACATACAATGTTTTCACCCCAATGAAATTTTGAAGGAGTGTAAATCTCTACCCTAGCAATTTTAAAATAATGGTTTATAAATTAATTCAAATGACTTAATATGAAAATTTTCGACATAATTAGACTTATTTGATAAAATATGAAATTAATGAAAAATTAATTTTTAAATAAAAATAAATGCTAATAAAATATTTAATGAATGTTTTTACTTTTTTTTTTTGCATTTTTTTTAAAGTTACGCTGCTTCTCATAAAAAAAAAACATTTGGATCTTTAATCGATAAAACAATTTTTTTTCTGTTATTGAAATAACCACTATTTCTTTTCTGATATTAAAATTGCCTTTACATTTTCATACTAAATCCTATTTAAATATTACTGTATTTATATGCTCATATTTGACACTTTCTCCGCCATAGAGCAAACATTTTGATCTGACTATGCAAAACTGACCTATTTAACGCATTAGATACCATGGTTATTAGAGCATTATGAGAGCATGTAACGTGTAGCGATTATAAGGATTATTAATTGCAGCAACAGTGTAGGAAATCTCGGTTACCACATTTAGCGACTTATCGCGCAATTGGCGCCACAAACTCAATGGACCCCGTTTTGGGAGTAGACCATTGTAAAAAAAACTGTTAAATTGAAAATAAAAAGTATAATTGAATAGATAATAGAATAGAATTAGACCTTATCGATGCCCACTTGAAAGAGTGTATGTCCAACGGGAATCCAAATATTGGATTCCCGTTGGTTACTATGTTTCCCGTACTATACCAATCGGCCCGATTACAAACTCCAATTTAAGGTGTAACGGTTTTGATGCTAGTAGAATCATAGCTGGCTATTGAGTTAATATCTTTATTAATAGCAATAACAATAATATTAATGAAAGATAGAATGTAATCGGATTTTCACAAAAGTTGACAAAACTGTGAATCATTTTTCGATGTTTGCTAGTGGATGAAGAGGCTTAAAATGACGTTTTAGATAGGAATTAAACACTTTACAGAAGACCAAATCAATAAGGAACCGAGATACTGAAAAACGTTTTAGGTCTCTAGCAAATATGAGAATTACAAATTATTGGAAAAATATTTTCTTTGTTTCTCACTCTTTTGTTCTTCTTTTAAATGCACATTTTTTCTCAATTTTTTTTATCTTAACTTATAGCATTCTTTACATAATTGTAACAGTTAAAACTCCATCTGAATCTAAGAATTTTTGTTTATATAGCCATTTAACAAATTAATTGGTATACTAGTCAAAGAACATACCCGAATAGTCTGTGGGTTATAAATCTGAGCCGAAAATTATACCGCTGTGGATTATAGGCATGCAATTATGATAGATACGTTAGTAGTGTGTTGTGGCGCTGCCATCCACCCACTCAGTGAATGAGACGTAATTAGGAAATTGATGGGAAATGTGTAATTTTAAATTTATGTATTTTGTGTTTATAAATTTGGTTGCAAATTATGTCTTTTTTTTTGTTTTTTTGTCATTGTATTTTGATATTCATAAAGTTGCATTATGTTAAATTATGTGTGAAACATTTTCAAATCTTGATTAATAATAGTAATAAAAAAAAGAGGAAAGTGAAGAAAGAAAACTGTCTTAAATTGTGCTATTTTCATTCAAACTCGGTTCTTGGTTGGGGTTGTTGTTTGACTTCCGGTGGTCAGGGTAGAAGATGGCTGCCCCCATGAAGTACGAATTGAGCCTCAGGCTCCGTTCTCTCCGGATGGAACCGGGATCTCGACCAATCAAGGCCTGGAATGACGTCAGCTATGACGCGGTCACGGTTCGGGTTTATAAAGGCTCGTGCTCACCAAGGCGACAAGATGCAAGCGAAAAAATTTGACCAATCACTAGCCTCACCGCGGTCGCCTGAAACCGGTTTGCAGTCCGCCGCTTGGAGTTGGCCACCTTTCAACTCGAAGCGGTTTTTCACTAGGCTTAATACTATTTCTGACATTTCGCTGTGAAGGGGTCGAAAAAATTTTGTCGCTTGCCTCTTGAATCTTCACGTCTCTTGCCTCGGTGGGAACGAGCCTTAAGCGGTGGTGGAGAGAGGTTGTGGCCTTTTAACTGAGACTGGAAGATGGAGTGATAGAAATGAAAAACTGAGGGTTAGCTGCTGCACCAGGTGATGAATTCGGCTGCAATACAATCCAAGATGATCAGGGATTGAGACATCACAGCAGCAAAGTGCGACCAAAATTGTGCGTAGTAATCAAAAGCACAATCTGTTTTTGCCTATTTGACGACTATCACTTTTGAGATATCCCGTTACAGTAGATGATTTTGCGGGCGAAAGGTTCAACGTTCCAATGACAAAGTTTGAGATGAGTACTCGTTTGAATGTTTGATTTTCTTTACAATATTTTATCTTTTCCTTCTAACATTATATTTTGAACGTAATCAACGTTCCAAGTCAGATGCTGCTTGACTCTAAAGTGGAGATTATTCCTCCTATCTTAATTGTGTGTGAACTCACTAGGTAGAATTTAGAGCGTCGTCCCTTTTTGTATTTTAAATTGCTCGTGCGAGTTATGGGTGTTAGATAAAATTACAGGATTTGATTTATTTTCTATTTAATTTAATGCAGTATGTTAATTGTATTGAGCGTATTTGTAATTGTATGATATTGGTGGGGCCCCTGTTTGCATCAAGATTAATTCATTTGTTTATATCTAATTTGATTATAATAAATCTAATGTTTATGTTTGTGATTTACCTGATTATTAATTCCTGCAGACATTACACGCACCATGCTGATTGTCGTTTAGGTAAAATTTTAATTTCCTGGGTTAATATCTAAGAACACAACGCAATTAATTCAATAATAGTAATCTGATTTGTTTTGCTTTTGATTCGTGATTAGAGGTAATAGTTAAATTAATTAAATTACTAGATAGCAACACGACAAGTGTAGCTATTTGCATAAATTTTTTATTTTTTTATTTCCAATGGCTGGGGTACATGAAACAGAATAACATATCACAATAAGAAAGAAAAATGAGAACAGAAGTAACAACAAGAACAGAAACATGCAAAGTTCAGATGATTACCGGTGGTTATAGCTCCATAAAGTTTCTTGCCTCCCAATATCTGGCTGCCTCAGCTTCTCCATGGAGGGCACCGCATGTGGTCTCCATCTAAATTCCCATTTGTGTTACGCAATGGGCACGTAGCCACTGCAAGAATGCCAATACGGTTAAGATGGACGGCAAGGCAGTCATGTCCTGTTGATAGACGGAACAAAGCCACTGCCTGCCATCTAGGTTTGTCGGGAATACTCTGGAGCCAGTCTCTTCCGTATTTGAGGTGAATCTTACCGAGAAGATTTACATAAAAATACTAATTATAATTCAATGTTTTGTTATTATTTTTTCTTAGAATTCTTCTGTAATAATCAATCTATCATGAATTAATGAATTTTTTTTTTAGAATTCTCGTGTAATAATCAATTTATCATGAATCAATGAATATTTTTTTTTGTATTAATGATTTTTGTAATAATGTTCTGATTTTCAGACCCGGTTCCATTTGATTGACCGTGTCTCTGGCCACGAGATCAAGACCAAGTACCAGTCGGAGGCCTTCTTTTTCTTCCACCACATCAACACCTACGAGGAGGATGGCCACGTGATCGCCGACATCCAAGCCTTCCCCGATCCCGAGGTCCTGGACAAGTTCTACCTGAACAAGCTGCGCATGGGGGAGTTCGCCGTCTCGTGCCAACCCGTCTTCACCAGATTCGTCCTGCCGCTCAAAGCCGTGAGGATTCTGCCTTAAGCACACTTTTCTTCTCCTTTACTTAATCTTAATTTGATATTAACTGAATATAGACATGGATTTTAATGCGTACGACGCATTTATAAGTAGATATCGAAAACTAATGCTGAGATTACAAACTAAGTACATATTTAATTGTGCTGAAATGTGTATTGTTCTATCAGCTATTTAGTGGAAAAGTAAATATGCGGCTTAAAGACGGAAACGGGCGAATTATTACTTATTAGGATGCTAGTCAGACGACTTCAGCGCAAAGCAAATCTGGAAAGAAAAAAATTTTGCGCATTTTTTTTGTCATTTAATCTTTTTTTGTCATGTAATTTTAAATTATTATAAATTAATATTTTTATTGTAATTAATGATCCTTCGAAATTATCTTTCTCCTTTATTCTATCTTAGTGGTTCGATTGTCTGATTTTTCACGACAGATGGTCGAAGTTTATGTTTAGATGTATACCTCTTTTCTATCTTGAGTCTTAAATATTCCAAATGCAATTTTTTCTTATTTTCATTTTTAAATGTTTTAGTAGCCATTAATTTTGAAACAAAGACCGTATTTTATACTTTTAGGTAAATACAAAAACAAAGTGTAAACATACGTGCCAACCAACATTTCTTTAACAACAGGTTTAAATCCCAAATCATTATTTTTGTCAAGATTCTGTCAAATTAAATATTATTTTAAATTTATTATTTTGTAAATAGAAGTGGTGGAAAGACTGAGAATAAAATTGTTAGCTTTTTTTAAAATAACCGTATTGTAACAGTTACTGTGTTGTATTTTTTATGTGAACTGTTCTTTGGGCAGGACGGGAAAAAGAACGAGAACTTGGTGACTCTGAAAAACACCCAAGCCACAGCTATCAAACAGGACAACGGCTCCATCTTTTTAGAACCCGAACGAAAGGGAGAACCTGGTATTGTTGTTTTCATTCTATTTATGCATGAAGTTAAAAAGAATATTTTTTGTAGTAAAACTTAGCATTTCTTGTTACTAAATTGTGAGTTTGTTGGTTCCGAAATATATAATTTAAATTTTGTATGTTCCTCCTTCAAAATTTTAATATTTATATAATAAAATTTATTACTAAATAAACTGTAAAATTAATGATTTATAAAACATTCCAATTTTCAATATTATGGATATTTTCATTCTCTTAATGCAGGGATGGGCAAACATTTTCGGTCGCGGCTCAAAAATCGAAAAAAAAAAAAAAGGTTTGGCGGGACAAGATAAATTTTTCTAACATTTTAAAACATCATACAAGTATTACAATTTCAATATGTTAATGAGATGAATGAAATTGCGATTTTATTTTTAAAAGTTCCTTATGTTGAGGTTCGAAGTGAGATGGACTGATTCTAAGGAACGAGGCTAAATGCTCATCTGTCAGTCTACTTCTGAAATAATTTTAAGGTTCATAGTTGAAAACACTTGTTCACATATATAAGATGAAGCAAACATAGCACTGATTTTCAAGGAGTGGGATATTTAATTTGGGAAACTTTATAAAACTCTACCAATCTACAGCTATAACTAACAAAGAACTTCCGCTTTTAACACTTTACCGATTGAAAGTTGTCTGTGCTTGCTATTTCCGTCCATTTATATTTTGCCGAACAAAAATAGAGAAAGTAAAAAGATTATCAGTCTTTTGAAAAAAAGGAAGAAAAAAATAATATTTAATCAAAGTAGAAAAAGAGATGAATATATAACATATATATTTCTTGTAATTTGTCTCGGACCGGCAAATTAAAATTCTATCCATGGGCCGGATAGAACCTTTCAGTGGGCCGTAGTTTGCCCATCCCTGTCTTAATGCTATAAAAGGAGTCTAAATCTATATATTGTTAATATAAATTGTTTTTTTATGTTTAATAATTTTATGATTAATATTCATTTATTACAAATTTTTATTAAAAACATTTATAGTTCTTTATTAACATTTTAGCTTTATATAAAAAAAGTTCGTTTGTATATAGCATAAATAAATTTTTATTATATAAATTATAATCGAATGGCTATTTAATATATAAACATAATGTAATGAAATTTCCAGGCTTCGAAATGCCAACGATCAACTATTCCATGTTCAATACGAGGAGGTACAGGTATATTTACGGTACAGGAGTTTTCGAAACTGGAAAATTTGCCAACTCGGTATAGTATTGTATCCCTTTTACTTAGCACTTCTGCAAATCAGAATCTATTTTACAGCATTCGTTAAGTGTTCTTCTTTATAAAATCTTGTTTTGTTTCCTTCAACATGAATTAAACTGCCCATATCACTCGCACAATTTTACTGAGTACATACCTATGGTGAACTTATTTGTGCAGAAGAAATGCCATGCAACTTAAAATACACTATTCTCATTGGTTTCCGTGAAATGGGTTATAGTATGCTTCATGCAATTGTGGTACGGAGAAGAAATGTTGGATGCTCACACAGCAATGAGCTCATTGAGTGGTAACGGCAGTTTTCTTCATTTTGAAGGCAACAAAACGCTGATTTATTGAGAAACAATTACTAATTTAGAAAAAATACAGCTTTATATTAAAAACGGATAAATGAAACTTTAGTTAGTACTCAGTATTTTTTCGTTTAATTGATAAAGATATTATTAATAGTGAATAAAATATTAGTTCACTTCCATCGTTCAAAATATAGGCTGAATAGAAGTATTTATTTTAATAATTACACAATGAAAATAATTACACTTTTGTATAATACATGTTAACCATTGTTTTTCAGGTAATGCTATAAAAACAACTATGTATTAATGATATTTAGGTAGTATCAGAGAAATATATATCTGTACTTCAATTCTATGTTAATATATAATAACATATTTGATATCTGTATTTCAATTTCATGCTAATAAACAATAATTACTCGTCTCATGAATGATATTTTCTGAAATAAGTCCACTAGGAATAAAGTCCTAGTGGATTTATTTATTTCCTAAGTCCATAAGGAATCCACTTTAAACTGTATGTCCCGATATAATGACTACAGGGCGTAGGGTTGATAACCCTACCCTGTAAAAAAACATTTCCTATCTGAAAAAGGAAACATTTCCGAAAATTTGCCAGTAGGCAGACTGTCTTGGAACATCAGATATATATTTATCAGACTTAGATATATATTTATCAGCATATATTTATCAGCATATATTTATCAGACTTAATGTTCACCATAAAGAGATTTTCTAATACTGCACCCATTTCTACACATTTTTTTGCAATTTAGGACGAACGATACTAAGGATTCGTATAGTATATTCTCTTCCTTCTCGATTGCAACAAGCGATATTTCGACCTTTATATCAATTGTACACACTCTAGCCATTGAAATACGAGCTTTTTGGATTTCGAATAGCTCAATCTCAATTATTTCGCTATATAACGAGACAATTTATCCATCAATCTTTTCATTTGAAAATGAAATCCTTGACTCCTAGTATCAACTAATATCTCTATTAACAGCAAGTACACATTCAAGATGAGAGCGGATGGCGAAGCGAAAATATAAATCCACGACGATAAACGATGGGGAAGAGATAGTATTGTATACCTGACTCTACAATAATTATGTATAAAATAGCAAAATGGAATGGTCTGCTGCACGCCTTGAGTGATTCTGTTAGTACATTGCTTATTTCGTCCCAGAACATTATCTGCTGCAATGAAGATTGCGGCTATCTGCGTTATATGAAATGTGTATCTGGTTAAATGATTTAATTTTGTCCTAAATGTCAGACAGGTTGCTTCTCATACTCTCAAGTATGGTTTGCATAGGGTTATAACTCAAAATATTTTGAAATGGGTGTCCGTGAGCTTCATTTTACTGAGGGAGAAAATAGAGTAATAGGGTCCATGAAGTGTAAAATAGGGTTTGAATAAGGTCCATGAAGTGTAAAATAGGGTTTGAATAGGGTCCATGAAGTGTAAAATAGGGTTTGAATAAGGTCCATGAAGTGTAAAATAGGGTTTGAATAAGGTCCATGAAGTGTAAAATAGGGTTTGAATAGGGTCCACGAAGTGTAAAATATTGTTTGAATAGGGTCCATGAAACAAATTTGTGAACCCCTGATCTAGCATGATGGCATGCAAAAGATGCCTTATTACAATCAATGCTTAATCGTTAGCTATACCAAGATGTTGTGCACGGTCTGTACATAATGTAGTATTGCAATAAAGGGCCAATTCTAGTACATTTAGTATTTATCTTTTGTAAATTGAACTTTATGAGCTGTTACCCATGAATTTCAGATTGATCTAGTAAAGTAAAAAGTGTATCTTGTTAGCTAGTCATCAGTAAATGAAAAAAGTGACTAAATGAATTCAGACTATTTTTAAAATGAAAATCTCTTGCAGTTGGTCAAGTTAGATAACGTAACTGGTGAAATGACCGTATGGAAAGAATCTGAAACGATGTATCCTAGTGAAATAACTTATGTGCCAAGACCCGGATCCACAGATGAAGATGACGGTAACCTTTTACTCTTAAAAAATATTTCGTCCTTTAGGCTTAGTTTAACAAATTGTTTCTGAAAAACATTTAATACATGTGACAAAGTTAAAACATAATTCTAAACCTGGAAAGTAATTATGATGCAAAATGGCTTATAAAACCTTTTTTTTTTTTTTTAAAAGAATAATCATTTTAAGTCATTGGTTTCAAAAATGACTTATTAAATTTCATTGATTTTAATTTTAAAAACAAGACTTAAATATAAATATCGTAAGAATAAAATCATTAACACTTAAGTAACATACAGTTAAGAATAAAAGATAACATAATATATCATGTCGTTAAGAATAAAAAATATATATATTTATATTAATAAAAATATCTTTAAGAATAAAATATTTCCAAATGAACATAAATGTCATACATAACGATATTATTCTTAACGATATTTATTTATGTATAAAAATATTTAACATAAAATATCGTTATTTTAAAATAGTTCATTTTAACCCGGAATATATAAACCCAAAAGGTTTGCAACTTACTTGGAGTTTTGATTTTAAATATTGCTAACATCTTGTTATACAAATATGGTTTCTGACAGAAAATACGACTTTCCTGGCCTCATGATCTGACATCACCAGGAAAATTAATGCATCACTTTTATTATCAGTGGCATTATTAGAAGCAAATTTATTTTTGATGTCTACAAACTGATTGTATCGGTTCCTTTCTGTAACCTTTAAAATAGTTAGTTTCTTTAAACCAGGTCATTAATATATTTTAATTACTGTTCCTAGGTGTCTTGCTGTCTGTGGTCTTGGATGTCGGAACGGACACACGAGATTTCTTGATGGTGTTGGACGCCAAGACATTTAAAGAACTGGGAAGAGCGTTTGTCCCCAGAACGATTCAGCTACCGCCCACCATCCATGGGATGTTCCGCATGGACTGAATCGAAGCTCATCTCACTTGCGCTTATGTATTATTAGTAGTTGAAATTTAGTATTGTATATATGCGAGCTTCGTGGCTTATTTATTTGTATTTGTATATTTGTTGTAATTTTATTCAGTTGTGAATTGTAAATTTACTGTACTTTCTTGATAACTTTATAAATTTAGATAATGAACTTTCAGTTTCACTGTCTGTTTTTTTTAATTCATAGATCTTTAGATGGTTAAAAGTTTGGAAGACATATGTATAATATCAAGTTTCAATTTTTATGCGTTTTCTGCAATAATTCCCATGTTTCACCGGTATACTGAAGTCTTTTTTAAGAATAGTTAAATATTTATAACGATATAAAAATATCCTAGAATCTTTATAAATAATGCCTTTATTAAGAACTGTAAGTTAACTTCTGACATAAATTATTAAAAGCAAAAAAATTAAAATTCTTCCTTTAACAGATGCTTACAATTAGCAAAACTTTCTATTTGTTTATTTCTAAAATTGTATTGTATGATATCAGACATTAAAATACATCAGTTAGAGTGCTATTTAGATAAAATAAAAAGAAAATAGACATCATTCTGAAATCGATCAGATAACACAATTGTGAGATCGTTTGTTCAGTTAACAGGAAGATTTTATTTATAAACTTTTACTTTTTACGCAATGAATAAGTTATAGTTTCAAATTAAGAATCGAAATATTATGAGTTTAAATTTAACATTTTCTATAGAACTGTAAAAAGTAAGCATAACATAATTACTGGTAAGGAACTGAAGAAATTCATTCTGACATGCTGAAACATCTCAGTGAGAAGCCACTGAGTATATTAAAAAGATCCTGCTTAATAGTATCTAGATGGAGAACTTCTTTTCCATCTTATGGAGGATGGCTACTTTAATAGCGATTCCAAAACTGGGGCTGACTTCTACAAATCTTTAGCTAGTCAGAGCAATTAGTCTATAGTTGTCTATGCAAGTTGATGGAACCGATGATAAATACTAGATTAATAGATATTTTTGAAAATAGAAAACATTTAACATGGTTTCCTGTTTGGTAGCTGTACCGTAGATAATGTATTAATACTTAAAGTACCCATCAGGGAAGCATGTAACAGCCATTTGTTTCGTTATGGAGAAAGCCTACGACCAGACGGCGTTATGAAATTTTTTTACAACTTTATTCTAAACGTTTAAAAAGAAATTTATCAATCTTTGTCAAAAATTTCTTACGCACAAGAACATTTAACATTCACATCAATAATAACTTTATTGCCGACTTCTACTAAGGTGTATTACAGGATGTTTTGAGAGCGACTTTCCATAACAAAAATTAATGACAATTACCACTTACAGAGGATTTCCAAATATTTTGCAGCAGTCACGAGTTAACTTATAGCCGATAAACGAACAGCAGTTGCAGTTAACAGTACAAAACATTACAGATTGAAAAAAAAAGATGGTTTTGTAATTTTACTTCAAAAATATGTATAAATTTTAACTCTTTCCAGGTTGAAATATTTTATTATATGGAAGCCCACTACTGGTGGCTTTGATAGTGAATTTTTAGGCATATTATTTGTCTCCAAGCGTACATTCAAAACACATACATGATGTACAACGAGTAATAACCATCTGAAACGAAGATGTTGAGAGCAGTGAATGTCTTAAAATTCTTACCGTGCACCATATGGGAGCAGAATCAGAACAATTATTAAAAATACATAAAGCCATTGTTTTATCTAAACTTGATTTGGTACTGTTTTATAACTGTTCATGGGTCAACCGCAAAATCAACATTACAAAGTCTAGGACTGCGCTTGTCATTAGGATCATTCTTAGCATCATCAGTTAGAAGCTTGTATACACTGGCAAGAGAACACAAGTTTAGATCCTGGGTGAAAACGACTGGAACTATATTTCTTCAAAATCAAATCCAACTCGGCACATTCTCTGTATCAAGCAATAATTTAACCGAAATTTAAAAGTCATTCATTAAAACCATCGTTTATTCCATCATTTGATTTGAGAATGAAGTAAGTACTTGGATTTTTGAATGCGGATAATTTGATTATTTACGAATTTGCAGGAATTTTCTATCCTTGGGGAAAAGGAGAAAAAAATTTGTTTTATTGATTGGGATAAATCTTTTAAAAGTAAATTTTAGATCTTTATTTTTACAACTTAGACAAAAGTATGGGTTCTACTTGATTATTTCATGGATGGCTCAAAGAGTAGGGCTCATTTAACAGATGCGGCTTTTTAAGGACAAAGTTTTCTCCAGAAAACTCGACCTATAGAATGCAGGTTGGACAACCTGATTGTAACTGGATATGGTTAGGCTCAGATACTTGTGGCACAGGTTGGAGAATGCACAACGTTAATCACGCATGTGCAAACACAACATGCATACAATTAGAGATAGACAATATTTAACACATTTAAAGACAGGAAATTATAGATGCAGGGAATCCGAAAACCAGAACCTTGGATATGCGCAGGGTGCGCGCGAAATATACTTTCTCTCCAGGGTGAGAGTCTGTAAGCCAACAAATGCCACCGGATGAGTTGTACTTCTTAGGTGAAAATCTTGTGGCCGACTAACAATTTTTCGGGAATGATAGAAGGCGCTCTTTTCAGTGTGTAGGAGGAAGCATGGTTGCATACCAACATTGTTCTGTTTTTACAGCAAAATAATTATGCTATACTTTTAGCTGACAACAAAATGGATTCCTCTTTTTGACATTTTATATTATATTCCTTCTCAAGTAATTGCATAAACACATTACAAAATTTTATTAAAAAAAAAAGCCATAAAATTATTGGAAATTATTAAAATCCCCCTTAAATTCGTAGACAGAGTTATGATATAAAGTTCTGCTGGATCCAAGGACATGCATGCATCCCCGGTAATAAAAAAAGTAGATGAAGCAGCAGAAAATTCTTCCGTAGAAGTTAATTTTGAAATGCCATTTGAAGACTGCAATCGACTTCTCTTGGCAAAAAAATTGGGACCAAGAAATGAATAATAAACTTTATTTTATAAAACTGACCATCAAAGGCTTTCCAGATTCAAATCTTAATACATTTTTAAATGTAAAATTGACATGACTTGTATTTTCAAACATGCATATTTTATTGAAACAGAATTAAATTATCGGACGTGCATATTGCATTGAAACAGAATGAAGTTAACGGACATGCCTATTTTACTCACAGACATCTACACGAAGAATGCCTCTTCACTTTTCAAAATGCAATATGTGTTGTCTATTAAACACATTTTATCATAATGTACTCGTTTTAGACGACTGAGACAATCTTAGATTTATTGCTTCTAATCCATTATTAATTGGCATCCTGTGAGATAATTACCATAATAATATATTATTTTTAAAAGACTTTAACGCTCTGCAATTAATTAAAAATATTTTGCTATTATTAGGTATTTTATAAAATTTAAATACTTGTGTCTGGTTCTGCATGGCCGAATCCACCATGAAAACTCGCTAATCAATGCCGATTTATTAAATTTCATATTTATATAATAGTTTCTTTATAAATGGTCAGTTTTACATGTTTCAGGAATTTTGAATTTTAGTAATGATTTGTAAGGACGATGTAATTAAACAACTAGATGTGTGCATCATATAATATTGCGCAATACAAAATGATGAGCATAATAATATATTATACGACGTGCGTATTGTATATTATTCAACATAGTGAAAAATTTAAACGTGATATTTTGAAGTACCAGTATATATAAATAAAATTTCTATATACCA
The DNA here is from genome assembly GCA_021605075.1 of Caerostris darwini. Taxonomy (NCBI): domain Eukaryota; kingdom Metazoa; phylum Arthropoda; class Arachnida; order Araneae; family Araneidae; genus Caerostris; species Caerostris darwini. Next base: position 278,409 of record BPLQ01007036.1, on the reverse strand, counting down.
TTTTTAAGAAAGTTTCACTTCATTTATTAAAAATGCTTGCTGAAAATAAAAACAAAGAAATCTTAGAAAATGTTGATGACTATTTATAAAATCAGTTACTTTTAATAACCAGTTATCTTTAAATAATGATTACTTAAAGATAACTTAGGACAAAAAGTGATCTATGTGTCCAAAGTTTGTAAATACTTTTTATCTCTGCTGACAAATTTTCTTTTGATAAAACATTAAATGAAATAAAAAAAATCACATTGTGTAAGTTTATTAACAATTCACTTTATATCTAATCATTTCTTTTTTTGTTACATGAAATGAGCTAAAAGTAGGTAGGCTAGCATTCTTATAATCAGTATTAGAAATTTTCGTTTTATATCTGGCGTTTAGATAAATTAATTCTGTGATTTTAAGTATGGTGATTGGCATTTCCATTCAATATATACAAATGTTACCAGCTATTCAATATAATGTATGGTTCTACCAACTATTCAATGGAATATATAGTTCTACCAGCTATTCAATGGAATGAATAGTTCTAACCATTCATTGGAATATACTATAGTTATACCAGCCATTTAATGTAATGTATAATTCTACCAGCTATTTAATGGAATGTATAGTTCTACCAGCTTTTCAATGGAATATATAGTTCTACCAGCTATTCAATGGAATGAATAGTTCTAACCATTCATTGGAATATACTATAGTTATACCAGCCATTTAATGTAATGTATAATTCTACCAGCTATTTAATGGAATGTATAGTTCTACCAGCTTTTCAATGGAATATATAGTTCTACCAGCTATTCAATGGAATGAATAGTTCTAACCATTCATTGGAATATACTATAGTTATACCAGCCATTTAATGTAATGTATAATTCTACCAGCTATTTAATGGAATGTATAGTTCTACCAGCTTTCAATGGAATATATAGTTCTACCAGCTATTGAATGGAATATATAGTTCTGCAAGTTATTCAATGGAAGTAGTTCTACCAGCTATTCAATGGAATATATAGTTATACCAGCTATTCAATGGAATGAATAGTTCTACCAGCTATTCAGTAGAATATATAGTTATATCAGCTATTCAATGGAATGAATAGTTCTACCAGCTATTCAATGGAATGAATAGTTCTACCAGCTATTGAATGGAATATATAGTTCTGCAAGTTATTCAATGGAAGTAGTTCTACCAGCTATTCAGTAGAATATATAGTTATATCAGCTATTCAATGGAATGAATAGTTCTACCAGCTATTCAGTAGAATATATAGTTATATCAGCTATTCAATGGAATGAATAGTTCTACCAGCTATTCAATGGAATGAATAGTTCTACCAGTATTCAATGGAATGAATAGTTCTACCAGCTATTCAATGGAATATATAGTTATGTCAGCTATTCAATGGAATATATACTCCTATCAGCTTTCAATGGAATATATAATTCTACCAGCTATTCAGCGGAATATATAGTTCTATCAGCTATTCAATGGAATATATAGTTCTACCTGCTAGTTGGAAAGGTAAAACATCTAGTTTAAAGAATCGTTTACTTGTTAAGGGTACTAGTCAAATACATGCTACAAAAAGTAATTTTTAAATATTTTTTTTAGTTTCCAAAAAAATATCATAAAATAAAACGAAAAAAGCACATATATTCGAATACAATCATCTGAAATAAGAATTAAAGAAAATTCTTCGAAAATACCTTTTCCGTCTATTACACCACTGTGTTTGATTCGTCTGACAGCCATTTACCAATTTTTCCCGTGATAGCTGTTCGGTCTATATTCATATTATAGCGTAAAAGACAAAGAAACGTGATGAAGATTGGTTTACGAACTAGATGCCCCGAAACCTGAAAAGCAAACCCGATCCGAAAACTACCATGTCTCTGCCGAGAATAAGCACGATAAATCTGTGAGCCGGAGATTCATTCCGTTGAGATCAAGGTATAGGGCAGCATTTTGGTGGCCGAGTGGCTAGTGCTCTGGCGCTCGGTACCATAGGTTTCCGGTTCGAGTCCCAGCGTTATCATGGATGTTTGCAGTGGTTCGGAATCCACTTTAAACCGTAGGTCCCGGTCTAATAGTATCGTAGAGCGTTGTGGGGACTTTGCTACTCCGCGTCTGTGGCTTATCTTCAAGTTACTCTCACCCCCTGGGTAGTGCTAAGTGAGTAACACCGGTGCAGCCCTTATGACAAGCAAGATGACAATCTAAGTATTTACCAGCTGCATTAGAAAAAAAAAATTGTAATCTTTAGAATGTGTTTGTTTGAATTCTGGTGCAAAAAAGCAGCTGCAATACAGCAGATCGCCTGAATGAAATCTAGATAACGCTTAATCTGCTACATATTTGTCTTACAAACGGTGAATGACCTTATAGCCTTTGAAAAAATAGATGACCTTAAAGTAATTTAAAAGAGCCTCTTAGAGCAGAGTTTGAAAATCATATTAAAATATTTAAACTCCAACTTAAAAAAAATGTCTTAAAAGAAAATTATTTTTATCAGTTTTGTAGTTAATTAAACATATTTTCTTTATAATACAAGCAGCATAAATTATTTATAATACATTTAAATCGAAAAATAATATATCATCTTTAAAAAAAATCAAGTGATATTTTACACACACACAGAAAAAAAAAAATATATATATATATATTTCTTTAAATAGATTGTTCAACCTTTTATAGAACATGTCTTTTTTTATGCTGTAAGTTTTATCTAAAGAATTCTAATTTTAAAACGAGTTTAATAATCTGAATTCCTGAATTCCATTATTTTTTTGTTTTAATCTGAACAAAAACTTACACAAAACGTAATAATATACCAATGTTTGCATTTTTTGTTATATTTAATGTTAAAACGTTTTGAATTTTATATTCAAGGTTAAGGATAAAAATAAATCAGTTAAATCAGAAATTGCTCAATTTCCTCCCGCATTGATATTCAAAGTTGCACTCCATTCTAGTCAAGGCAAGTGGATATCTACGCATGCGCCAAAGTCATTACGTCATTTGACGCCTGCGCGCTCGCTTTACGAGGCGTTTTATTTACATTTGCGGGCATTGTTTTGTCAGTGGTAGCCGGAATTTTTGGTTAGTGGGTGTGTGATTGTGACATAAAATGGAGAAGCTGTTTCAATCTGTAGAACAATGCCCTGATCCTCAAAACGGTCAAATTACAGGTAATTTAATATTTTTTTAATAATATTTAATAAAAATATGATATTTTTAAAAATATAATCGGTACTTATTATTAGGGACTAAAGTGGATTTAATGTCCGAATTTTAAAAAAATATAATCGGCAGTTAAGAATATTTTCCTCTGATATGAAGTCTAAACAAATGCTCGGTACCACAAGTTTCGGGTTCGAATTCCGGTGGTGTCATGTTTGTAGTGGTTCGTAATCCGCTTTAAGCCGTAAGACCCTGTCAAATATGACCTTAGAGAGTCACGGAGCTCAGTCAGACTTCTCTCTCACCCACATTATTCCCAAACTGTAAAGGGGTAACTCAGCTCTAGGCACAGTGATGTGGTGTGGTGTAGTGTAGTAGTAGTAATAGTTTAAACAAATGCAGCTTATTATTGAATAAGAAGCAAAATTTAAAAAATAATTACTATATTACAATATTTACCCAGATAATAAATAAATTACCAAATTATAAAAGCATTATACACAAATAAAGATCTTAAAAATATGGTCGGATATAAGTAATTTGAAGCCTTTATTACAGATTTCATAATATTTTCAGATTTATGAACATATTTTTTACAAACCCATCCATGTTATTTTACTGATTACAATTCCTTTCTTTACCTCTATTTATAGTAATTTGGGATCTTTTAGAATGACAAATAAATGACATTCTTTTTCCAATTTTTTTTTTTTCTTTAAATACTAGCAGCAGTAACAAAAATCAATAGGAATTTCATGCATTTTGAAGTTTTAGATTGATTTTAAAAATTCCGTTTTAATAAACAACAACACAGAAAATTTTAATTTTTAAGTAATATAAAAAATTCTTTTTTTTTTTTTTTTTTTTAATGTGTATTATTTTAAAGACATTTTTATTTAGAAAATGATATATATAATAAACTCAATTAAATCAATTAAAAATTAATATTTTAATAACTTAAATTTCGGAATGAAATGGATTATTTATAACTCATCTGATAATCATGAATTATTAGTATTTATCAATATGTATCGATTAATAATGTCATTACAAATATTAATCATCATCAGTGCAACAGCCCCATGGTGGGCCAATATCGTCTCCCTGCTGGCAGATTTAGAGACAGGAGTTGTTTTCTTCTTTAAGGAGATGCTGTGCTTTGGCTCTACGGCCTACAGTCATATTATATCGGGACCTACGATGTAAAGTGAATTCCGAACCACTGTAAGCATCCATGCGCTGCCGAAACTCGAACCCGAAACCTGTCGCACTGAGCGCCAGAGCTGTAATCACTTGGCCTTAGGCCCTATTACAAATAATTACTACTAAAATTTTATTAAAGCGTACAACAACTGAAGCACATTTCTAATCAAATCCATCAGCTTTTACTGCGCCTCAGTGTCAACGTGCGCCGCTGGCGAGTATTGGGGCTGAGGTTCAATCGGCTTTGTTGTAGACATTGTTTCAAAGAACGAGGAGCATTGGTGGCGTTAGTGATGTTCAGCCTCTTGTTTCGTATGCCGGACTATCTGGCATGAGTTTTCCGGGTTTCCTCCCATACGGTACGCAAATGCGAGGTAGTTCCCTCTAAAAGTCCTCGCGGATGGCACTTCCATACTTCTTCAGCGACACAAAGTCAAGTCAGATTTCTACTTAAGGGTGCTCAATCACATTTTCCACCTTCCATGATTTGGTTTTGTTTTGTTTGTCTCTCTACGGTCATTTTATTTATACCTTAGATAAATTAGACCAGTACCTACAGTTTAACGTGGATTCCAAACCACTCACAAACATCCATGCCACCGCCAGGATTCGAACCTGAAACCTGTGGTACCACTCAACCATGAGTAGATTATTCATGGAATATCCGCCCCACTCTTAATGTTAAGGGGCCTATCCCCATTGGTACTCGGTACGCCAGTTGTCATAAAATTTAATAATTTATTAATATTATAATTTGGTACAACAATTACAATACGCAATAATTAGCCTAAAAGAGAATGGAATTTGGGTTCTTGCTGTTGGCGTGTGTTGTATCCACTGCTTAAAAAAATAATTAAATTGAATTGAGAAAATGACAGAAGGTTTGGTCATTTTGTGGACACTTTAGACTAATTAGACCGGGATATACAGTTCAATGGGGATCCCGAACCACTAACAAGCATCCATACCCCCGCCAGTATTCAAATCTGAAGCCTATGGTACCACTTTGAGTAAATTACTCATGGAATGTCCGTCCCGCTCTACAAGACACCGAGGATTATAAACAACAACTTTTATTGAATTTTCTTTGTTAAATTGCTCAAGGATTTTTCATTCACGGATTTGTGGTTATATCTTAATTAGCAGGAAAAAGTAAGTAGGTTCGATTATCTCTGGTGGAACGCACAGCAGTCACTGCTTTATTAACCAATTAGACCTGATGGAGATTGCTATAGCATCGGTAGTTGGACTACATGATTGGAGTTTTCTGGGTTTTTCTTCCACATGCATGGCATTCTTCTAGGTTTGGTTTATCGCTCTACGGTCATTTTGTGCAAGCGAGGGCTAAACAAACCGGGTCCTACAATTTAAAGTGGATTCCGAATCACTAACAAACATCCATGCCACCGCCAGGATTCGAACCTGGAGCCAAGGCGAACCTGGGCGTCTGAGAGAACATTATTCACTAACATTTTGTGTTGAATTCCCGAAATATTGTTATTCATTATAAAGCCATATGTGATACGAGTCTTATGACTTTATATTATGAAATATATGACAGTCATGAGCCAACGGCCGTACCATGCTGAATATACCGGTTCTCGTTAGATCACCGAAGTCAAGCCTCATTGGGCGCGGTCAGTACTTGGGTGGGTGACCACCTGGGAACACCGCGTGCCGTTGGCAAATTTGGGACCTGAGTGGGGGCGAGTGTCTAGCGCTCTGGCACTCGGTGCCACAGGTTTCGGGTTCGAATCCCGGCGGTGCCATGGATGTTTGTAGTGGTTCGGAATCCACTTTAAGCCGTAAGTCCCGGTCTCCTATGACTGTAAGAGCGTCACGGAGCCAAAGTCAGGCTTCTACCTACGGGTGTTCCATCACAACAGAAGCTGCTTCCTTCCCCTTCAATCATGAGTACGTACGGGCTCGTGGGCTTGGCCAGCCAAGTGGGATAAGAAACATCAACAACAACAACATGACAGTCATATGAGACAACGCATTATTTTACATTCGAATTAGAACACAAAATTTAGAAAAAAGTTATTTTTCAGATATATTATTTGGCTTATTTTTTTTCTGTCATTTCGAAGTATGTGTTTAAATGAACATATTTTTTTTTAAGTCGTAAAGTCCTGCATTTAGAACCAAGATAATAGTTATTAAGATACGATTGCTAAAACAAATACTTTAATGATAGTAGAACTGTGGGTTTTTTTTGAAATTCTTTGTAGTTGCATAATTTATCTTGATCAGTTAAAAAAAAATTATCTGTGTCAAAGTAGGATAAAAATATACAGTTATCGATATCATTATAAAACACATAAAAGAAGATAATTATGAAGTAATCGGTGTCATTATAAAATACGAAAAATAAAATAGAAAATGTATAAAAATAGTTATAAGGACTTGATTAAATTAATAAAAAGTAAAACATTGCATAAGATTAAATTAAAATAAATTAAATGGATTCAATTGATTTTTTGATTAAATTAAAATATTGCATAAGTTTTAGTTTTCTCTGAAATTGTGTACAGTGCATGATATATTTCGATAAATAGAATTAATTTAATTATTAATTAAAAAAACTTTCTTACTTATTCTTTTACTTTACATTTTTTACTTATTTCTTTATCTTGAATAAAATATTTATATATTTTTTTTCAATTTTAACTGAAGTAGTTTTTCTATCTTATTAGAAAAACAAGTTATATAAAAAAAATTTTTTTTTTTAAGTCAATTACTGCTTTTTTTCACTATATTGCAGAAAATCATCTATAAATAAAGTTCAAATTTTCCTCTTACATCTGGCGCCATCTATTGGTAGATACATGCAACTTAAATCTAAAAAAAAAAAATTAATTAATTTGATTTAATTTATGAATTAATATTTGAAAAAAACTTTATTAACATCAAGTGTCCTCCACTACAAGTTAAAAAAAAAAAAAAACGTTTAAAATATCCCGAGTAAGAGAATAAACGTCCTTAGCATAGATACCTTTTTTCAATTCCTTCTATTAGCTCACACTCTCCCTATATATATCTTGTTCAAATTTTCAATCGTTCATAAAATACTTTTTATTCATCCACTCAAGTTCAAGTTCAAATACAGTGGATGACACTTGGTGTTAATACAGTTTTTAATAGTTAATAGTGTTTTTATACAGAAATGTTTAGCTTAACGGAACACGATTAAACGATGTCCTCTTCACACAATAATAGGGATAAGAGAAACAAAACGAAAAATAAGAAAATGTATCAGTCTTTTTTTGGTTTTATTTGAAAACATTTATTGTTAAATATTTTTCATTAAATTAATTACAGACTTTTTTATTGCTAATTTTGATCTTTATTCAAAATTAAAAGAAATATTCGTGTAAAGAAGTCACTTTTCTGATGACGAAGGCTCTTCCTCATTTGACATCTTTTTTGTGCGAGTTCTCTCTAATTAGCTTTACTTGTTACAAGTAGTTGTTGACAGAAAGATATCACACCAATGTCTTAAGCTTCTATCAAAATTTAAATCATTTTATATATTTTCATTAGTTATTACCCTTAAGGAAAAATTCATATACTTGTTTATATACTAAGTGGGGCCTGAATGGTCGAGTGGCTGGCGCTCGGTGCCACAGGTTTCGGGTTCGAATCCCGGCTGTGCCATGGATGTTTGTAGTGGTTCGGAATCTACTTTAAGCCGTAGGTCCCGGTCTCCTATGACTGTAAGAGTGTCACGGAGCAAAAGTCAGACTTCTACCTACGGGTGCTCCAATCACAACAGAAGCTGCTTACTTCAACCATGAGTCCATACGGGTTCGTGGGCTTGGTCTAGATTAGATATCTACCAAGTAGGATAAGAAACAACAACAACAAAAACTAAGTGTCTGTTGATGGGCGATGCTAAAGATAATTTTTTTACTTGCAAGGAAAGGTCACCAATTATCCGACACCGATTTGATTGAAATTTATACTATGTGTAGGTCATTACTAAGACCTTCAGTCTAGCCTAAGATACGTTTCTTAATAATTTTCAAGACAATGGAATTTGAAAACTTAAAACGCTTTTATACCGTTAATGCCCATTTTTCAATTAAAATTCTTATTCAGTTTTCTGTCTAGCTAGGATATTATGCACCTGTCGTTGTTCTAATGCAGCTGGCAATACAGAGACAGTTAAGGTACACGAACACCTTTAAAACGCGGTTTTCGACCAAAATTTCGATTTTGCAATTTTTACATTTTTGGAAAGCTTGTATTTTAAACTTTCTAAATATCTTGACAGTTTGTTTCTATCTGTTTTAGAACTAAAGTTGTGTTAGTTTATACTTCCCTTGAAGACGAATTTTTAAACCGGAAGTACGGTTTTCGTAATAGGAAATGATAGTTTTAATATGTTTACCTTCATTATTACCTCAATATTGACTGCAAAACTTATTCTAATATAAATAAAAATCATTAAATAATGTTTTTATCACTTAAAAAAGTTAAAATTATTGATATCACTTGATCTGATAAAGAATCTGGCTACAAGTTGTCTGAAAGTTTGTTTACATATGCTGTTGTATGGAACATATCTACATAGTATTTAACTTTTTCATTTGTTTTGTGTTTTATTTCATCATAAAATAATATAAAATGTGTTTTTTCTTCTTCACAAAAAATGTTTTAAGTTTGAATTGGAATTGGAATAAAATATATTGCATGAAAAGTTGTGAATCAAACTGTTTGTGAATCAAAACATTGAACTTTTCTATGCTTTAAGTTTGTCAACATGTGTTGTATTTGATTAAGAATTCTAAAATGAAATGTGATCTACAAGATAATATAATAGAGACAATATAATTTTAAAGAAAGATGATGAATTTTAAGGATTTTTTGAAAAGTGTGAAAATGAAGTAAACTCTGCAATTATTTGATATAATTACAACATTAAAGTTTTATAAAAGTTATTATGATACTTGCAAGTTGAAAATCAAAGACATTTTATTATAAAAACTTTTGTTATTCGAATAACATAGAATTTGAGTTATAAATTTCAGTGATTTGAATATTGTCGAAGAAAATTGATAAATAGTACTTTTAACTTGGAAGTTATTTAAAGAAACCAAACAAATAAATAAGTGTTTATATTAATAAAGGAGAGTTTAAACCTCAATAACATTTTTATGTATGTACATTTGTTTTTATTTACATTTAAAAGTTGTTTTTAATTATTTCTTATTTGAATTTTTATGCATTTTGTATTCATTCAAAACATGATAATGCCAATATTTCTGTTCTAAATGCTTTGAAACTTCATGTAAGACTTTTCTTTAAATGTATGAAAGGAATAGAACATGGAAATTAACCTAAATTCATAAATTATTTTTATTTTAGTTGTTAAACTAAGGATTTTTGTAAATTTTAAAAAAAAGTTTGTGTCGACAAACTTTGAGCATACAAAAATCTATAAATAATTAAGATATAAATTTGAAAATAGTATATTACCTACATAATGATATTCCCAACATAAAGATACTTACAAAGGAAAAAACTATTCGTTTTATTCATTTATTTATTTTTGAATTATCAAGTTTTGCAACAATATCACATTTTTGCAATGTTTATCCATATTTTAAAGAATAGATTGTATAAAAAATAGTTAAAGTTGATATTTTTATGTGAAATTCAAAGGTTTTGAATATATTTAATCAAAACACTTGCAAAAAGGCTAAATATTTTAAATCCAGGACATTTCATATTAAAAAGACTGCCAATAGGAAGAAGTTGTAAAAAAATATTTTTGTCGAGCAAATTTTAACTTCTTCAAAACAAAGCTCAGAAAATATTTAGAGCTTTAAGGAAAAATAAAACTATATTTTTTAATAAATAAGAATATGAACTTGATAATTCAATGCCATTTTAATATATTTACAGCATTTTTAAAAGTAATATCCCTAATTAAAAGTTGTTTTTAGCTTTTTCTCAGAATGAATTTTTATGCTTTTTGTTTTCATGTAAAACACCATAACACAAGTAATTTTGATTCAAATGCTAAAAAACTTTGTATATATGTTTTTCATAAATGTTTACAGGGAATCGACCTTGGAAATGATTATAGCTACAAAAATATTTTTTATTTTAATTGTTAAACTTGGAATTACATGCAAATTTTGAAAGAATTTTGTGTCGACAGCATTTAAACTAGTACAAAATAATAAATAATAAAGATATAAATTTACCAGAGGTCTGTTCCCTGTAGAATGTTAGTACAAAAAAATACAAACTTAGAAATTGTAAAAATATTGATTTGATTTTGAGTTATCATGTTTTGTAACAGTATCACTTTTTGGCTATTTTTACCCTTATTTTAGCCTATAAAAATTTAAAAAAAAAATAATAATGAAAATTTTTGATGTGAAATCATTAGTTTTTAGGTACATTCAATCCAAAAATGTGTACAAAGATAAAAAATTTCAATAATTTCAAAAAATTTCCTTCGAAGGTGTTCGTGTACCTTAATCTTTATGCCATAAGCAAGGGGTGCACCGCTGTTACTCATTTAGCACTACCCAAGGGACACATGTAGCTTGAAGATATATTACGGACGCCCATAACACTATCCCCACAACGCTCTACGATCTTATTAGACCGGGACCTACGATTTAAAGCGGATTCCAAACCACCACAAACATCCATGGCACCGCCGGGATTGGAACCCGAAACCTGTGATTCCGAACTTTAGCCACTCGGCCATCAAGCACCTATATTCTGTACATATTCCATATAAGTTTTTCTGTTCCTATGGAATGGGATTAAGTATTTCATTCCGACTCTCACTATCATGTATATTTCACCACAAGTAGAAGTAATTAGAGATTCTACTACTTTAGATTGTCAACATTTTATACTTGATCTACACTTGGTATAAATTTCTGTCAAATCGATAATGGATAGTTCATGAATTCGCCTTGCTGGGTTAGTTTTGTTTGAAATTAGACCCATAAGCTCACTTAAATTATTCTGTAAATTGTATAATATTAATTCAGCAAAAAAAAAAAAAATAATCCTTTGAAATCTTTTTATTTTCTATTTCTTGCATGAAAGTAAAGCAATTTTGTTATAGTTAGTAATGATTGGCTTTTCAAAATACTATATTCTCGGTCATAAGAATTGGAGATTTCATCATTGGAGAAAAAGAGAGTCATATACTATAACAGAAAAAACCTGCTAGCGATCAGACACAAGCTTTTGCTTTACAAATGGATCCTTTGACCAATTCTTTCAATTCCTTCTATTAGCTCACACTCTCGCTATATACACTGAAGTGACAAAAGTCATGGGATAGCAATATGCATATTTTCAGATGGCAGTAGCATCGCGTAGAACAGGTATAAATGCGCAGTGCTTTCGCAGAGCTTTCATTTCTGTTCAAGTTATTCATGTGAAAAGGTTTTGACGTGATGATGACCGCACGACGGGAATTAACAGACTTTGAACGCGGAATGTTAGTTGGAGCTAGACGCATGGGTCATGCCATTTCGGAAATCGTTAGGGAATTCAACATTCCCAGATCCACTGTGTCAAGAGTGTGCCGAGAGTATGAAATTTCAGGCATAAAATCCCACCATGGACAGCGCAGTGGTCGACCGCCTGCACTTAACGACCGAGACCGGCAACGTCTGCAAAGAGTCATAAATTCTAACAGACAAGCAACACTGCGTCAAATAACCGCAGAAATCAATGTGGGACGTACAAGGGACTTGTCTGTTAGAACTGTGCGGAGAAATTTGGTTTTCTTGGGCTATTCCAGCAGAAGACCGACTCGAGTGCCTTTACTGACAGAACGACATCGCTTGCAGCGACTCTCGTGGGCACGTGAGCATATCGATTGGTCCCTAGATGAAGGGAAAACCGTGGCCTGGTCCGATGAGTCCCGATTTCAGTTGGTAAGAGCTGATGGTAGGGTTCGAGTGTGGCGCAGACCCCACGAAGCCATGGACCCAAACTGTCAGCAAGGCATTGTTCAAGCTGGTGGTGGCTCCGTAATGGTGTGGGCTGTTTTTTCATGGCATGGACTTGGTCCTCTGGTGCGACTGGACCGAACATTGACTTGAAATGCTTATGTTCAGCTACTTGGAGATCACTTGCAGCCATTCATGGACTTCATGTACCCAAACAACGATGGGATTTTTATGGATGACAATGCGCCATGTCACCGGGCCACAACTGTTCGCGATTGGTTTGAAGAACATTCTGGACAATTCCAACGAATGATCTGGCCACCTAGATCGTCCGACATGAATCCCATCGAGCATTTATGGGACATCATCGAGAGGTCTGTTCGTGCCCAAAATCCTGCACCATCAACGCTTTCACAATTATGGACGTCTAATGAGACAGCATGGCTCAATATTCCTGCAGAAGACTTCCAACGACTTGTTGAGTCCATGCCACGTCGAGTTGCTACACTTCGCCGGGCGAAAGGAGGGCCGACACGATATTAAGAGGTATCCCATGACTTTTGTCACTTCAGTGTATATCGAGTGTTCAAATTTTCAATCGTTCATAGAATACTCCTTATTCATCCACTCAAGCTCAAATACATTTCTTTTTGAACTTGTAGTGGATGACACTGGATGTTAATACAGTTTTTTCAAATATTAATTCAGTAATTAAATTTAATTCATTAATTTTAGTTTTTTTAGATTTAAGTTGCATATCTCTACCAATAGATGGCACCAGATAAACTTAAAAAAATGAATGTAAATTATTTATAAAAGACTTTCTGCAGTATATAATGAAAAAAAAGTACGAATTGACTTTAAATATTTTTTTCATATTACTTGTTCATACGGATGTCCCATTTGGGCATCCAAATCGATTAAAAATTTTAAAAAATTGCAAGTCTTTCGAAATAGATAGCCAGAATTGTAAATACGCCGTAGTTTGTTCATAGAAAGCAAATCCACAGAGATCTTGATATCGATCCTATTATGGATTACATGATCAAAATTTCGAAATCTTTTCATTCTAAATGCCCTCAGATCCGCAAAGAAGCGATTAGACAAATACCTGTCTACCATCCAGGTGTAGCAAGTTCAAGAAAAAGGCCTTGTGCCATTTATGACACTGCATGGAGACCGTTTCCAGTATTCAACAAGTAATATAAAAAAAAAAAAAAAAATTTAAAGTCAATTCCTACTTTTTTTCCACTCTTTGCAGAAAGTCCTTCATAAATAATTTCCATTCATTTTTTAAGTTTATCTGGCTATTGGTAGATATATACAACTTAAATCTAAAAAACTCTAAAATTAAATAATTAAATTGAATTACTGAATTAATATTTGAAAAAACTGTATTAACATCCAGTGTCATCCACTACAAGTTCAAAAAAAATGTACTTAAACTTGAGTATTTTATGAACGATTGAAAATTTGAACAAGATATATATAGGGAGAGTGTCAGCTAATAGAAGGACTTGAAAAATGCGCGAGGAATTTACCACCATCCAACGGAGTAATTTTATTCCTGCAACCGGACTAACTTCGTATCGATCCCCGAACTCCCTCAGATAAATTCATACGGATCTTGGCTGATTTCTTTGGCTTTAACTTTTAAGTCGAATTCTATGATGTGCACTTATATCTGGCATGATATCTAACTATCTGTCAATCAAAGTTTTTTGAAATTTCAATTTTAATATCTTTTGGGCATCGTGTAACGGACACCTAATTGTACCGACAGTTTTTGCTTTTGTCCAATGTCATTGCTTTAATTTTTTCTGGGAGATGTTTAATTAATATTTTTTTCTGTAATTTGATTTTTATTTTTCAATCTTTTTTTTAATCTAAACAATTACATTTTTGCAAATTTTATTATCAATTTAAGATGTGGAGGTTTAGTGGTGTTTTATACCACATTGGAACTCCGCAATCAGTATACCCGTTGCCTGTTAAGGAAAATAATTTTTTTATATTAAATACAGTCATGTGTTTTTCGGGCAACTTTATTAATAATGGCGTATGGTTTCTGTTGCAGATCAATTTAAACCACCACAAGTGTCATTGAACTATATATATATACAGTTTCGCTGGGTATGGAATTGTTAAATCTGTACAACAACAACAAAAATCTTGCCATGATATTTGAAAAGTTTGATGACGGGTGTGAACTATCCAAAATCCAACCTTAAGGTATTTGTTCGTAATTGCCGATGCAACAGGCAACATTGTATTCTTACCGCTTATGCTTTTTAAAAAAAGTGGAGAACATCTTTATCAATTTATTATTCCAAGTGGTCGCAAGTAGGCAATATGTTCTTCAAGGAAATAAGAAACAACATCAACACAAATAAATGGTGGTGAACATCATTTAAATATGCCACATACGTTGTATATCATTGGGAACTATCCAAATTCCATCTGTAAAGTTTTGTCCCTAATTGCAAAAACAACAGGCAGCATCATATTTTTACCCTTTATGCGTTTTATAAAAAGACTAGTGAGCATCTTTATCAATTTAGTACCCCAAGCAGTCGCAAAAAGGCAATATGTTTTTCAAGAAGCAACATCAACACAATTAAATGGATATGAACATCATTTAAACATGTCACACATGCTGCATATCATTTAAAATTTAATTTCCACAGGAACCATACCCGACTGGTTGAAGGGACAGCTGTTTTTAATAGGACCAGCCAAATGGGATTTTGCTGATGACTTCTCGGTGAATCACTGGCTTGATGGATCAGCTTTCATGTACAAATTTAACGTCAGCAAAGATCATGTAAGTGAAATGATAACTGATCCTACATCTTTATGGTTAATAAAGTATACTAAAGAAAAATGTTGTTTAAATCTGTATAAAATATTTTGTGTTTTATAAGGTGGATGTGATGTCACGGTTTCTGGACACAGTTGCCTTTAATAAAGTGACTCAAGTGAAAAGGCCGGTGTTCGTAGAGTTTGGTACAAAGGCATATCCAGATCAATGTAAAAATGTCTTCTCTAGGTACGTTTTGCATTTGTTTAAGAACTTAATTATAAGATATTTAGCTGAAAATTGATTATTACTCGGCTTAGAATCTAGTACCATTTTTTTTTTCCCAATCAATTTGGAGAATATTATAATTCTTATCTCTATTGAGCTTCTAATTATAATTTGTAAATAAAATTTCAGACGCATATCCAGATCAATTTAAAACTATCTTCTCTAAATGCATTTCGCATGGATTTAAAAATTTATATATACTGTAGTTGAGACTTGAGACGCAACTTTGAGAACTCACGGATTTATTTACACACTCACATACAATTAGAGAAAGGCAATAATTTAAAAGACATACTATAATTATAGATTCGTGGAAGGATTCCACTTCTAACCAAAAATCCGATCCTCAGGTAGGTGCTGGATAAGCGAACGATACTTCCTCTCCGGGTGAGAGTTAGTAGGCCAACTAATGCGCTAAATATATTTCCTCACGGGATATGAGACTATCTTTTAAACGTTTCTCAGCTGGAGCACGTGGTTGCGCTGTACTTCCTCTCAGGTGAGAGGCTCGAGGCCTACTGACCATTTTTCCTGAACGCCATAGGGGGCGCTCTTGCCAGTGCGTCAGAGGAAGCAAGGTTACAATACTACATTTAGTGCGAAAATTGGTTGTCAGCTTCCTCAAAGACTACCACCATTCTTTCCTCATTTAGTTATTATAATTTTTATTTCTATTGTGATTTTAATTATAATTTATAGATATAATTTCAAAGGCATATTCAGATCAATTCAAAAAGGTCTTCTCTAGATACGTTTTGAATATATATTTTAAAAATTTAGCTGTGGGACATTTAAAGTAGTGGAAAATTGGTTATGTGCTTCCTCAGTCTCTATCACCATTTTTTTCTAGTCAATTAAAGAACATTCTTCTTCTCTCTATCGCACATGTTCCGTCTATTGTAATTTGTAGATGAAATTTCATTAAGAATAAACTGCTAATTTCAATAGGATGTTATATTTATGTTTATGTTCAATAAGATGTTATGCCTAATGTTTATGTTCAATAAGATGTTGTGCCTAATGTTTATGTTCAATAAGATGTTGTGCCTAATGTTTATGTTCAATAAGATGTTGTGCCTAATGTTTATGTTCAATAAGATGTTGTGCCTAATGTTTATGTTCAATAAGATGTTATGCCTAATGTTTATGTTCAATAAGATGTTATGCCTAATGTTTATGTTCAATAAGATGTTATGCCTAATGTTTATGTTCAATAAGATGTTATGCCTAATGTTTATGTTCAATAAGATGTTATGCCTAATGTTTATGTTCAATAAGATGTTATGCCTAATGTTTATGTTCAATAAGATGTTATGCCTAATGTTTATGTTCAATAAGATGTTATGCCTAATGTTTATGTTCAATAAGATGTTATGCCTAATGTTTATGTTCAATAAGATGTTATGCCTAATGTTTATGTTCAATAAGATGTTATGCCTAATGTTTATGTTCAATAAGATGTTATGCCTAATGTTTATGTTCAATAAGATGTTATGCCTAATGTTTATGTTCAATAAGATGTTATGCCTAATGTTTATGTTCAATAAGATGTTATGCCTAATGTTTATGTTCAATAAGATGTTATGCCTAATGTTTATGTTCAATAAGATGTTATGCCTAATGTTTATGTTCAATAAGATGTTATGCCTAATGTTTATGTTCAATAAGATGTTATGCCTAATGTTTATGTTCAATAAGATGTTATGCCTAATGTTTATGTTCAATAAGATGTTAGCCTAATGTTTATGTTCAATAAGATGTTAGGCCCAATGTTTATGTTCAATAAGACGTTAGGCCCAATGTTTATGTTCAATAAGACGTTAGGCCCAATGTTTATGTTCAATAAGACGTTAGGCCCAATGTTTATGTTCAATAAGACGTTAGGCCCAATGTTTATGTTCAATAAGACGTTAGGCCCAATGTTTATGTTCAATAAGACGTTAGGCCCAATGTTTATGTTCAATAAGACGTTAGGCCCAATGTTTATGTTCAATAAGACGTTAGGCCCAATGTTTATGTTCAATAAGACGTTAGGCCCAATGTTTATGTTCAATGACGTTAGCCCAATGTTTATGTTCAATTTATTTATGTTCAATAAGACGTTAGGCCCAATTTATGTTCAATAAGATGTTATGCCTACTGTTTATGTTCAATAAGATGTTATGCCTACTGTTTATGTTCAATAAGATGTTTTATGTTCAATAAGACGTTAGGCCCAATGTTTATGTTCAATAAGATGTTATGCCCAATGTTTATGTTCAATAAGACGTTAGGCCCAATGTTTATGTTCAATAAGACGTTAGGCCCAATGTTTATGTTCAATAAGATGTTAGGCCCAATGTTTATTATTGTTTATGTTAAACATTATTTTGTTTATTTATTTGTTATTATTATTATTGTTTATGTTAAACATTAGGCCTAACATTTATTGTATAAATTAGGCAACATCTTATTGTAATTAGGCCTAACATATTAAATTTATAAATTAAAAATCTGTTAATTGTTAACTGTTACCAGAAAGAAAAATTTAGTCTTAAAATATATTTAAAAATATAGATTTAATAAATGTCTTGATTGCTATTAAAATTTGTTTTTTTTTATAAATATTATCATATGAATGAAACTGGATTAATGGCAAAATGTTCCTCAAATGAAGCATGAAACTTTAGAAACTATTAATTTTTCATGTTAAGTAAAATTTTATTGGTTTACTACTTAATTTCAGGTATCTTTCTCATTTGGTGCCCCTGGAGCTTTCCGACAACGTGATAGGCAATGTGTACCTGATTGATGACGAACTGTATGCATCCTCAGAGACTTGCCATGTTTGGAAAATTGACCCCAAGGATTTGAAATGCATCAAAAGGGTAAGGGAAATTCCATTTATTTGATTGAAGTTAGAGTTCAACATTTGAAGTTAAAGTTCTTTCTAATATATAATAAAATAGGATAATATATGATTTAGTCAATTCGTGGCCTAGCTAGCCGATAAGAGGGTTTAGGTACAAATATTCTGGCAGCGTCTGTTACAGTCGCTGCTTTCTGAAACGAAATCTCACGATGGCGATACTACTAAAATTTGTATAAGCATCTCGCATTGATAGTCAAATGACCTGTAGGTAATTTTCTCTTTTACGATACGCGGAGTTACGGGGTAGTTACGCCTAAAAGTCTACTCTGAAAGCAATATTCTCCCATCTTTACCATTAATGGGCTGTTCATGGCATAAATAATTGTGACACAAGACACATAGTTGGGGCCCTGCCCCCTTTATCCATAAATTTTGTAAATTATCAAATTATTACACAGATGAGAATACAATACATATATAATAATTCGTTAATTATTCAAGTATTTTTAGAATTCAAATTTCTATATGATTGGTGAATAAAACAAGGAAATGTAAAAGTAGACCATTAAAAAAAATGTTTTTGATTTTTGATACCATGTGTGTGTTATTTTCTAATAAAAAAATAATAACGTGCAGTTTGGGTGGTTGACGAGTGAGTTAAGGGAGATGATCTTAACGTTGATATCCAGAAGTTGTGATCCTTAACAAAATGTTCCTTTTTTAAAGATAACAAACTTCGGGAGATCAACTTAAGATCAACTCTCTAAATAGGGTGTCTGGGGGAAGAAAGGGGTAAACAAGTTTTATGTGTTCTGGAATAATGCTATCAACATAAATGCGCTTTCTTCTTCTTTAATGGTGCCACAACCCAAAGGTGGGGTAAGGCTGTCGGTTTATTAGGAGATTCTGAAACATGAGATGTTTTTTGTCGTAGGGTTATCAGCCCTACTCCCAAAAGTCATATTAGACCGGGACCTGCGGTTTAAAATAGATTCCGGACTACTACAAACATCCATCGCATCTTTGCAACTCGATCCCGAAACCTGCAGATCCTGTAGCGGCAGTTCTTCAGCCATCAGGCCCCATATAAATGCACTTTTATAAAGAAAAACAAGTTATTACCAATACTGAAATTAATTCCCATTGGTCTTTTCTTTTGGTTACTTAAATATTTCTCCAGAGTTCACGTCTTTGACTTTTATGTAAGATTCGTGCCAGTTTCAAGTTATTTTTTGGAATTATAATTTTAAATATTTCGGTATCTGTCAAATATTCACTTAGCTGTATTTTATTATTTGTTTCTTAATGTGGAATTGGAACATCATACCGTTTTCCATGAATTTTGTAAATAATCAAATATTAATATGTCTTGTGTATAATTATGGCTAAATGACAACTTGTATCAGATAGATTTAAGGAACGTCGTGTCTGTCAACCTGGCCAGTTCTCATCCCACATCTGTCCGGACGGGACTGTCTTCAACTTGGCAGCCAGTTTCATGACAGGACTGCGTTACCACATCATGAAACTGCCCCCACTTTCTGAGACCTCTCCCAAACGTAAGTATATAAGAAATACTTATTAAAAAATGTTAAATACTCTATTACTATTTTACAAACCAATTGTTATTGCTGTCTTAGCAAATTTTAATAAATCTGACAGCTAAATGTTTCGTATATTACTTAAAGAAATAATTCAGTTTCAACCATGAAACAATACTGAATCAAGACCATATATATATCAGGGCCTAAGATATATCAGATATATCAGATACCCAGATATATCAGGGCCTAATTTGTACTAACAATCAATTAGTACAGATTTATAACATTGTTAATTGTTATTAAAAGATATTGTTCTAATGCAGCTGGCAATACAGAGACAGTTAGTATTTATGGCATAAGCAACGGCTGCACCTCTGTTATTCATTTAGCACTTCCCAGGGGTCACGTGTAGCTGGATGATATGCTACAGATAAGTGTAACACTACCCCCACAACGCTCTATCGTCCTATTAGACCGGGACCTATGGTTTAAAGTGGATTCCGAACCACTATAAACATCCATGGCACCGTTCGGGGCTCGAACCCGAAACCTGTAGTAAAGATCGCCAGAGCGCTAGCCACTCGGTCATCAGGCCCTGTTATTAAAAGATGAAAGTACAGATTAGGGCCTGATATTGGTGTGGTGCTGATTCAGTGTTGATCATGGTAGAAACTGAAGTATTTCTTTAAATAATATATGAAACTTTTAGCTGTCATATTTATTGAAATTTTAAAACAGCACTGCACAACTGCAACACGTAACACACAAACACAAAGCACACGTAAAATCATCTTAAAAGCAAGTTCGCTTAAGGGTCTTTGTACCCTCCGTACTGCCTGGCCCTCCTCACTCGACGGTTCAATCCCTTTTTCTTCTCTCCAATCTCCGATTCCAAGTCGAATGGAAGGGGGAAAACGTACAAAGACCAAGACCAGCACGGCATAACTCCAACACATAACACACAAAATACAATTATGTATCAAATATTTACAAAATCACCTTAAAAAATAGTTCTTTTAAGGGTTAATTTGTGAATATAGCGTTCGTAACCATTACACATTATTACGTATTTATTTTGATTTATTTGCGAGATGTAGATTTTCTACTTTTTTATATATATGTTATGGAACAAAGTTGAATAAATTTTAGATTCCATTCAAGCAGCTATTTCAGGACAATAATTTTGAAATGAAAGGGGGGAAAAAACACAAAAAAAAAGGGTTAATAATTGCCAAATAGACGTTTCTCATGACGAAAGTTGTGACCATGTTTAGTACATCAAAGTGGAGATATTCTATTTGCTTTTTATGTCTCCTATTTTGACATTTTGTTCATCAACACCTGTAATTCAAATAGATTGTGATCTTTGACGCACCTAAAAATATCCTTTGATTTTAAATCAGTTTTTTGTTATTTATCAATAATGAATTGAGTGTTTTAAAATAAAAATTAAAAAAAATAAAAATCTGTAAATCTAGCGAAATAAAATCTACATATGCCTCAAATATACAAAATTATTATAATGGAATCAAAAAAATGTAACAATCTTGACATAAAAAGGCAATGAGAGTATAAATAAGAAATAAAGGACTGAAGTACATTAATAAGAATAGGTTATTTTACAAATTCTTGCAACCAAATATGCGATCTGATGACCAATTGGTTAGCGCTCTGGCATTTGGTACTTCAGGCTTGGTTCGAATCCTAGCAGTTTCATGGATGTTTATTAGTGGTTCAGAATCCACTTTAAACTGTAGGTCCCGGTCTGATTAACCTAATGTGTGTAAAAAATGACCGTAGAGTGAAAAACCAAACCAAACCCCTGAAGATTAATATTTTAGTTTGGGATCTAGTAAAGAATTATCATTATTATCTAGTAAGAAATTACGTCATTTTTCCTTTTATTATGCATTACAATTACAAAAAAATAGTTAATAGCGTAATAATCAAATAGTTAATGCATTTTTTTTCCAGAATTAAAAGGATTCGAAAGAGCAACTATTTTGACCTCCAAGAGCTCCAGTCAGAAAACTACTTACAGCTACTACCACAGCTTTGGTGTGACTGAACATTACGTTCTCTTTTTGGAACAACCTCTGCTGGTCAACACGGTCAAGATGGCTGCGTCCGGCATCAAGGGATATTGTGTCAGGGACTGTCTGGAATGGAATCCGGCCATGAAGGTACGAATCTTTTCCGCAACTTCCAATGTTTTATATTTTTCCATATGATCTGCAAGTCTATGTATAAAACTATTTTGGGATTATGTGACCAACATAGTTCCAAATACCGTCAATTGAACTATAACTTACTTATTGTAGTGCAACCACTAGCAGCAATTCTTTCATTACGATCAATGGAGACCATTGAGAAAAAATATTTCGTATATTTCCTCTAATGAAACTACTTCTTCTTAAATGGCGCAGTAGCCTCATGGTGGACCAAGACCATCTGCCTATTGGCAGATTCCGAACATGAGTTGTTTTTCTCTTTATGGGGTAGGATTGTCAGTCCTTATGCCCAACTCTTTACACTCATAAAAACCAGGGGCCTCAATGGCAATATGCTTGGCGCACGGGGTCACGGGATTTGGGTTCGAGTCCCGGCAGTGCCGTGGATGTTTGTAGTGGTTTGTTATCCACTTTAAACCGTAGAATCCGATCTCATATGAATGTAGAGCGTCAAGTAACCTAGTCAGACTTCTCACCCACATCATTCCCAAACTCTGCTCCAGGCACCAAGATATGGTGGAGTGAAGTAGTAGTAGTCATTGAACCAAGACCTACGGTTTAAAGTGGATTCGAAACCGTTACAAACATCCTTGGCATCGCCGGGATTTAAACATGAAACCTGTGGTACTGAGCAGCAGAGCGCTTATGAAACTACTTTAGACATTTTTATTGAAAGTATCAATTATTGATAATTCTTTCAAGTAAAATTTTAATTTGATATATTAATCTTTTCTAAAAGAATATAATTATTTTCTTTTTTATTTTGAACAAAAAGTTTTGTAACTGTTCTCCGTTCAAGTATTTAATATGAATTAATAACACTTTCAACTGTTTACACATTTATGAACTTTAAAAGTCCTTTCTTTTTTAGGATATGAATTATAAATGTTACACTAACGTATACTGATCTAGAAAACACATTTTCAGTGTCCATAATAAAGAAGGAAGCTATTCTTATTCTAGCCGTCTGCCTGCTGGCAGATTTCGAGACAGAAGAGGGTTTTTTACGGGATAGGGTTGTCAGCCTTAAGCACAGGAGCCTGATGGCCGAGTGACTGGCACTCGGTACTACAGGTATCGGGTTCGAATCCCGACGGTTTCATGGATGTTTGTAGTGGTTTGGAATTCATGTTAAGCCGTAGGTCCCGGCCCAATATGACCGTAGAGCGTCACAGAGCCCAATCAGACTTCTTCACACCCACATCATTCCCAAACTATAAAGGGGGAGGGGACTCAGCTCTAGGTACAGTGATGTGGTGTAGTAGTATCTCTAAGCTCAGCAATCGTATTATAGCAAAACCTACGGTTTAAAGTGAATTGCGAACTACCCCAAAACATCTGTGGCACCGCCGGGACTCGAGCCCAAATCCTTTGGCACCGAGCGCAAGTCACTCAGCCATTGGGCCCCAAAGCTGTTGTTACATAATAAAAAAGAACAAAAAAGATAATTAAAGAAATAGTCTTGAAAAAGTAAACATATAATTCCTCATTCATCGGTGGCATTGGTATCTTTCACTGAATAAATATGAAGGTATAAATCGAATAGACGTAACCAGTGATAATAGCAAGTGATAGGTGACAGAAACGACCAAGTTTTAAACAAAAATTAACTGTATTTTAACAGAACAGGATTAAATTGTATTTTTTATGTATTTCATAAGAAAAGAGTTCAATAAATTTTATTTTACTAAGAAACGTATCCAGTTTTTTATTTTAATTGCCATAGCTCGTAACAAATGTCAGCAGTTCTTCATCTGAACTAATTATTTTTTACTAATTATTTTTTAGTTTTATGTGTTGTTCGTTTTCTATTTTCAGACGAAATTTCACTTGATCAACCGTTCTACAGGACAAGAAATCAAGACCAAATTCCAATCGGATGCTTTCTTCTGTTTTCACCACATCAACACTTACGAAGAAGAGGGCCAAGTGGTGGCGGATATCATGGCCTATCCCAATTCCGAAGTCATGGACAAGTTCTTTTTGAAGGAAGTGAGAGCGGGTCGGCTGAACGATTCTTGCAAAGCCATATTCACGCGATTCGTTCTTCCTCTGAAAACTGTAAGAAACTTTTCATATTTCAACAGAGCTAGATAATTTGTGTTGTTTCTTATCCCACTTGGTTGACAGCGAAATCTAGAACAAGTCTATGAACCAATGACGAGTCATGATAAAGGATAAGAAAATGCAGCTCCTTTTTGTCCTTTTGCCTCAAAGACATGGGGTACCCAAAGTAAGAAGTCTGACTTTGCACCACCTGGTTATGCCCCTGGGAACTGAGTACCCATTTTAGTCGCACTTTACGACATGCATGGACTACAGTGAAGCTATTCTAACTCGGACCCACACGGGAAATGTAACCCGTTAATCACTTAGTCGCATTATACCTTGACTTTAAAATACAGAGTAAATTGTTTCTCAAGGGATGCATCATGACGAACTGGTGTGGGCTGGAACATTTCCAAGTACTCCCTGCGGTATTCCGGGGAAATATGTGTCCAGATATAAAACTGTTGTTTCTTAGCCCACTTGATTGACAGCAACATCTAGAACAAATCCATGAACTCGTGACGAGTCATGATAAAGGGTAAAAAAAATGCAATTTCTTTTTGTCCTTGACCTTGCGGCACAAAGGCATGGAGAATTATGACTTTACCCCACTCGGATATATCTCTGGGTACTGGGTTTTACAACATGCATGGGCTACACTGAAGCTATTCTAATCCGGATCAATATGGGAGATAATTTATAAATGATATAAGATATACATATAATAACATCATGGGTCTTTTGTATCATTTTGTTGAATGATACAGAAGACCCATCATGGTCCCTTAATTATGTTTTTCTAATTATAAACTTTTATAATATAAAGAATACTATAACTTCCATAATTAATTTGATAATATATATAAATAGGACCTGTAACTAATCTCCAGTAATAATATCAGTTACAGGTTTACAAACTCCAGAAAGAGTAGAGTACACCTAGACGACACGGAATCACGTGGCAATGTTGGATCAGAAATGCTTTCCAGATGCTGTAAATTGCTTTGCACGGATGCAGCGCTCCAAGAGTTTTTGCAAAAAATACTTTATTTCACACACTGACACAAAATTAGATGGATGGGGGATTATTGCCACTACCACTATCTTGTTTCTTTCGTTCGTTTCTATTTTTCTTGTTAGCCGTAGTTTTCTGGTGGTCCGAGAATTATTGATCAATCCATTCAAATATTTATGGAATCTTATTTATTTACAAACAATATTTACAAAGATATGCAGGGCTGATGGTAATATATAGAACAAAAACTGATGGTAACATCTCAAAGGCAAAAGCTAAACTGCAAGACAAAAGTTCATTTTAGAATATAACAGCTCGTTTCCAGGGCAACAGCTCGTCTCCAAGGCGACAGCGCAATTGTGAATAGGTTCCAACCGGTTTTTATAAGACTTCCACGTGACGCTGGGTGGCGCGAGGCTAAATAATACAAATTTCAACAATTATATAAATACCAAACCAGCAGATTATGGCAGAACGAGCAGATAGGCATCTGACTTATGGGGCTGCAAAATGCCGAGCCACACACTGTTTGTAGTGAGGAATCGCGGGTAACGAGTTTGCAGATACTCTTGCTAAGGCCGGACTTTCCTGTCTGCGATCTTGACATTAACAGAATTACAGCATTACATTACAGTTAGATTTAAGACCCGGCATCGTGAAACTATTTCCCACTCTGTAAGGGGGAAGACTTGGGATTCTTTATTGGATAATTCCAAACCTTATTATATTTCCTTATTGGATAATTCCAAACCTTATTTTATTTCCTTATTGGATAATTCCAAACCTTATTATATTTCCTTATTGGATAATTCCGAAGCTTATTATATTTCCTTATTGGATAATTCCGAAGCTTATTATATTTCCTTATTGGATAATTCCAAACCTTATTATATTTCCTTATTGGATAATTTCGAAGCTTGTTATATTTCCTTATTGGATAATTCCGGAGCTTATTATATTTCCTTATTGGATAATTCCAAACCTTGTTATATTTCCTTATTGGATAATTCCAAACCTTGTTATATTTCTGGATAATTCCAAACCTTGTTATATTTCTGGATAATTCCAAACCTTGTTATATTTCTGGATAATTCCAAACCTTGTTATATTTTCTTATTGGATAATTTCAAACCTTATTATATTTCCTTATTGGATAATTCCAAACCTTATTATATTTTCTTATTGGATAATTCCAAACCTTATTATATTTTCTTATTGGATAGTTCCGAAGCTTATTATATTTCCTTATTGGATAATTCCGAAGTTTATTATATTTCTTTATTGGATAATTCCGAAGCTTATTATGTTTCCTTATTGGATAATTCCAAACCTTGTTATATTTCCTTATTGGATAATTCCAAACCTTGTTATATTTCCTTATTGGATAATTCCAAACCTTATTATATTTCCTTATTGGATAATTCCGAAGCTTATTATATTTCCTTATTGGATAATTCCGAAGCTTATTATATTTCCTTATT
Source organism: Caerostris darwini (assembly GCA_021605075.1). Taxonomy (NCBI): domain Eukaryota; kingdom Metazoa; phylum Arthropoda; class Arachnida; order Araneae; family Araneidae; genus Caerostris; species Caerostris darwini. The sequence continues at coordinate 251,826 of BPLQ01007036.1, read as the reverse complement.
GGATAATTCCGAAGCTTATTATATTTCCTTATTGGATAATTCCAAACCTTATTATATTTCCTTATTGGATAATTTCGAAGCTTGTTATATTTCCTTATTGGATAATTCTGAAGCTTATTATATTTCCTTATTGGATAATTCCAAACCTTGTTATATTTCCTTATTGGATAATTCCAAACCTTGTTATATTTCCTTATTGGATAATTCCAAACCTTGTTATATTTCCTTATTGGATAATTCCAAACCTTGTTATATTTCCTTATTGGATAATTCCAAACCTTGTTATATTTTCTTATTGGATAATTTCAAACCTTATTATATTTCCTTATTGGATAATTCCAAACCTTATTATATTTTCTTATTCTATAATTCCAAACCTTATTATATTTTCTTATTGGATAGTTCCGAAGCTTATTATATTTCTTTATTGGATAATTCCGAAGTTTATTATATTTCTTTATTGGATAATTCCGAAGCTTTTTATGTTTCCTTATTGGATAATTCCAAACCTTGTTATATTTGCTTATTGGATAATTCCAAACCTTGTTATATTTCTGGATAATTCCAAACCTTGTTATATTTTCTTATTGGATAATTTCAAGCCTTATTATATTTTCTTATTCTATAATTCCAAACCTTATTATATTTCCTTATTGGATAATTCCGAAGTTTATTATATTTCTTTATTGGATAATTCCGAAGCTTATTATGTTTCTTTATTGGATAATTCCGAAGCTTGTTATATTTCCTTATTGGATAATTCCAAACCTTGTTATATTTCCTTATTGGATAATTCCAAACCTTATTATATTTTCTTATTGGATAATTCCAAACTTTATTATATTTTCTTATTGGATTATTCCAAACCTTATTATATTTCCTTATTGGATAATTCCAAACCTTATTATATTTCCTTATTGGATAATTCCGAAGCTTATTATACTTCCTTATTGAATAATCCAAATCCTTGCGACCTGCCGAAACCTGTTGGTGTTGCTAATTTTAGGATAAACACATGTCTATCTTAGGAAACATCTTTAAAGATTTGGACAGGCAAACTGTCCAACTTGTCCACTTTGCTTGATTAATTCTGACATGAATGGGGAAACAAATTTATATCATTTTGTTTTTAAGATAAACTATTGCATTTAAAAATATTAAATTATTTTTTAAGGAAGGAAGAATCGGAGAAAATTTAGTTACTCTAAAAGAAACGCAAGCAACAGCTATAAAAGAAGAGACTGGAATTATTTTCTTGATCCCAGAAACAAAAGGGCGTGCAGGTATGAATGATTTGAAGTTAATATTTTCATATTAAAAATTATCAAATATTTTAATTATTTGTCGCTAGATGGCAGCACGAGACTATTTTGTCACAAATTACTACGAAAGAGAATCAACTAGATTTTAATTACGGCAACACTGTGAGATTTAACATAATTATTAGAAATATTCATTGTAATTTTCCATTAATTTTATTCATAAAAATGTAACAATTCCCTCTGTAATAATTTTTTAAATGTTGTTCTTTCGTAATATTTTCGAATGTATTAATATACGTTTTTTTTTTTTTTTTTTTTTTTAAAGCAGTGTACAAATGATGAATTTGAAAGTTATGAAAACCTAATACAATTTTTTTTTTATATATTCTTAGATTCGATAATTTATACATTAAATTCTTTTCATGAAAAAATATTTAATAAATTTTAATAGGTCTAACATCTTGTAGTTAGACATGATGCTATTTTTTTTGGAATGATTCTTTGAATTTTAATATTTGAAATATCAATAGCTTAAAAAATGTTTTTATAATTGTATTTAATATAATTCCACAATTGTTATTTATTTTTTAATTCTTTTTCAGGATATGAAATGCCAACAATAAATTATTCCATGTTTAATACCAGAAAATATAGGTATATGTATGGCTGTGGAAGCTTTGATACGGGAGAATTTGCTCATTCGGTATTTTATGCTATTCTTTTTCTGATCATTTCTATTCATTAGTGTAGATAACTTATTTTATTTATTTATTTTATTATTATTATTATTATTATTTTTGCAAATTTAATTCTAGAGATTTTTTAATAGATGACGTAACTTGTATCGTTATTAGATAATCATGGCATTTTCTTTATGGCAAGCTATTATTAGGTTTTGACATTGGGCCTCATATGAAGGTCAAAACTTAAAAACATGTGAGCAATTTCATTAAACTTAGTTTTTTTATATTGAACATGTTGAATGTTGTACGAGAAGTCTTGTTTTTCCTTTTAATGGGTAGAAAACTGTAGTTGTAACTCAACGAATTCTTGTAGAAGTGTTCGGGAACGTTTGCCCAAAATGGTTTAAAATTTGCAAAGATCATTTTGATACGAAAAAGACCAATGATAAAGCCTTGGTTCGCTTGATGGTTTGGTGAAATCATGACTAATGTACGTTAGTATCCTGCATGAGGCAAACACTGAAAAAAAATGTGGCTAGAATATCAGAAACAGCACGACAAAGTTATTTTTAATATCACAAAGTCCCGCCATATGTTGCGAAGCAGATCAACAACTATTTGGAAATGCCTAACTGGTAACTCCTTCCCACAAGCCATATTCTCCAGATATTACTCCTCCTTATAGATGACACATTGCCTGTCTGAGCAGCACTTCTATCCATTTGAAAAAGTCAAAAATTGTTTTAAATCATAGATAGTCTCAAAAGACGATTTGGTTGGACGAGGAGTTTATCTTTTGCCAAAGAGAGCGAGGGGAAAATTTAGTCTAGCCATGGACAAATCTGTGATTCATGTATAAACACATTTTTAAATGCCTTTTTTTGAAACGAAATTTAACACGAAGTTACTTTAATACATAATGCATACATGTGTGTTTTAAATAACCTTAACAAAGGATCCAAAATAACAAAGGATCAGGTCACGCAAATGAACCGGATACTTTTTAAGAAATTCTCAATCAATTATTCGATTTTAGTAAAATGGGAGACTTGTTTTATTCTGCATATTGTACATTTAAATCACCTGAATTTAAAGAAGGAATCCACTTAAAACCGTATTTTTTTTACCTGATCTAATATTGACAGTAGAGCGTTGATCGTAGGTGTTAATATACCGACATAGAAATGGGGCCGTTGGTCTACGTATACTCGTAGAACGGCCAAATGAATTAACATTAATAAAAAGCAATTAAAATAAATACTAGGACAAACAACTAATTTAATTTTACCCTTTAATGAATACGAATATATACTATTACAATAAAATTTAGGATTTTTAATATTTGGCAGAATAAATAAAATAAAGTTTTATAGAGAATGTTTATAGAGAAATGTTTACAGAGAAGTATTCATAATATTTCGCACGCATACCTCAATCGAAAATATTCCTTTGAGTGTGTGGGCAGTGGGGTACCAGTAGCCTCATATCCTTTTTACCAAGAAAAAATGCTCACCGACAATTCCAAAGATGGACATAACTCTCCATTACAAATTATACCTGGAGCCATTCTCACAGCAAAAATTGTGCACCAGGCTCACGCACTATCGTAGATCGTTCGCTCTGCTTTCAACGGGTCTTCCTTTCTGCCCGCAAAAACTCCAAAAAAGGGCTGGATCCCACCAAACCGACCGGTTCTTTTGGACCTGACCGTGTGACCGGGATGGGTTATCTACCATTCCTGGATTCATACAAAAAATAAAGGAAATACCCCTTACCCTCACACAACAGGATAATTACCAGTTACAACAGTAGGGCTGACAACGCTATCCCATAAACAGAAAATATCTAATGTTTCGAAATCTGCCGGTAGACAGACGGCCTTGACCCACCATAGGGCTGTTTCGCCGATGATGATGATGAATGTACAGAATACTGAAGTTGCCTAGTAACAAATTTGAACAGATTTGATAAATGTCTCGTATTATTAGCGAAACAAATAGACTAATGAATTTTTTTAATTGCTTTGTTAATGTAGAATATTTAGAGTTTTTAAACATAGTGTTTTAAATGTGTTTTTAAAGTAATCCTTTATTAATACAATAGCAAACACGCTATTATATTATTTTAAGAGCGTGTAGCAGAATCTATATTTGTCTATTACTATTACGATATTTTTCTCCTACAAAAACTGCTTAATTTGGATTTCTTTATAAGCAATTATAGAGCTGGAATCATTTTATCAAAGAACACTTTACATAAACTTTTCTGTGAAAATCAACACATGTTAAAATTATTTTTTAATTAAAACTAACAATTCTAAATGTGAAATAACTCGACAGCTTATCAAACTGGACAATGTGACTGGCGAAATGACTGCGTGGAAAGAAACTGACACAATGTATCCTAGTGAACTGGTCTATGTCCCCAGACCAGGATCCTCGGAAGAAGATGATGGTAAGTGTGGGTGGCATTTGAATGATTTAACCTCTTTAAGAATAATAAAAAAATATTGTAATTGCAATTTTTTTTTTTAAATTGTAAAAATTAAAATTATTCCAACTGAGGAAATATAGCGAATTATTTGGCAATAAAACTTCCGAACGGAACTATAAAAATAAAGGATATGCTATCATTAATTATGTTTTATTGAAATATCATTCATTTGTTTATTATTAATTATGTTTTATTAAAATAACTTTCCTTCGTTTATTGAAAAATATACTTTTTATTGAAATAACATTCATCTTTTTTATTGAATAATATATCTTTGAAATAACAGTCCTCTGTTTATTGAATAATATATCTTTTACTGAAATATCATTCTTTTATTCATTGAATAATATATCTTTTTTTGAAATAACATTCCTTTATTCATTGAATAAAATATATTTTACTGAAATAACACTCCTTTGTTTATTGAATAATATATCTTTGAAATAACAGTCCTCTGTTTATTGAATAATATATCTTTTAAAAATAACAGTCCTTCCTTTTATTGAATAATATATCTTTTTTACTGAAATATCATTCTTTTATTCATTGAATAATATATCTTTTTTTGAAATAACATTCCTTTATTCATTGAATAATATATCTTTTTTTGAAATAACAGTCCTTTATTCATTGAATAATATATCTTTTACTGAAATAACACTCCTTTGTTTATTGAATAATATATCTTTGAAATAACAGTCCTCTGTTTATTGAATAATATATCTTTTTACTGAAATACCATTCTTTTATTCATTGAATTGAATAATATATCTTTTTTGAAATAACATTCCTTTATTCATTGAATAAAATATCTTTTACTGAAATAACACTCCTTTGTTTATTGAATAATATATCTTTGAAATAACAGTCCTCTGTTTATTGAATAATATATCTTTTACTGAAATACCATTCTTTTATTCATTGAATATATCTGTTTTTGAAATAACATTCCTTTATTCATTGAATAATATATCTTTTACTGAAATAACACTCCTTTGTTTATTGAATAATATATCTTTGAAATAACAGTCCTCTGTTTATTGAATAATATATCTTTTACTGAAATACCATTTATTCATTGAATAATATATCTTTTTTTGAAATAACAGTTCTTTTATTCATTGAATAATATATCTTTTTTTGAAATAACAGTTCTTTTATTCATTGAATAATATATCTTTTTTTGAAATAACAGTTCTTTTATTCATTGAATAATATATCTTTTTTTTGAAATAACAGTTCTTTTATTCATTGAATAATATATCTTTTTTTATATTTTGAAATAACAGTTCTTTTATTCATTGAAATAACAAATAACAGTTCTTTTTTCATTGAATAATATATCTTTTTTGAAATAACAGTTCTTTTTTCATTGAATAATATATCTTTTTTTGAAATAACAGTTCTTTTATTCATTGAATAATATATCTTTTTTGAAATAACAGTTCTTTTATTCATTGAATAATATATCTTTTTTTGAAATAACAGTTCTTTTATTCATTGAATAATATATCTTTTTTTGAAATAACATTCTTTTATTCATTGAATAATATATCTTTTTTTGAAATAACATTTCTTTGCTTATTAAATAATATATATTTTTATCGAAATAATGTTCTTTTGTTTATTGAATAATATATCTTTTATTGAAATAACAGTTCTTTGCTTATTGAATAAAACTTTTATTGAAATAATATTCCTTTGTATATAATAGTAATCCTTTGTATAGCGAACTAGCTGTAAAAATGAACAACTTAAAAATCTATTAAATACTTTATCGTCGTAATTCATCATTAATTTTTAAATTCAATTTAAATTATTGTGGCTTTTATATCTATATATATTTAATCATACCTATTGCTATTACTTTTTAGAGATTAACTAGGTAAATATTCCTTACCTTTAAATGCACAATCTTACTATCAATTTATTCTTTTCTATAAATTAATGGTAAGATTGTGATATATATTTGCTAGTTTACTTGCTGCAAATAAACTTTTAGTAACTAAAATGCATTCGATGAAAAAAAATAAATAAATACATAATTTATTCTTCTAAATTTCGTTTATGAAGTGATTAATTAATACTTTTTTTCAGGAATTTTGCTGTCGGTGGTACTGGACGTTGCTGATAATTCTCAAGATTTCCTGATGGTAATGGACGCCAAAAACTTTAAAGAATTGGCGAGAGTTTTTGTTCCTCGCTCTGTGAAACTTCCTCCTTCAGTCCACGGAAGATTTCGCATGGACTGATAATTAAAAAAAAATTTGTTCCACTTATTATCAGGGAAGTAATAAAATATTAATTTAAAAGTTCCAGTTCAATTACAGACTAGTAGTATTGTATCCTACATTGCCGATAGATGGCGCCAGGTGTCTCAAGTCCAGTTCTCTGAGAAGTAATTTACTAGTCATCGTTCTTTTTTATTTTACTGCACAGTTTTTCTGAGAAATTAATGATTACATTCTTCCAAAATCCATTCCTGAATTTCAGTTTTGATACAACACTGCATTTGTTTTGCACTGTTTTCATAACACATAGTCAAAATATCCACAGTTAAATGGAACATTTGTAAAATGATAAATTTTGTGTACTTCACTGTTTTATCATCATGATGTGCATTCCCATGTTGTGATACATAATAGTCCATAATAAATTATCCTTTTTGCCAACTAATTTATGTTCACTCTGTAATTTAATTTATTTAATTGTATATGAGATCATTTTGTGAGATAATATTGATTTAATGTGAATTATTTCCATTTCAGATTTATTAGAAAAAGATTTATCTCAAATTTTATAAATAGATTTTATTTTTTAACCGATTATTTGCTATAATTAAAATTTTATATTTGAATAGTAAATAATCGATTAAAATATTTTTAGTATCAAATTTAATTATAGCTTCTTAGTGGTTAGGTGTTCGACTTTTGTTCAAGGTGATGACACTTCGAAATTAGACAGCCGAGCTAAACTTATAACTCCTTTGTTTATGCTGGTAATGGGTACGATAAATTTGCATATTGATATCACGACATTGATTTCAAAGAGTTGGTTGGTGAGTGAAACTCCCTCTTGATACTGTTCCTGGATATTTATTCCAAATTGCTGTTGTAAAAAGGAACAACGTTCACTTACCAAAATGGCATTCCCAATCTTAAAAATAATCAGACCTGTTCATGTCAAAATGCATAAGCATTTGGATAATAGTATTGAAACAAAACAGCTTTAAGCATTTAACAAAGTTTAAACAGTAATCTTAAAAACATGGAAATTAAGGATTAATTTATATTACTGAAGCGATATTACATAAGAATAAAATAAAACATTTTCTTTAGTGATGAAAATACACTTATTTTAATTTTCTTCTTCTTCATTGGTACAACAGACCCATAGAGGGCCAAGACCGTCTGCTTACTGGTGGATTTCGGGCCAGGAGATTTCTTTTTACAGGGTAAGGTTATCAGCCCAACGGTCAACTCTCTACAATCATATTAGACCGGAACTTACGGTTTAATGTGGATTTCAAATCAATACAAACCGCTGACATTACACCACTGTAATTCGAACTGAAATCTGTAGCACCGAGCTCCAGATTTTTATTTTAAAAACATTAGATTGTTAGAAATGTAATGGAATTTAAAAGATTGACATGAATTTTAAAAGTTAAGTGATAAACTATATATATGTATTAATATACTTCCTTATGATTCATTGTGTTTCTTTTTCTTCTCCTTCTACTCAGTTGGCCCCGTAGCATATACAGTTATTCATTCAGCGCGGTTGCGCCATCTATTGTTAACATTTATGTTATTTATTGGCAACATTTATAAGAAATGGTCTAAACACATTTATCTACATTTTAATATTAATTTGTTATAATTGAATTTTATACAAAAAAATAAATTCCTTTTAAATATTATTTATAAATTTCAAAATGCAATTATTTTAAAGATATAAAAATAAGTTGCGAAACAGGCTTCATATTTTATTGTTATTTTTTATTTTTGTTGTTACAACCCAGACATCATTGATCGTTTCAGAAAATTAAACTGAAGAAGTAATAAGTATTTTTATTCATATTTTGTTTCAATAAAAACACAAATGTTAAAAATTCTTTATTGCAAAGAAAATGAGTATAAAACGAATTTAAATTTTCCTTAAAGAGAATTTGGTCGCATTTCCAGACAACAATTACACAATTTTTACACATTATATTATTAAGTACGCAATCTTTTTACAAAGTAATAAACAGATTCTACAAGATAATTATAAAAGATCTTCAACTAACTCTAACTGAGTCTTTCAATTCATTTTCATTTGACATTTTATCATCACAACTTGAATCTAACGAGTCAATAAGTTCAGTTGTTGAATCTATAGAAGAAGGTTCATTGGAACTAATTGTAGAGTCTTTGGTTGCAGTGTCATTGGAGTTTTTATGGAAAGAAGCCCAGGTAGTATTTGGACTTCTATGATCACTAACTGAATTTCCATCTTGTCCAACAGGTACAAGAGGCTTTTTATGTGAGGATTCTTTGCTGCGGTATTTAACTGAAATTCCTTTTTTGTGCTTTTTAACCTGACCATTCGAGATCAGCCATGATTTCAGATGTTCTTTCAAGACATCTTGCTTCAGTGACTGAAAATAACCAGCCACATCTTTACCGGCCATAGTCTTGGAACTATAGTGAGCAAGTTTATCAATAATATTTGGTTCAGCGTCTTTTAAGTCATGCATGGGACAATAATCTTTATGCTTCTGGCAGACATGTTCCCAGCTATCCACTTCGTTTTCTGGGAGAACTAGTTTTTTCTTGAATTTTCGTCTCGATTTGGAATACGGAATGGAATTTTGGATCAACTTGTTTATCCACATGTCCACCAAACTTGGTGTTGGACTCAAAGAAGAAGATCTTTCCATAGTGGGTGACGATGGACAAGATTCTAAAGAATCTGTGGTCATGTCTGTGGAAATGGTTGTCACGCTTTCAGTGGACGGAGACTTGGTCAACAAGTGTCTTTTATCAGATTTTTTAACAGCTTGATCTTTTCGCTCATTATTGGAACTTTTATGTCCATGGCACTTGTTTGGCTGTCTTTCTGAAGCTGAAGATTTTCCTTCATCTTCCGATGGAGAAGTAGCAGATGCATTTGAAGGTCCTACTGAATATGCAGAGGACACAATAGAATATTCCAACGAATGTGTACCTGGTTCGTTGGAATACTCTTGTATATGTGTTGAAGATCCATTTGAAAATTCTACAGAACGTGCAGTACATACTGTAATAGATTCCACTGAATCTGCCGTAGGTGCCTTAATAGATTCCTCTGGATAAGCATTAGATTCCTTAGTCGAATTCATTGAATGTACAATATGTGCATTACAAGATTCGTTTGAATATGAAGTTGATGTCTCAGGAGAATTTTCTGAATACAAGGTCGTTCCATTAGAATATGGGACAGATGTATTAGAATATTCTTCAGGATATTCTGCAGCAGATTCGGATAAGGAGTCTTCAGAGAACACAACTGGGGAATTGGCTAACGTTTTCGAACGTTTATTTGGTGGAGAAGGTACTCTTGATGTCGGAGCATGGATATCTATTGTTTCTGTTTCATATTTTCTTTGGGATTCTTCTTCAGAACCGTCAGGAGACCTTTCTAAATCTCTCTCAGTAGTTTCAGCAAAAAGTCCAGGCATGACTTTTCCGACACCATAGATTGAATTACGGAATGTGCTGAATTCTTCGGACAGATTCTTTTCTAAACTTCGACTGCCTGTCGAATTCACATCAAAATTCTTCTTCATATCTTTGCTTAGCACAGTGACAGCGGACAACGAACTACAAGATGATGTATCGAAATCATCAAGTTCACCATCTCTGGAATTCGGGCTACTTGGATTCGTGTGTTCGGATTCAGATATCTGATGCATCAGGTCATGTTTGTAGATATCATATTCTAAAGCATCTAAAGTTTCATTCAACGTATTCATGGCATTTTGGATTTCTTTTTGCTCTTGCTCTGAACTTCTCAAAGCTTCGTGGTTGATTTCCACTTTGGTCTTGGACACTGTCTTCCGTTGTGGTTTTCTTGGTGGAATCTTTGGAGGGGTTTTCTTAGGTTTTTCTTCTTTTTCTTCATCTATATCCATCAGAGAAGCCATCGAGGAAGCAGAGCCACCATCAGGTGTCGTTCTCTTCTCTTTGCTGGGTGACGCTTTTTCGAGTTCTTGGTAGAAGTAATCATCTTCAGGAATTCCGATGAGAGTAGGTTGGTAACGGTAACAACTTCTCAAACGATGTCGAGCAAATGTCACAGAATTCTGGAGCCGTTCCAAGTATTCCAGAACTTGCTGTGGTGGAGAAGCCATGAATTCAGGCTCGAAAAATTCTGGTTGAATTTGAAAGTCTTGGGCTCTGAATTCGCAGCCATGTTGTCCCAATCGGTCAGTCCATGTCTGGTTGTATGTTTCGACTATGGAAGTCATCTGAGACCAGGGATCCGAACCTACTTTTCGTCTTCCCATTGAAGTAGTGTGGTAGAGTTCGAGGCGCTTTGATGTCTCAATGCGGCTGTGATTTGAAATCTAGAAAAATAACATTTAATGTATATTACTATTTCATGAAATAGATTTATTTATCTATTTTTATCTCAGATTTTGTTTTTTAACATTAACAATCATAAATGAAATTTCGGATTTATTAAAGGCAATAAACAACCATTAGTAATATCATACCAAAACACACTGTAATATCATACTTTTAATTCATTAATTTACTTTCATTAGTTTTATTCATTAATTTACTTTCATTAATTTTAGTTTCATTAATTTACTTTTATTAACTTAATTTGATTAATTTAGTTTCATTAATTTACTTTCATTAATTTAATTTGATTAAATTACTTTTATTAATTTAGTTTCATTAATTTACTTTCATTAATTTTATTCATTAATTAATTTAGTTTCATTGACCTACATTTATTTTGTAAAAATAGGCGTTTCTTTAATTTATTATTTAAAAAATTTTATAATGTTTCATTAATAAATTTTTAAAAATTGTTACTTCATTTCATTAATAAATTTTTAAAAATTGTTGCTCCATTTCATTAATTATTTAATTAATTTAATTTAATTATTTTCATTGATTAAATATGCAGATTATAAACTGAAATTTACACAATCAATTGTAAATTATTTCAAGTTTTTGTGAAGAATATCTGCAACTGAAAAATATCTTTAAAAATTGGTGAAAGTAAAATAAACAATTTAGATAGTTAATTATAAATATTTTAAATTTTTATACATTATCATTTGTGATTATCTCAAATATATTTTTAATATATAACAGATTATTAAATATTAATATAAGTAACATTAAAAAAAATGGATAAATGTAATCTGCATTATTTTTGCCATTCAACTAATACGTCGCCAATTCATAGTGTATCTTCTTCTAAGTTATTAATATTTTTTCAAGTCATTTTTTAATGAAAGAAATATTGCAAACTAATAAAGAATTAGATTTTTATTTCATCAGATGAATAAGTAAACAAATAAAATTAACAGTGACATTAATTATCCACCAAAATTTATAATCAAAGTAAAGAAAGAAAAATGTTTACTTTATCTAAATCTTCTTCTCTCTTTGGAATGCATGCTTCTTGATCTGAATTACTCTTGCGCTTGGCGATTTGTTGGCGACGAATCTTCAAGTACACCAACACTGCAAACACATACACCAATCCCAGGATTCCTAGTGACAAACCTACTACCATCATATTCGCTTTACTGGTAGGAGGGTCGTCGTCCATAGTGTCGATACCTGAAAATAGGTAAATTAAATACTTTATCTATTATTTAAGGATACTATAGTTAATTGTTTTATTCGAAAGACAAAGAATAATTATAAAATATCATACTCAAAATGAAAATTATAAAATATCATACTCAAAATGAAAATTATAAAATATCATACTCAAAATGAAAATTATAAAATATCATACTCAAAATGAAAATTATAAAATATCATACTCAAAATGAAAATTACAAAATATCATACTCAATAAAATATTTTATTGAAAATATGTATGAATTTCTTGATTAATGAATCTTTATTGAATTCAATCTATGTTTTTCAATCTACTATTTTTCAATCTACTATTTGTCTACAATTTTCTATCTTTCTTGCTTTTCAAACATTAACGCTTATAAAGTTGAAAACAACAACTACTCTCCATGTCCCACCCTTAGAAAACACCTACTAAAAAGAAAATCATGCGTTTAAATTATAACAAAGAATCGTATTAGTATTTTTGAAATATTTAAAAGACTTTCATAACGCATATTTTTTGTTCAATAAAATAGAGAATATTGTGCAACATTGTCAATAAAGGATTTGAACTTTTGCAGTTTTATTTATAAGAAATTATAAATAAACCTCTTAGAAGTATGGCATTAATTTTATACAAATCGGATATTAAATGCTGTGTATAGTTGATAAATAATGTAAATTGTGGGATTCATTATTTCTTCAATATTAAAAAAAACCAATATTGTATCAAAACCCAAACAAATTAATCCAATGACAAATATGTTAAATATTACTTTTCTTGTCAAATGAAAAATTGCTCAGTGCATTAAGACTATAAAAATAATGAATAAAAACTCATTTTAATAATATGCAAATTATTAATGGGTATGCCAGAGATTGAAACGACGTAACTCTAATCTTCTGTTACAATTAAAGAGGAAGAGCAATTCTGTCAGATGCTATCCCTAAAAAGGGTTCATTTCAAATTGTAGTAGTACATTGTTTTCCAAGAAAATTACAAGTAGTACAAAATCCTTCTCTATAAGCTAGCACTTCGCTTTATTCTAATGCATGCGGACATTGTTTAGATACCAATATCAGTCGTAACAAAAAAAATCCTTCAGAACAAGCCCTAAGAATCATCACTCACGAGTGCTCCTTGGAACACTAGAAATTCAGTAATTCATAAAAATCTCCACGTCCAAGCTATGGACACGCATCTTACAAGTTATATGGAAATCTATTCAACAGTATAATCAATCATCCAAATCCCATAATTAAGACAGAAAACATCTTTGCACATAATAGGGAAAGATAAAAATTAGCTTGTTTTCCAAACAAATTACAAGTAATACAAAATCCTTCTCTATAAGCTAGTACTTAGCCTTATTCTAATGCATGCGGACATTGCTTAACTACCAACACCAATCGAACAAACACAAATCCTTCAAAAATAATGTTTCTAAGAATCATTACGAGTGATTCGTGGTACATTAGGAATTCAGTAATTCAGAACATCATGATCATGATAATTCAGAACATCTTTTGAAATGACCAGAATTGAACAGGGAAGTTCACCCCAAGGAGAAGTCCTACAATTGTAATGGAAAGCCAGAAGCCTCATGGATTAAAATGATGTGCCTACCCCCTTTATTTACTCTCTCCCTCATTGACTTTTTGTGGTGTGCGGGACCGACTTATTGTAGATTGCTGTCTTGCTGTATGTTTACTTTGTTCTGCTTGTTCTTTCTTCGTGTGTGATCCTTATTGTAATGGATTGGTTTCCAATAAAGCCATATGTTACAACAACATACTGAATGGGTCCTACCTTTTCATTCTCCATAACTTGTTTTATATGAATCCTTAACTAACTTTTATTCAAAATTCCTTTTCAGTTATTTCATTAATTGCTCAATCACATAAAAAAAAGTTTCTTATGTCTTTACTGTTCTCAATTTATGTTACCTTTCTTTTCTAAAATTCTTGTCTAATCTCGTCCGATCCTATTTCTATAATACTCATGCACACTTGTATGTAACTAAGTAGAAATGCTTTTGCATTGGTATTCTAGGAATAGTATCAATCCTGACTTGGCATAAATTAAGATATTACGCAGTCTTTTGGCATTGTGCCATGTTATTTATCCAAAATAAAAATAAAAATATATATTATCCCAAATAATATATAAATATCCCAAAATAAACATAAATATCCCAAAATAAATATAAATATCCAAAATAAAATATATATATTAAATATTAAAATGCTATTCATCAATATCAGTAATAAATTTGGTTCTTATATGTATGAAGCAATTTGCTCTCACTAATTTGTTAAAAAATTAAATCATAATTTTTCGAAAACAAATCCTGTGATTACCTGGTACCCAACCAACTCTAATAGCCACGCATGTTTCGAAGGGCGAGTACTGAGGTATCTTGCAGAACAGTCGAACTAAAGCGAGATGTTGCTGCAGCACCCTCCTGTCTTGGGAATTACCTAAAAACTGGAAAGAAAAAGATTATTGGAACATTTAATAAATCTATATTAAATGCTATTTTTTTTAAATTTCTAATGTATTATTTCGCGCATGACCACAGTAACAACTGATATAGATAGTTACTGATAGAAGTGTAAGGACTACTTTTATATTTCATCAGTAGGATCCAACGCGTGCTACATATATGAAGTTGAAATTTTTTGTAATTTAATACTGTCGTTAAGTTACTAAAACGATAAAATTTGATTATATAAGTAGTAAAATAAGGGAAGAATTGCCTCATTTATACATTGTAATAAAATTGAATCTAATTCTTACGGTAGGAAAAGTTGTGCCTAACAATACTCACACCAGTTGGTTTTACGATGCAACAGACTTCAAGTTTCTATAAATTATTGCAATCATTCGAAAGAATCATTCATCGAAATTTCTGAAAGTAATTAACGTTCAGGCTAACATGTTTTAAGATTAATAATTAATTTAAATTTAGTTAATCGTAAAACACTTACAGCTTTTTATTACTACACTACACCAATATTTATAATAGAGAATATAAGCTATTCCTTTTTCACAATCATGTACTAAACTCTAGTGGAGCAAGGTCAATAAGTTTGACTTCTATTAACCCTCAAACGGTCGCGCGTATACACAAGAGTTGATTTTAGTCATATATTTTTAGACTAGGTACCGCTATATATTGTATATTAAATAAAGAAATAATATAGAAGTTTAAATAACATTTCTTTAAATAAATTATATTAATTATTTAAAGCATAATTTCAATAAACGCATCCTTTATATTTTATATTTCAACACCCTTCACATTTAAAATAGCGTATCTAAAAATACCCGAGATATTTCCCTTTGGTATGGAGGCCGCGACTGTTGGAAGGTTAATAAAAAATAGCTCTTGGTCTCTTTATTATCACATTTTCTAGTTTTACATTGAAATAGGTCCAATTATTTATATAAATTTTAGAGCAGTATTATTTTAGACCATTATTACATAATATTAAGATGGCACCTTTCAATGGCACCATACTGTTGTAGTCCATACCTGTAGAAACGTCTTGTTTACATCTGTGAAGAGTCCGAAGACGGGTCCTCCGCCATCCACACGTGTGAGGGTGCGCCAGCCGTCTTTGGTCAGGTACTGGGAGACAGCGGCCTTGCAAGATGGAAAGCCCGCTTCGGAATTCTTTCGTCCTAACATAACAATAAGAATTCCTTATACAATTCATACATGCACTCATTGGCGTAGGAATTAGCACCAGAAGGATTTGTCGGAAATCTACGAAACTTAGCATAAATATTTGTGCCAAAGACAAATGCAAAGAATTAAAATTAAATCATGATTACTCATTACGTAAGGCCAGTAGACGGCGTTGATTTTAATCTTATTTGTGAACATCTTAATCCATCAATAATACCCCTGAGTTGTTACGTAAAAGATGGAAAATTATTTGCATACGTAATAAAGGTTACGTGGTCAACTGTTCGAGTTGTCTGTCATCTAAAACATTCATACGCTCATGTATTGTAATTAGATGATGGGATCAGTGACAAGGGCGAGTTAATCCAACTGACATCTTCAGGGTCCTCTTGGACAAACAATAAACAGGATGAACATCATCATCCTATAAGTATGCACACAATTTTGTATCATTGCCCGACACTTACACATATGTGGACGATTTTTGCAGTGTGTATATGTCTGACGGTGTCCTTGTGAGATGCCTGGTCGACAATCATTTGATACCGTGGCACCCATTATGAATACTGCACTTTACAAAGACTCATCTCCACGTGTTGAATGCTTTCAATGCTGTTAATTGGTTTTAGCGGCACACTGGACTCTAATCTGTCGGTATGTCATTATATACCGCAATAGATCGACAATAAATAACATCGTTAGCCTAGCTATACGTATTGCCTCTTAATTCAATGCTTCCAGGTCCCATTTTCTCACACAGTAAGAATGCCTCTCGACTTCCTCTCAATATTGACTCACTTTTTACACAATCCGATTCCCATATTTATTACCATTTGGAAATTTGTGGGATCATGGGACCGAATCGAACAAGATGCAGGCTTACAGTAATTTCATTTTTTTCTTAACATACGATAATTAACGGTAATATGGTTAATATCATAATTAACTGATAACATATAGCGAATAATATAATTTCAATATTGTTTTTAATACGAAAGCGTGATATATATAAAAAGCAAAAATTTGTCAACACTTAAATTTATTTCTTTTGAATTATGCTTGAGTATTCATTTGCTTTAATAAAATTAATAAATAAATAAATCTGCATTTATTTTTGTTGCGAATTAAATTTTTTCTTAACAAACGCTAATTTATTAAATAGTTGGCACGTAAATTCAAAATTCATACAATCTGCAATGCCAGGTTAGAAATCACGTTAAACTGAAATCAATCATGGCCATCAATGAAACAATAGAAGGCTGTTTAATAAACAAGATGATGTATTTTGGACATGGACAATGGAGTGTTAAAAAATGGGACTTTAGATTTACATTAAATTATGATCAGGAGAATATATTAGTTTATGATTGGTTTCAAAGTGGTACAATATCACTTGATACAATACAATAATTATACAACAATATCATTATGATAAAATAGATAAAATAGCATAATGATTCAATATCGTTATGATAAAATGTCTTAATAATACATTATGTTAAAATATCTTAACGATGCATCATTATGTACCAAGATATGAAGTTGCAAAAATGTAAGTTTGAATATGTGTTTAGGGTTTACTATGTTATCGCCCATTATATCAGTTACGAACTACCGATTCATATTTAGCCATGGAGGAATGAATTAGACTGAAACAACTACTTAAGTTCATTGTGTCTTTAGGAAATATAAATATTACGAAATTGATTGATAGCATTTTAATTCTGATTATATATAATAGATACTCTTCTTAATTGATAAAAATTTATCAAAACATGGAAATAAATTTCACGTTCACGTTTCAATTCAACGTTCAATTTCCCGTTCAATTCACAATTCAAAGTTCAATTTCACGTTTAATTCTACACTCATTCCACGTTCAATTCATGTTCAATTCAACGTTCACTTTCACGTTTAATTCTACACTAATTCCACGTTCAATTCATGTTCAATTCAACGTTCAATTTAACGTTCATTTCACATTCAATTTCACGTTCACGTTTCAATCACATTCAATAGTTATTGAAAATAATGTAGATGCCCTTTTAATTTTAATTACATAGTTCAAATATATTTAATAAATTATCAATGTGCAAAGTTGCTTCATATTTGAATATATTTGAATCTAATTACAGAAAATTTACATTTCCTGTTTATAGAAATTAATTACAAATCATAAACATCTCAAGCTATAAAATACCTCACTTCATAAAGTGAAAGATTTAGGTATATTAATAGGAAAAATTTCACAAAACCAGATGCTCTATTATAAATTGCATCATATGACAGTTGGATTTTAAAAGATATGCAACATGCTGCTCTACGACCTATTCAGTGAAAAAATAAACACTCGGTTTAAAGGCGGAAACGGACGAATCGATTACTTGTTAGGGGGTGATAATCAGAAATAACCCAAAGTAATTTAGGATGAAGTATAATACTTATTGTGGATATTTTACATTTAGTTTTTCTGTTGATTTTGTGTAGTGCAAGAAACGTGTTGTTGTTTCTTATCCCACTTGGCTGGCCAAGCCCACGAGCCCATATGGACTTATGATTGAAGGGGATGGAAGCAGCTTCTGTTGTAATGGAGCACCCGTAGGTAGAAGCCTGACTTTTGCTCCGTGACGCTCTTACAGTCATAGAAGACCGGGACCTACGGCTTAAAGTGGATTCCGAACCACTACAAACATCCATGACACCGCCGGGATTCGAACCCGAAACCTGTGGCACCGAGCGCCAGAGCGCTAGACACTCGGCCATTCAGGTCCCAAATTTGGCAACGGCACGAATCGATTACTTGTTAGGTGGTCACCCAAAGTACTGACCGCGCTTTAATGATGCTTAACTTCGGTGATCTCACGAGAACCGGTATATTCAGCGTGGTACGGCCGTTGGAAACGTTAATAATAAAAGCAAAAGTTATTTTTATTTTAAAAAAATCACTCCGTAAATTATTTTTTTCCCCTTATTGCACCACTGTGTTTGAAGCTTTCCAATCATTCACGTGACAGCTGGTCGCTCAGTACTTCCAACTTTTTTTGTCTTCCATTTTTGTATAATTGAAATTTGACCACTTGCATCACATTTCTTGCAAGTGAACATTATGTTTAATAACTGAATGACTAAGAATGTTCAAATAGTGGATCAGAGTTACCTTAATAGCTGAATGAATAAGAATGTTTTAAGGTAATATTTTCATGGCAATATCATTTGGTTTGTTTATTGATCCAATTCTGATTCCAATACTGACTGAATCCAAGTTACCTTAATAATTCCTTAATAACTAACTGAATAAGAATGTACCAATAATGCGTCAAAGTTATCTTAATAACTGAATGACTAAGAATGCTTAAATAATGCATCAAAGTTAAGTTAATAACTGAATGTTTAAGTAATGCATCATTGTTACCTTAATAACTGATTGAATAAGAATGTTTGTATAATGCATCAAAGTTACCTTAATGACTGAATGAATAAGAATGCTAAAATAATGCATCGTAGTTTAATACTTGAATGACTAAGAATGTTCAAATAATGAATCAAAGTTACCTTTACAACTGAATTAATAAGTATATTCAAGTATTGCATCAGAGTTAAGCATCTAATCTCTAGTTAAGCAGACTAATGCATCAGAATTACCTTAATAACTGAATGAGTATGTTTAACTAATGCATCAAAGTTACTTTAATAACTGAACGACTACGAATGTTCAAAGAATGTTACGAATGTTCAAAGGTAATAAGAATGTTCAAATAATTCAGTTACATTAATAACTGAATGATTAAGAATGTTAAAATAATGTTTCACATAACTGAATGAATAAGAATGTTCAAATAATGTATGAAAGTTACCTTGAAAACTGAATGACTAAGAATGTTCAAATAG
The DNA here is from genome assembly GCA_021605075.1 of Caerostris darwini. Lineage (NCBI taxonomy): Eukaryota > Metazoa > Arthropoda > Arachnida > Araneae > Araneidae > Caerostris > Caerostris darwini. The sequence goes on along the minus strand of BPLQ01007036.1, from coordinate 231,970 downwards.
TGCATCAAAATTACCTGCTAGAGATAGGTGAGCATCTGGGTGTACCAATTGACCGCTGGTAGGCAGATATACCAGAGGGATGGCTTCGACTGTAAATGGACGGTAAAACACCGACATGTAGCATTCTAAATGGGAGAAAGAAACGATGAGGTAAGTGGGATCTGCTTTTGAAACTTTGTTAAACATATTTAATTTAGTACTATTAATAAATATGAATATAGCAAAGTTATCGGATTCATGTTTGTTTTTCTAAATAAACAATCTTTAATCTTTTGAAACCTATCCAAACATTAAATTCATTACTATTAATAAATATGAGTACAGTAAAATTGTTGGATTCGAATTTGTTTTTTTAAATAAACACTATTTGCTCCTTTGAAACTTCGATAAACAAATTAAATTTATTACAAATTAATATTTATTACTATTACTAAATGTAAATTTATTACTATAGTAAAGCTATCGGATTCATATTTGTTTTTTCTAAATAAACAATTTGAACAAATATATGAAAACGATTAAATTATATACACTGAAGTGACAAAAGTCATGGGATACCTCTTAATATCGTATCGGCCCTCCTTTCGCCCGGCGAAGTGCAGCAACTCGACGTGGCATGGACTCAACAAGTCGTTGGAAGTCTTCTGCAGGAATATTGAGCCATGCTGTCTCGATAGACGTCCATAATTGTGAAAGCGTTTATGGTGCAGGATTTTGGGCACGAACAGACCTCTCGATGATGTCCCATAAATGCTCGATGGGATTCATGTCGGGCGATCTAGGTGGCCAGATCATTCGTTGGAATTGTCCAGAATGTTCTTCAAACCAATCGCGAACAGTTGTGGCCCGGTGACATGGCGCATTGTCATCCATAAAAATCCCATCGTTGTTTGGGTACATGAAGTCCATGAATGGCTGCAAGTGATCTCCAAGTAGCTGAACATAAGCATTTCCAGTCAATGTTCGATCCAGTCGCACCAGAGGACCAAGTCCATGTCATGAAAAAACAGCCCACACCATTACGGAGCCACCACCAGGTTGAACAGTGCCTTGCTGACAGTTTGGGTCCATGACTTCGTGGGGTCTGCGCCACACTCGAACCCTACCAACAGCTCTTACCAACTGAAATCGTTACTCATCGGACCAGGCCACGGTTTTCCATTCATCTAGGGACCAACCGATATTCTGCCATCTGAAAATTTGCATATTGCTATCCCATGACTTTTGTCACTTCAGTGTATATATTAATTAAATAATTGTATATTGGGATCGACTTTGAGCTCTTGTAAATTTTAAATAAAATTAAAAAGAAAACAAGTTGGAAGAGTTCTAATAAATTATTATTTAATACACTAATTTTACAAAATCACAGCTCTATTTTTTACATCTTGTTTAATCATAATTTGATCCTTCAAACATTTTTGTTTGTACTCTGGATAAACATTTTAAAAAAAATTAAACTTTTTAAGAGGATGCAGTCTAAAATGTGATTATTATTCATAAATTTTTGTTCAATAGATAAATGAGAAATTTGGTTATACATCACAGTATATATTCTGTCATCAATAGTAACAATTTATATCCAAATTATCATTTTAAAATAAATTTAAAATTTGGCCTTTTTCATATTTTGATGGGTTTTTTTTTTTATTGTTCCTAATATTTTGATGGTAATTTCGCAAGTATAAAAAAATCAAAATATTTTTGTGATATTTTAAGTTTATAAGGTATTAAACGTAATTCAATTTTACTTTATATTTTACATACAATTTTTAAATTTTCATATCAAAATAAAAAATATTAAAAGAAAGTATATAATATCTTATTAAAACAGTGTAAAATTAGTTCACAATTTCAATGTGTCTAACTTACCCGGCACTACAGCCTATGGTAGGCCAAGGCCGTCTGCCTACTTGCAGATTCTTGGACATGAAAAGTTTTCTTTTTACGGGGTTGAGTTGTCAGCCCTATGCCCAAAAGTCTACAATCATATTAGACCAGGACCTACGATTCAAAGTGGATTCCGAACCAATACAAACATCCATGGCACGACTCGTGGCTTAGTGGTAACGTGTGCCGCTGGTGAGCTTAGGGCTGAGGTTCAATCCACTGGAAGCTTTGTAATAGACTCTTTCAAAAAAGGAAGAGACTCGAGATGTTTGAGATGTTCAGCCACTTGCCTCACTAGTCGGAATATCTGATAGGAGTTTTTCGGGTTTTCACCCATACTATAAGCAAATGTTCCTCTAAAAGTCCTTCCTGGAGGCACTGTCCTCCTTCATGAGCGACACGGATCCTAACTAGACTTCTACCTACGAGTGCTCTATCACAACAGAAGCTGCATCCCCCACTTTTATTGATAAGACAAGAACAACAACATGGCAGCGCCGGGACTCGAACCCGAAACCTATGGCATCGAAAGCCAAAGCACTATTTTCAATGTGACTAATACAATAAAATTAGGATTTCAAAAATTAGCATGCATACTAGTAATTTATTCATAATAAATATTTAATAATTTTTTGTTGCTTTAGTTATTAATATATGCATCAGTAAAATGACCGCCGGGACTGGAATCCGAAACCTATAGCATCAAGTGTCAAAGCACTAGTTTATCTTTCTAATACAGTAAAATTAGGATTTCAAAAATAATAATACATAATTTATTATGTATTAATGATTAATATTTATTTTTTACCAGATGAATTTAAAAATAAAAAGTTACAAATGGAAATACAATGAATTTAAAAATAAAAAGATACAAATGGAAATACAATGAATTGGAAATACAATGAATTTAAAAATACAAATGGAAATACAGATGAATTTAAAAATAAAAAGTTACAAATGGAAATACAATGAATTTAAAAATAAAAAAGTTAAAAATAAAAAGATACAAATGGAAATACAATGATACAAATGGAAATACAATTAAAAATAAAAAGATACAAATGGAAATACAATGAATTTAAAAATAAAAAGTTACAAATGGAAATACAATGAATTTAAAAATAAAAAGTTACAAATGGAAATACAATGAATTTAAAAATAAAAAGATACAAATGGAAATACAATGAATTTAAAAATAAAAAGATACAAATGGAAATAAAAAGTTACAAATGGAATGAATTTAAAAATACAAAATTTAAAAATAAAAAGATACAAATGGAAATACAATGAATTTAAAAATAAAAAGATACAAATGGAAATACAATGAATTTAAAAATAAAAAGATACAAATGGAAATACAATGAATTTAAAAATAAAAAGTTACAAATGGAAATACAATGAATTTAAAAATAAAAAGTTACAAATGGAAATACAATGAATTTAAAAATAAAAAGTTACAAATGGAAATACAATGAATTTAAAAATCTTTTTTAAAAATAAAAAAGTTTTTACAATGACTTAAAAATAAAAAGATACAAATGGAAATACAATGAATTTATATACCCCAAATGGAAATACAATGAATTCTAAAATATTACATTAGAAAAATATTAAATTAAAAAAAAAAAAAAAAATTAAAGTATTTACATTTTTAAAAAAATATTATATTTAAAAAGAAAAAAAAAAAATTAAAGTATTTACATTAAAAAGAAAGAAAAAAAAATTCTTCAGCAACAATGCAACCATTATGAATTCCTCTGTATTCATTAATAAATGCAGCAACAAAATCACCCAAACGTACCTATTGATGGCCATTACTTTACAGGGTTCGTAATGTATAAGAACTATTCAAAAGGATTACGATTTTATAGAAGGAAATACAACTCACAATCTATGGTTCATTAAATGCAATAATAAAACACGCAATGAGAACTTCTCTTCCCAAATGAATAGAAGGTTCTCAAAATTATGAAGCTAGCAATCGTAAAAAAATTCACTCTCAGTAATTTACTCACTGGATATAGAGAAACATTAAAAACGTCTTGCCCTTTTCAAATTCTACTATTAGTTATAAATCTCGCTATATAAATCTTGTTCAAATTTTCAATGGTTCATAAAATACTTTTTATTCATCCACTCAAGCTAAAATACGTTTTTTTTGAACTTGTAGCGGAGGACACTGGATGTTAATATAGTTTTTCCGAATATTAAATCAGTAGTTAAATTTAATTAATTAATTTTAGTTTTATTAGATTTAAGTCGCATGTATCTAATAATAGATGGTGCCAGATGTAAGAGGAAAATTTCAACTTTATTTGTAAGGACTTTTCTGCAATATAGTAAAAAAAAGTAATAAAAAACAAAATTTTTAAAGTCAATTCATACTTTTTTTTTTTTTTTTTCATTTTATTACAGATAGTCCTTTATAACTAATTTTCATTCATTTTTTAAGTTTATATGGCGCCATCTATTGGTAGATATATACAACTTAAGTGTAAAAAGACCTAAAATTTATTAATTAAATTTAATTACTGAATTGATATTTGAGAAAACTCTATTAACATCCAGTGTCATCCACCACAAGTTCCGAAAAATGTATTTGAACTTGAGTGGATGAATAAAAGGTCTGAACAAGATATAATCTGAACAAGAAAATTTGAACAAGATATATATAGGGAGAGTGTGAGCTAATAAAAGGAACTGAAAAAGTAGGAATTGACTTAAATTTTTTTTTAAATATTATTTGTTATTGTTAAACATACCTCTTATATCTTTAACGCATTGTTGCTTGTCTTCCCTGTAGGCCAGATGCGTAGGGCCGCACTGGCAGAAGCAGGGGCGGCCTGGAATTTCCAATGCGGGTCGGGCACCGCCATTGTCACATCGGGACCCGTTGTGGCAGTCCCTCATGCGGAAGATGTCCCCAAAGAAATCTCTCGTGACGTCACTTCCGTCCACGGTGACCAATAGAAGGAACAGTAGTAACATGATTTTCCATTCGGTTTTATCTTTTACCAAGTTTCTAATAGAGTATTAATACAGAGTAATGCTCAGTTTTACCAATACAGAGTAATTCTCAGTTTCTAATAGAGAGTTACAATGGATATGAATTGCTTTACATCAATCAGCCTGTTAGTTTGTTATCTTCAATGGAGAAAGTGTTGGGAAATTATCAGCACCAATAAGGCAAATAAATCTGCAAAGAACAAAAATATATTTATTTGATCCATAAAATAAAATAAAATATACATGTATTTAAAATTCAAAATGAATTTTTTTTTAAAATAAAAAAATTTTAATTAATAAAATTTTTTAAAATTCAAAATGTACTTTCTAATACTCAAAAATTAAAAAAAAAAAAAAAAAAAAAAAAAAAATCACTTGTTTGTGATTTTTACTGCCTGGCCAGCACGTGAAAAAATATAGCATTCGTAATAGTATACAAGGTTGCCATATTATTCTGTAATGTTTATGAACATGGCACTACATTCCTTCAAACATTGCTGATTTGGCGATTTAGCAAAATAGATGGATCAAAACAGGACTGTTGTAGTTGTCGTATCCTTCATGGAAGGAGGGAAGAGGGGTGCAGCTTCTCTTCTGATGGAGCATCCGTAGGTAGATGTCTGACTTCTGCTACAACAGGACCGTTAAAAAAATTATTAATGTATCCTTTTACAATTAATTTAGTTCACATCAAGAAGTCGTTGAAGCTTAAATAAATACACATTGTGACCGGGTTTGCTTCCGGCTGTGCCATGGATGTTCGTAGTGGTTCAGAATCCACTTTAAACCATAAGTCCCGGCTTAATATGACTGTTGGGTGTAGGGCTGATAACCCTACCCTGTAGAAAGAAAAACATCTCATGTTTCGGAATATGCTAGTAGCCAGATGTCCTTGGTCCTATGACGCTTTTGCGCCATTGAAGAAGATATAAATAATAGGCTGGGGTGATGTATAGGTTACACATAAAATTAATTAATAATTACACAAAAAAAAAAAAAAACCCGAAAGAATTCTTCAACTCGTTTCTGGTAGTTTAGAGAAAGATGATCAATCGCAGTATCTGATACCTCGCCAAATTTAACGAAACTTGTCGCCAAAAATATCGCCTTTTTCTTTTTAGAGTGTACATATTTATTTTTACAAATCAAATTAACAATTTAATTAAATAATTTAAAGAATGAATAGTTATTAAAATTATAAATTAATTACAAATAAATAATTATTTACAAGGGAATTTTGTAACATTTTTCATGAAATATCGTAGATATTTCTCTGATGCTGAGATGTAGCATATGAACTTATTTGAAACGTAAACACATGATCTTATATTTCTTGTCTACTGAATTATCAAACAATTTGGATCACAGAATTAATTTAATTAATTAAAATTAAATTATCTTAAGTTTAATTTAAATTAAAATTCATTTAATTTATAAAATGAAATTAATTTAAATTAAATTAATTTAACTTATAAAAATAATTTTAATTAGTTTAATTAATTATTAGTTATTATTAATTAACTAATATTAATTATCATTAATAATAATGATTTATTATTATTATTTACTTATTTATTAATAATTATTATTTATTATTTTGTAATTAATTTATTAATTTTTTAGTAAATTAAATTTGATAAAAATTAATTATTACTTAATTTTAATAAAAAAAATATTAATAAATTAATTTTAAAATTAAAATAAATTTTAATAATATTTAATAATTTTAATGATAAATTTGAACGCATGGGGAATATACCACCTAATTCTTTCTTTTTTATACATATAATAGCTTCTCGTCAATCAATTTATTTTAAATAGAATTTAATATTTAAATATTAGTCTCATTTAATTTTCAAAGTTTTTTTCTATAATTTGACTACGGAAATTCTGCTCTATTTTTATGTCTATCATAAAATTACAATTTTATTTTTAATTTTTAATATTAATTTTTAAAGAATTATTATTTGTGTTTAGTTTTTAATACTAATTGTTAGACGGATATATCATCATCAAACTACATTGGTATTTCTAAAGGACAGGTCCATTGCTGTAGTTTTTGAATTAATTAAAAATTATTGTTTAGTTATTCTTTTTATAACAAAATCTGAATTTCTTTGTCTATAATGACTTGAGATAGTATCACAAAATACTGCGGTGCATGAAAATTTTAGGATCACTTCCTTTGACAATACCAGGGATAAAAATCCACCCACTTAATTAAAACTAACCTAGATTTATTCTTTGATGAATGCATAGACATCGAATTTTGGTTATTATTTTTGTTGTATTTTAACAGTTGTAAAGAAACTTTTGTGAGCTATCTATTGTTGAGACATTATGACAGTTAATTATTCAGCCTTATCTCTTATTGTTAATCTTGTTTGAGCATTTATGCATATGTGTTAATCTGTATTTTATTTAAAGTGGTGGTTACCATATTCGAGTTTCTTTAACATAAGAAAATGGTGTCAGCGTACATATTCTGTTCTATTTATTAAATTAGAAGTTATGTTTTACATTAGTTTTATTTTAACACCGGATTATTTTATATGCATAGAAGTTAATTTAAATATTCAGAAAATTAGGTAAAAATTAATTAGTAGTAAGACTAAAAAATTAATTTCAATTAAATAAATGTAGAATTGAGATGACTACTTTTCTATATATATATATATATATATATATATACATACAAGAGATTTGTTAATAATTTTTTTAATTAAAAAATTAAAATTCTTTAAATAAAAATTAGCCGCAAAATAAAAATAATTATTCTGAAACTACATTAGTTAAAAAATTAAAAACTGTCAGTGTTTAACCCCTGAACTTTTAGACAAAAGTCACGAAAAAATTCTTCTGTATTAATTCTTAAATAATAATAAAAAAAAAACAGTATTTTTTCATTTTAGATATAAGCTTTTAAAAATTCTAAAATCGTATGATTTTATCAGCACGTTTTTTAAAAAAAAAAAAAAAAAAATAGCTAGAAAAATAAAATTTAGATGACAGCTTATAATTATATGCTGCAGATAGTATAAAAACTACAAGTTAAAAAGATTCAATTCTTTTCCATGGGTATTACAGCTTTTTAGTTGGTACAGTACCGAAAATTACGACAAATTTATTATATGTTTTTTTTTATTTAAAGAGGCTAAAATTTTTTTAATGAAATTAGAAGCACAATAAAAATAATTATTTTGAATTTACATTAGTTAAAAAATTAAAAATTGTAAGTTTTTTTTTCATGAATTTCTAGATAAAAATCACGAAAAAATTCTGCATTAATTCTTTAATAACAACAACAAAAAAGTATTTTTTCATTGTATGTAAACTAAGTTTTTAAAAACTCTAGAATCGCTTGATTTTGTCCGCACGTTGTTAACATTTAAAAAAAAAATAAATAAAAAAAGTAATTTAGATGAATTAAATAAATCTTATGTTGTAAATAATATAAAACCGGCAAGTTTAAGCGATCCAATTCTTCCAATTTTCGTACAGTATCAAAAATTGAGATAAAAATTCTAATACTTTTTTTTTTAAATAAAGAAACTAAAATTTTTAAAATAAATTAGCCTGCAAAAGGAAAATAATTACTCTGAAATGACATTAGTTAAAAAATTAAAAACTGTAATCTTTCTACCTGAATTTTCAGACAAAAATCACGAAGAAATCCTTCTGTATTAATTCTTAAAACTTCTGTAAACAGTAGTTTTTCATTTTAAAATTTCTATAAACTCTAGACTCGTCTGATTTTAACAGCACGTTGTTAACAGTTAAAAAAAAGCTAGAAAATAAACAATTTAGATGACGAGTTAAATAAAATTTTTACTGTAAATAACATAAAAACTACAAATTTAAAAAAATCCAATTCTTTTTCAACGAATTTACAGTTTTTTTTTATTGGTACAGTACCGAAAATTGAGATAAAATTCTAATAATTTTTTTTAATTACCGAAACTAAAATTTTTAAAATAAATTAGCCTACAAAATGAAAATAATTACTCTGAAATTACATTAGTTAAAAAATTAAAAACTATAATATTTCTACCTGAATTTTCAGACAAAAATCACGGAGAAGTCCTTCTGTATTAATTCTTAAAACTTCTGTAAACAGTAGTTTTTCATTTTAACGTCTGATTTTAACAGCACGTTGTTAACAGTTAAAAAAATGGCTAGAAAATAAAAAAAATTTGATGACGAATTTAAAAAACATTTATGCTGCAAATAATATAAAAACTTTAAGTTTAAAATATTCGATTCTTTTTCTTGAAATTTACTGCTTTTTAGTAGTTAATTGTGTAGTTTAGTAGAAAATTGCGTTACAATTCTAATAAGTGTTTTTTTAATTAAAGGAATTACAATTTTTAAATAAAATTAACATTTTTAAAAGCAAAATAAAAATAACTATTCAGAAATCATATTAGTTAAAAATTTTCTGTTTTCAATTATATAGATGTAGTAAATTATTTGTATATGCTTGACTGAACTAGAAAATTATGTTTGATTTTTGTTTAAAAATGTTGAAGATTTTGTTTGTTACAGTCTTTTAATATTTTTAACTATTTTCAAGTGTAGTTCCAATAACAATATTTTTTTTTTTTTTTTTTTTTACAAATCTTTACCTGAATTTCATAGAAATTCTTTTTTATTAATAAAGGATAATATGGTTTATAAAGTATATAAGGTTTTATAATAGTATTCCACTTCTAAGTCGAAAACCCGATACTCAGTTACGTGCAGGGTGTGCGAAGGATACTTTGTGTCCGGGTGAGAGTTTTTAGGCCACCTAATACACAGGGTTAAGCTAAATATATTTCCTCTCGGGATGAGCGACTGTAAACTAAACATTCTGTAATAGAAGTGGGTGGCTGCGCTGTACTTCATCTCGGATGAGAGTCTCGAGGCCCACTGACCATTTCTTCTGAACGCCGTAGGGGACGCTGTTACCAGTGCGTAGGAGGAAGCACGGTTGCAATATATATATATTTTTATAGCCAGTAAAGATAGTAATTATTAGTAATTTGAAAAGGAATAATAAGTAAATCTTAAGTTCTTTCACAGATATTTTTATATTTTAATAATTTTAAATGATACATAGCAGTTCAATTTTTATGTAGCAAATACATTATAGTCTAGTTGGAAGACTTGCTTTCCAATTATAAAACCACTGATCGAGATTGGCTTGGCTTGGTTTGTCGCTCTGCGGTCATTTTATGCAAACTTTGGACAAATTAGACCGGGATCTACAGTTTAACGTTATTCCGAACCACTCACAAACATCCATGCCACCGTCAGGATTTTAACCTTAAGCCTGTGATAGCAAAGGAGCAAGAGATACCAGAGCGCCAGCCAATTGGCCAACAAGCAGCCCACTGATTAAGAGAAATTGAAACAAGTATTATAAAAAAAAATTTTAAGTTAATTCCAAAGTAGGAATTGACTTTAAAAAAATTTTTAAAGTCAATTCCTACTTTTTTTTCACTTTATTGCAGAAAGTCCTTTATAAATAATTTTCATTCATTTTTTTAAGTTTATCTGGCGCTATCTATTGGCAGATATATGTAACTTAAATCTTAAAAAAAAAACTAAAATTAATTAATTAAATTTAATTACTGAATTAATATTTGGAAAAATTTTATTAACATCAAGTGTCATCCATTACAAATTCAAAAAAAATGTATTTGAACTTGAGTGGATAAATAAAAATTATTTTATGAACGATTGAAAATTTGAACAAGATATATATATAGTGTGACCTAATAGAAGGAATTGAAAAAAAAATAATAATAATAAATAAAACAGTTAATACTTAAATACTAGACCATTAATAATTAGCACTTCTACGTCGAACTGTTGAAATAGGTGATTTTTACGTAATATATGGGACTGAACTACCATTATTTAAAAGAATCAAAAATAAATAATTAGAGAGGAAAAAAAAAACTAGAATGATTGTTTGCGATGGGGATTGTTTCACTTCCATGCTTACCAATTCTAACGGAATTGGGAAATAAAGTCCATCCTCTGTAACCGTACATCCGTTGTGGACTTTTAATTTAATGTCATGGACAAAGACAGGAATCCAGTGGTACTTTTTCTTTTTTTCGTCAGACTAAACTTTCAATTGACCCCACCTCCCTTCCACCACATTTCACTACGTAACCCGGTAGTGCAGGTGGCTGACCCTGCCTACATGTTTGGACATGCTCCGCTGGTCGCAATTATAAACTAGGGCTATTAAAAAAAATAAACGAAATAAAGAAAAGAAAGAATACTTTTGTTTTCGCCAGCTACAATCTGTTTGCACATTCGACCAGACTGCATTTTTACACGTGGTTGCTTCAGGAAAAAAATAAAATAAAAAGATACAGACCCTATGTTAACTATTTTGATGGGCAGTTTTTAGCACGTCATCCATTTTGTGAATGAATTCAGAAAATATCCATGTTTTTTTAAACATATATTTACTAACTTTAAAATTAATCTTCTTAAAGCAAATTATCATGCATCGTCATTCTTTCAAAAAAAAAGGTATGTAGTATGTACTTCCTGCCACTAGAAACAAAAAAAAAAAAAAAAAAAAAAAAAAAAAGTAAATAAAAGAAATAAAAGTTTACATTTTGTCATGTTTAATACAACGACAGTTATTCTATTAAAAGCATTTGCATTTGCAAGAAAAATTATATTTAAGCAACGAACATTGTTAGCAAATGAATGGGTTTTATGAAAACCCTATTTTTTAAAAAATTTCTTTTTTAAACTTCTATTATTCAGATAATATAAATAAGACAGGTGTTGCATTTAAAGTGGATTTTAAAATTCATACGCTTCAAAATAACTCGATATTGGACAATAGAAAGCTGCCTTTACGTGAAAAAAACCCAGTATTTTTCTAATTTATTAAAAAATGTCGGTGTACAGATTTTAATAATTTCGATGTGCTAAACTTATTTTCTACATTAAAGCTTCGAAATCAATATACATTAGTGAAAGTATAAATTCTAAGGCTTAATAGATATTGTAGATTTATGAAAATAAAAGTATATCACTAATAAAAGTTGATGAAAATAGAAAAAATAATTTGTTGAACATAAATGTTTTAATTCCTCGAAGTCTTGAATTTTTAATTCCGCTAATTTGCCATGAAAGTAACTTCTGTGCCAAAATAATAATTTTTCCAAGTGCTGTTTATTGTTTTTCGGTGAATAGTAAAAAGACGACGAAATTTTCAGCATTTAGCAATTATTTAATATAATCAAATCTTGAGCTTTCTTTCAATTCCTTCTATTAGCTCACACTCTCCCTATATATATCTTGTTCAAATTTTCAATCGTTCATAAAATACTTTTTATTCATCCACTCAAGCTCAAATACATTTTTTTAAACTTGTAGTGGATGACACTGGATGTCAGTTTTTTCAAATATTAATTCATTCATTAAATTTAAATGAATTAATTTTAGTTTTTTTTAGATTTTTTAGACCAACAGATGGCGCCAGATGCAAGAGGAAAATTTCAACTTTATAGTGAAAAAAAAAATAGGAATTGGCTTAAAATTTTTTTTTATATATATTACTTATATACATATATTTATTAACTTTAAAATCAGTCTTCTTAAATCATATTATCATCCATCGTCACTTTTCCAAAAAAAATTTACATTTTGGAATGCTTAATTCAACGACAGTTGTTAAAAAAGCATGTGCATTTGCTAGAAAAAGCCCGCGTGCAGAAAGAATAGTAATTTTATTTATGGTGATTATATCTATTATGTTAATGAACAGATTCAGACATTACTTCTAAAGGATTTGTGTCATCCTCCTCAATTTCAATGAAAGAACATTCTGGCTTACAAAATTATTGTGCTTATATGCATAGCAGCTTTCAGTTACGTTTTGCTTCAGGGTTTCATAGCTCTCATCTCCTAGTTATATTGGGTAAATGACCGTTCTTATAAAAGAGATAGACATGTAATTAATTGTAAGACTTCATTTTTTTGAGCTGAAAACCATTTTAAAAGTAATAAATATCACAAAAATCAACAGATAATGGTTGAATTTAGTAACTTATAACAATTAACAATTAAATACTCACAAAACTTGTAAATATTCTAAAGAAATAATTATAGAAAATATTTACCTATTTTATGGTGTTTTTTTTTAATTATGCAAAAAAGAGAAATTGTATTTCTTCCTCTTCGTAAACTTTAGAAAGTTTTTCTGAAGCAAATAAGAATGAATTGCCATGCTGTGATAGAATTTCTTCGCACTTTCTATTTCCGCTACCAGCGTTTTTTGAAGTCTCTGCTTTCACAAACGTATAGACTAGATGGTGAGTGTAACAATGTGTGCAAAGCTGAGAGTTTTTCGGGTTTTCTTCCATACAACACATGCCAGATAATTACCCTTAAAAGATCTCTCGGCAGGTAATATTCCCCTGCTCCTCATTTGTTGATGTATCGTTTGTGGCATTCAAAAATTCAAGAGGCCCATTCATGTTTTTCAAAAAATCTATCAATCAATCAATCAATAATAATAAAAATAATAATAAATCTACTTGTTCTTACAAAAGTTGGGAGATTTCGAGTACCGATTCTAAAAAACGAATGCATTGAGATGAAATTTCGAACAATTATTTTTGAATTAAATCTATAAGCGGCATATAAATGAAAGAACTTTTTAAATAGAGATAAAAAATTTATAGAATTAAAGGTTTACAAAGTTGAAGTTAAATACTGTTTTTGCAAAAGTAAATAAACTTGATTAAAAAGCAACATTAATTTTTTGGAATTCAACGTATATTTTAAATAGAATATACATAAAAGAAGCAAGGTATAAGTAAGCTTTTATTATAAATTGCGAATTATTTAATAAATACGGTCCGATATGAAGATTGTTCCTGGTTATTTATTGTTCCTAACCAAATTTATTATTAATAAAATCATCTACATGTATATAAAATAAATTATAAACATTGATTAAATATTTCTTATAGTTAAAAATTTTTTTTATAAAGTAAATAATTTTTATACTCTTGCATTTTATGAAGTTTTCAACATCAAACGCTTTTGCCAATTCTTAAGCAAATTCAGTTTCATCTCAATTCGCATGTATATTTTGCGCAGGAATTTTAAACTGAAATAGATACTATAGTAACCTATATTTAATACCTGCATTAATATTTTTTTTTTTGGGGTTAATTTTTATAAAATGAAAGTGATTGTTTACTATATTTATTAACATCTTTTGTTTTGGATATGAATTAGATTGCAATATATTGCTTACAATTATTCAATGATTATATTTCTTTGAAGAAAAGAAAATACAAAGAGTCCTCATAACTAACTAGGCCAATATGTAATCTCTTTGAAAAGTTCATACTCATCGGTTGACAAGTTTATCTCACGCCGATATACAAAAAGATCCAGGGGAGAAAAAGACTACTTTAACCTGCTTTCCGCCATTTTCTTACTGAGAAGAACAATTCCGAAGTGTCGCACTAGAGACTTCTTCAATCTCGGAACTAAAGGGTTACAAAGTTGAAGTTAAACACTGTTTTTTTTGTCTCCCATGATTTCCTTTTTGTGCATCTCCGGATGTCGTCTTGCACGAGTTGCCCATTTAATGGCCCAAAGAACGGTTGTAGTGCGCCCCCAACCAAAAATAAACTCCGCCTAGCGCAACAAACGCGAATTAATTTTCGGCGAGCGTCGATTCTGCAGCAGAGGTGGCGGAGTTAATAATATCTCTTTTTCGGCATTTTCTCGCGCGAGTGATTATGCAGCTGTCAATAAGTTAAGCGAAATTTATGCATGTTATTTAGTCGTCAGCTGCGATTTTGAGTTGTGACTGAAGATTAGATGGAAGAATTAACACTTAAGGTGACTTTATCAGTTTCGGATTATGTATGAAGGAATTGTATATTATTTATATGAAAGGTTAACATTTTTTAAGAATGATTAGCGTAACTATAAAATTCCTTTGTTGGCGAACTATCAAATTATATTTTTATGTAAATTTAAATGTTGAACATTAGTCGGAAGAATTAACACTTAAGGTGACTTTATCAGTTTCAGATTATTATGCGTGAAAGAATTTAATGTTATTTATATGAAAAGTTAATATTTATTAAGAATATTTAGTATAACTATCATTCTTGTTGTCACTAACATTTAAATGTTGAACTTTAGACGGAAGAATTAACACTTAAGGTGACTTTATCAGTTTCGATTATTATGCATTAAAAGAATTTAATGTTATTTATATGAAAAGTTAATATTTATTAAGAATATTTAGTATAACTATCATTCTTGTTGTCACTAACATTTAAATGTTGAACTTTAGACGGAAGAATTAACACTTAAGGTGACTTTTTATCAGTTTTGATTATTATGCATTAAAGAATTTAATGTTATTTATATGAAAAGTTAATATTTATTAAGAATATTTAGTATAACTATCATTCTTGTTGTCACTAACATTTAAATGTTGAACTTTAGACGGAAGAATTAACACTTAAGGTGACTTTATCAGTTTCGATTATTATGCATTAAAGAATTTAATGTTATTTATATGAAAAAAGTTAATATTTATTAAGAATATTTAGTATAACTATCATTCTTGTTGTCACTAACATTTAAATGTTGAACTTTTAGACGGAAGAATTAACACTTAAGGTGACTTTATCAGTTTCGATTATTATGCATTAAAGAATTTAATGTTATTTATATGAAAAGTTAATATTTATTAAGAATATTTAGTATAACTATCATTCTTGTTGTCACTAACATTTAAATGTTGAACTTTAGACGGAAGAATTAACACTTAAGGTGACTTTTATCAGTTTCGATTATTATGCATTAAAGAATTTAATGTTATTTATATGAAAAGTTAATATTTATTAAGAATATTTAGTATAACTATCATTCTTGTTGTCACTTTAACATTTAAATGTTGAACTTTAGACGGAAGAATTAACACTTAAGGTGACTTTTTATCAAAGTTTTCGATTATTATGCATTAAAGAATTTAATGTTATTTATATGAAAAGTTAATATTTATTAAGAATATTTAGTATAACTATCATTCTTGTTGTCACTAACATTTAAATGTTGAACTTTAGACGGAAGTATTAACACTTAAGGTGACTTTATCAGTTTCGATTATTATGCATTAAAGAATTTAATGTTATTTATATGAAAAGTTAATATTTATTAAGAATATTTAGTATAACTATCATTCTTGTTGTCACTAACATTTAAATGTTGAACTTTAGACGGAAGAATTAACACTTAAGGTGACTTTATCAGTTTCGATTATTATGCATTAAAGAATTTAATGTTATTTATATGAAAAGTTAATATTTATTAAGAATATTTAGTATAACTATCATTCTTGTTGTCACTAACATTTAAATGTTGAACTTTAGACGGAAGAATTAACACTTAAGGTGACTTTATCAGTTTCGATTATTATGCATAAAGAATTTAATGTTATTTATATGAAAAGTTAATATTTATTAAGAATATTTAGTATAACTATCATTCTTGTTGTCACTAAATATTTAAATGTTGAACTTTAGACGGAAGAATTAACACTTAAGGTGACTTTTATCAGTTTCGATTATTATGCATTAAAGAATTTAATGTTATTTATATGAAAAGTTAATATTTATTAAGAATATTTAGTATAACTATCATTCTTGTTGTCACTAACATTTAAATGTTGAACTTTAGACGGGAAGAATTAACACTTAAGGTGACTTTATCAGTTTCGGATTATTATGCATTAAAGAATTTAATGTTATTTATATGAAAAAGTTAATATTTATTAAGAATATTTAGTATAACTATCATTCTTGTTGTCACTAACATTTAAATGTTGAACTTTAGACGGAAGAATTAACACTTAAGGTGACTTTATCAGTTTCGGATTATTATGCATTAAAGAATTTAATGTTATTTTATATGAAAAGTTAATATTTATTAAGAATATTTAGTATAACTATCATTCTTGTTGTCACTAACATTTAAATGTTGAACTTTAGACGGAAGAATTAACACTTAAAGGTGACTTTTATCAGTTTCGGATTATTATGCATTAAAGAATTTAATGTTATTTATATGAAAAGTTAATATTTATTAAGAATATTTAGTATAACTATCATTCTTGTTGTCACTAACATTTAAATGTTGAACTTTAGACGGAAGAATTAACACTTAAGGTGACTTTATCAGTTTCGGATTATTATGCATTAAAGAATTTAATGTTATTTATATGAAAAGTTAATATTTATTAAGAATATTTAGTATAACTATCATTCTTGTTGTCACTAACATTTAAATGTTGAACTTTAGACGGAAGAATTAACACTTAAGGTGACTTTATCAGTTTCGATTATTATGCATTAAAAGAATTTAATGTTATTTATATGAAAAGTTAATATTTATTAAGAATATTTAGTATATCATCAGTTTCGGGTGATTTATTATGCATTAAAGAATTTAATGTTATTTATATGAAAAGTTAATATTTATTAAGAATATTTAGTATAACTATCATTCTTGTTGTCACTAACATTTAAATGTTGAACTTTAGACGGAAGAATTAACACTTAAGGTGACTTTATCAGTTTCGGATTATTATGCATTAAAGAATTTAATGTTATTTATATGAAAAATTAAATATTTATTAAGAATATTTAGTATAACTATCATTCTTGTTGTCACTAACATTTAAATGTTGAACTTTAGACGGAAGAATTAACACTTAAAGTGACTTTATCAGTTTCGGATTATTATGCATTAAAGAATTTAATGTTATTTATATGAAAAGTTAATATTTATTAAGAATTTTAGTATAACTATCATTCTTGTTGTCAATATTTATTTATTATGCATTAAAAATTTAATGTTAATATTTAATATTTATTAAGAATATTTAGTATAACTATCATTCTTGTTGTCACTAACATTTAAATGTTGAACTTTAGACGGAAGAATTAACACTTAAGGTGACTTTATCAGTTTCGGATTATTATGCATTAAAGAATTTAATGTTATTTATATGAAAAGTTAATATTTATTAAGAATATTTAGTATAACTATCATTCTTGTTGTCACTAACATTTAAATGTTGAACTTTAGACGGAAGAATTAACACTTAAAGGTGACTTTATCAGTTTCGGATTATTATGCATTAAAGAATTTAATGTTATTTATATGAAAAGTTAATATTTATTAAGAATATTTAGTATAACTATCATTCTTGTTGTCACTAACATTTAAATGTTGAACTTTAGACGGAAGAATTAACACTTAAAGGTGACTTTATCAGTTTCGGATTATTATGCATTAAAGAATTTAATGTTATTTATATGAAAAGTTAATATTTATTAAGAATATTTAGTATAACTATCATTCTTGTTGTCACTAACATTTAAATGTTGAACTTTAGACGGAAAATTAACACTTAAGGTGACTTTATCAGTTTCGTCAGATTAGTTATGACAAGATTAAACAGAAGAATTTAATGTTTATTTATATGAAAAGTTAATATTTATATGAAAAAGAATATTTCTTAAGAATAACCAGTAACTATAAAACAAAACAATTCTTTTTGTTTGTGAACTAGCAAATTGTATTTTTATGCAAATTTAAATGTTGAACATTAGACGGAAGAATTAACACTTAAAGTGACTTTATCAGTTTCGGATTATTATGCATTAAAGAATTTAATGTTATTTATATGAAAAGTTAATATTTATTAAGAATATTTAGTATAACTATCATTCTTGTTGTCACTAACATTTAAATGTTGAACTTTAGACGGGAGAATTAACACTTAAGGTGACTTTATCAGTTTCGGATTATTATGCATTAAAAGAATTTAATGTTATTTATATGAAAAGTTAATATTTATTAAGAATATTTAGTATAACTATCATTCTTGTTGTCACTAACATTTAAATGTTGAACTTTAGACGGAAGAATTAACACTTAAGGTGACTTTATCAGTTTCGATTATTATGCATTAAAAGAATTTAATGTTATTTATATGAAAAGTTAATATTTATTAAGAATATTTAGTATAACTATCATTCTTGTTGTCACTAACATTTAAATGTTGAACTTTAGACGGAAGAATTAACACTTAAGGTGACTTTATCAGTTTCGGATTATTATGCATTAAAAGAATTTAATGTTATTTATATGAAAAGTTAATATTTATTAAGAATATTTAGTATAACTATCATTCTTGTTGTCACTAACATTTAAATGTTGAACTTTAGACGGAAGAATTAACACTTAAGGTGACTTTATCAGTTTCGGATTATTATGCATTAAAGAATTTAATGTTATTTATATGAAAAGTTAATATTTATTAAGAATATTTAGTATAACTATCATTCTTGTTGTCACTAACATTTAAATGTTGAACTTTAGACGAAGAATTAACACTTAAGGTGACTTTTATCAGTTTCGATTATTATGCATTAAAGAATTTAATGTTATTTATATGAAAAGTTAATATTTATTAAGAATATTTAGTATAACTATCATTCTTGTTGTCACTAACATTTAAATGTTGAACTTTAGACGGAAGAATTAACACTTAAGGTGACTTTATCAGTTTCGATTATTATGCATTAAAAGAATTTAATGTTATTTATATGAAAAATTAATATTTATTAAGAATATTTAGTATAACTATCATTCTTGTTGTCACTAACATTTAAATGTTGAACTTTAGACGGAAGAATTAACACTTAAGGTGACTTTATCAGTTTCGGATTATTATGCATTAAAGAATTTAATGTTATTTATATGAAAAGTTAATATTTATTAAGAATATTTAGTATAACTATCATTCTTGTTGTCACTAACATTTAAATGTTGAACTTTAGACGGAAGAATTAACACTTAAAGTGACTTTATCAGTTTTTTCGGGATTATTATGCATTAAAGAATTTAATGTTATTTATATGAAAAGTTAATATTTATTAAGAATATTTAGTATAACTATCATTCTTGTTGTCACTAACATTTTAAATGTTGAACTTTAGACGGAGAATTAACACTTAAGGTGACTTTATCAGTTTCGATTATTATGCATTAAAGAATTTAATGTTATTTATATGAAAGTTAATATTTATTAAGAATATTTAGTATAACTATCATTCTTGTTGTCACTAACATTTAAATGTTGAACTTTAGACGGAAGAATTAACA
The DNA here is from genome assembly GCA_021605075.1 of Caerostris darwini. Classification (NCBI taxonomy): domain Eukaryota; kingdom Metazoa; phylum Arthropoda; class Arachnida; order Araneae; family Araneidae; genus Caerostris; species Caerostris darwini. The sequence goes on along the minus strand of BPLQ01007036.1, from coordinate 211,843 downwards.
CTTAAGGTGACTTTATCAGTTTCGGATTATTATGCGTGAAAGAATTTAATGTTATTTATATGAAAAGTTAATATTTATTAAGAATATTTAGTATAACTATCATTCTTGTTGTCACTAACATTTAAATGTTGAACTTTAGACGGAAGAATTAACACTTAAGGTGACTTTATCAGTTTCGATTATTATGCATTAAAAGAATTTAATGTTATTTATATGAAAAAGTTAATATTTATTAAGAATATTTAGTATAACTATCATTCTTGTTGTCACTAACATTTAAATGTTGAACTTTAGACGGAAGAATTAACACTTAAGGTGACTTTATCAGTTGCGGATTATTATGCATTAAAGGAATTTAATGTTATTTATATGAAAATTAATATTTCTTAAGAATAACCAGTGTAACTATAAAACAAAACAATTCTTTTTGTTTGTGAACTAGCAAATTGTATTTTTATGCAAATTTAAATATTGAACATTAGACGGAGGAACACTTAACACTTTAGGTGACTTTATCAGTTTCAGATTATAACTGTTATGTATGAAAGAATTTAATGTTAAGAATAATTAGTATAACTATAAAACGAAACATTTCTTTTTGTTTATGAACAATCAAATTGTATTTTTAGTAAATTTAAATGTTGAGCATTTATTAAAGATTATTTTAATCGGATAAATTTTGTTCTGTGTGAGCCGACGTTACTACAAAAATATTTTTTCTCCAATAAAGGTATATTTCAAAACAAGAACTTTATTTCTTCACCAAAAAGAATATCTAGTAAATAAATAATGAATAAATAAAAAAGTATGAAAAATATTAAAATAAATGTGTAGAATAAATTAAAAATGCGGTATAGATGATTTAATATATATGATATAGAAAATTTGGTATAGATTTTAGTATAGTTTTTCAAGAACAAATATGAAAAAACCACGCAATGAATAATTAAATTATTAAAGGAAGAGCGAATTTCAAAAGATATATGAAATGGATGTTTTTATTGTTGTTATTCAATTTTCATAGAAAAGAAAATTTATTAGTTTCATAACATTTAATACAGAATATTTACAGCAATTCTTTTTGATTAACAAAACAAACATAATCTTTCATTGTATAACAATTTTTTTTTTTTTTTTTTTCAAATTCGGATTTCACATAAATTTAATTCTAAAACTTTGTATGCACATTACGTATTTTTAAAGATAATGCATTATATTTAATATAATATATTTTTCTTTTTTTAACTTTTATTGAAAAATGCTTATAAAACCATTTCGATTTCTTTTTCTAAAAGATTAAGACCTCAAAGTAAGAATTGGTTGAAAAACATGAGTTTGGGTTCTCAAGCAAATAAAAAAATTCACGTTTATTTATTAATCGGATACACCTCAATTTTTTAAAAATCTTATCGGATTTTGAGTTTATATAAGAAATAAAAAGATTATTGGTGTTTAACCCATTCCCGCTCCAGAAATTATACTTTTGGTTAATACGTCTAGACAGTTAGATAACAAGAATAAAATGGGATCAGGTGATGCCTCAAAGCTTTTTTTTGGTACATCGGAATTTTAATAGCATAATCTTGTTTTTCGTACTAAGAATTAAAATTTAGTACTTTTACCTAATGCACACGTGTCATAAAACTGTAATTTTTTTAACTAGAAGATTACATAGCAATTTTTTGCTATTAAAAAAGATTGAATTATAAATCAGCTTAATTTTTTTTTTGTTCTAATGCAGCTGGCAACCACTTAGACAGTTGTCTTGGATGCCTTAAGACAGACGCTGCACCGACGTTACTCACTTAACACTACCCAGGAGGTGCGTGTAGCTTGAAGATAAGCTACGGACGCAGAGTAACACTACCTACGTAACACTCTACGATCATGCTAGACCGAGACCTACAGTTTTAAAGTGGATTCCAAACCCCTACAAACATCCATGACACCGCCGGGATTCGAATCCGAAATCTATGGTACCGAGCGGCAGAGCGTTAGCCACTCAGCCATTCAGGCCTAAAGCAGCTATTAATATGATTTTTTTTGCAAGAATATAATATAGTGTTTTAACATTATATTCATATAATCTAACAATCTATAAATAAATGTATAAAGAGTACTTTCTACAAGAGCGTTATCGTATGAGTAATAAATATTCCTGCTACATTATGTAAATGATTTTTTTTCCATATTATACAATGGCATGAAATGTTTTATTTTATAGCATAACATACAATGAAAATTTCGCCTTTACTAAACATAGGCAGAATGTGTTACTATTTAATATTTTAGGACCCTGATGGCCGAGTGACTAGCGTTCTGGCCGTCAAGTCCAAGTGGTGTTATGGATGTTTGTAATTTTTCGGAATCTACTTTAAACCCTAAATCCCTGTTTAATATGATTGTTGAGCATACGGCTGACAATCCTACTCAATAAAAGAAAGCATCTCCTGTCTCGAAATCTACCAGTAGGTAAACGGTCTGGGCCCACCATGGGGCTGATGACGATTTAATATTTTAAGCATAAATTTATCTTCAATTTTACAAGAATATAATTTGGCTGTAAAGTTTGAACTTAAAAGAATAAAATAAAAATAAATTTATATGATTCATGCCTTAGAACATAATGCCACTTTAAATCTACAGGTCTACCTTAAAGAGGTTTCCATGGGTTTTTAAGGTGAGAGGGTGGTTTGGTTTGTCACTCTACAGTCATCTTGTACACACACTTCAGGCTAAATAGACCGGGACCAACAGTTTAACGTGGATTCCGAGCCACCAACAAACGTACATGGCACCGCCAGGAATCGAACCTGAAGCCTTCCGTGCCAACGGCCAGACAGCTAGCAAGTTGGCCATCAGGCCGCATGATAAGAGGGTGGAGATAAATCTTATATATAGTGTATCTGGAGGGCGCTTCCAAATTTCTGTGGCATAGCGTAGTACAGACGAAATCCTCCCTTCCGTCTTGCGTAACGTTGAATCTGTTTCAGTGAAGAAAGATAAAATCAAAACGCCCGAAATAAAACGAAAGATTCGGATTGATTGAAATAATACTTTTTAATCTATAATTAACTTGAAATTTGGTTTAAAAAAATCCTAAATCCTTTTAGTCAATTTTTTAAAAACATTAAAACTCCTAATCATATTTGCCACTGTTTATGAATTTTCAACTATGATTATTCTAATGTAGTTAACATAACTTACTAGTTATTCTTGAAGTATGGTTTCGAATTTTACATTCTGTATCATGCACCTGATTTCATGAATATTAAGACTTCTACCTACGGGTGCTCCATCACAACAGAAACTGCCTTCCTTTCCCTCCGTCCATGAGAACACACGAGTTCATGGACTTTATTTTGTTGAGTATACAATTAACTTGATTTTCTTCAAAAGGAAATCATTTATTATTCAACGACTTTTAAGATGTTGATTATATAATTTTAAATATAAAAGTTGAAATATTTATCAAATATATTGAACATAATATCAATCAAATATACTATAAGAGGATATCAGCTAATATGCTCTAAAAGTAGGGTCAATATTCTTGATCTATTATTAGATCAAATGTGATTTTATAAACTCATGTTCTCATTAATAATGGATGATTATTCGGAATTTTATTAAACAGCATTCTTTTCAGAGACAAAATATCCTACAAAATCCTCGAGATATTCAAATCATCTCATAAATAATATCGGTTTATGTTTTTTCATCAACACAACGTTCCGCCTGCATAAGTTTCGAAAATAGCAAAAACTGATTTCTGCATACTTAGGCTGAATATTTTATAAAACATATTCCCCACATTGATGGATTGATTTGTTTTCACTCTAGAATACATTCAAAACTATCTCTTTTGCATTGCAAATATTGTCGGGAAAATTTAATGCCTTTTCTTCTATGTCTTCTTTTAACTAAAAGTTTTTTATTTACTTCTCTAAAATATTTTTTATGGATATTACAAGTTAAAATATGTTCTTTAACGGTTCTAAAAGTGTTCTTTTATTTTTTTTCCTGGTAATTTTCCGTAGCCTGATGGCCAATTGACCTTTGGCCGCTTTGGCCTTTGGTGTCACAGTCGTCAGGTTCGAATCCTGGCAGTGGTATGGATGTTTGTTGATGGTTCGGAATCCACGTTAAACTTTAGATCCCGGTCTAATTAGTACTGTAGAGACAAACCAAATCACTGGTAATTTGTCATTTACTCTAAATATAAATTTATCTACAAATATAATTATAGATCGCCTTCAAAAGAACAACATGCTGGTATCAAAAGTCAAAATGTGGAAATTCATTTACTCTGGTGTCCAATAGTTAAGCATAATTGGTAATTATGTAAATAAGGAATGAAATCTATGTCAGAATGGCAGCAAACGGGATATGTGAGTGTAAAAGAGTTCTAAGAAAGCAATCCAAAATAAGAATAGTGATCACCTCCTTTAACCAAAAATTGGGGCTGGGCATAAGACGAGTTCATACTTTAGTGAAAAACAAATGCAAAAAAAGGGTGATTTTAAAGTTTAATAAGGTGCATGTAGCCAGGCAGCTTTCACGACGATTTCCCATACTTGCTAAAGCATTGTAGATGATTTGTAGGCTCAAACAGTTCCAAACATTATGGAGAGCTCTTCTCAATTCTCAACGGAGCTTGATGGGTGTAGAAGGGCTGCATGTTGTTTATCGAGAATATCACAAACTTGCTCAATAGGTTTCAGTATAGGTGAGTAAGCTGGCCACTCCAAGTGCTGGATATTTCCTGTTTCAAGGAAGTCGTCGATCATGCCCGCATTGTGACAAAGCGTCTTAACATCCATAAATATGAAGTCAAGAACAACATCATCCCTAAACAGGTGAACATAAAGTTCAAGTACTTCGTCTCTTTATAGCAGTCACAGAACTCTTTTCAAAGATATGGAAATCTCTGCGACTGTCCACTGTGATGTCAGCCCGTACCATGAGCCCATTTGATGGAAAATGATGCTTGCCATGATGTTTTCTGGGTGAACATGAGCTCCACATTATCTTCATATTGATATCCAATTAGAAACACCTGTCTAGTCTGAAGAGGGATTCGTCACTGAACATTGCATTGGACAGCTGTTCAAACTCCAGCCTGATTGATTCCACACTGTTTGTCTGGAAACTCATAACTCCTGTATCGGTTGTGAGCTTTAAACCCAGTTCTCTGACACATATGTCTCTCTCATTTCGTACAGTTATCTCTAGATATTGGTTTTTGTGTATTTTCTGCATAGTTGTACTCTTGGTGGAGTTAGGTTTTGGTTAACACCTCCTGCACTTTGAAACTTCTGCTACTGTCTCGAGATTCCACTCTAATTCATTGAGAATTCTATATATTTCTGCTTGTGATCGCCCGGATTCTAGTATTCCAACTATTCTTCTTTTTGTAAACATATTTAGCTGCCATCTTTGTGCTATCAATTGTCAGTTTGGTCATTAACAATATTTCTTCTCACATCGATTTGCCCTATACTTATCTGAACTGCCTATGCCGCGTGAGCTGGTTTTTTAGTGTTCCGACTTGCGCAGGTGTTTTGCGTATGACGAAGTTGACTAAAATTTTGTATAAAAAAATAATTTTTCACTATCAATTTCAAAAAATTTTTTTCGCAATTCTTTTCACAAGTGATTTCTATCAATTTCATTATGTACTTTTCGACATTTTTGCACGAATTATGCTTTTTCAAGTTTGGTAATAAAAAAAAACCAGGCAAAATGTATATATATTTTTGTATAAAAATTTTGGAGCAAAAGCATTACGACCAAAAGGCACTTTAAAAAATTTTCAACTATTTAATATATTTTTCCGTCCATTTTGACGATAAATTTTGTAATCCAAAACGAATAATGACGAATTTTGAGCCTTAAATGTGCAATAATTTGGCGATACCTAAGGCAAACCAATTATTTTTTACAAGTTTGGTAATAAAAAAACCCAGGCAAAATTAAAAATGATCTACTTGCTTAAAATGAATTTATATTTTGTGCATAAAAATATATTTAATAATATATATATGGCATCAAATTTTAGGAAATGAATTTTCAAACGTTGCTTTTCGCCTTATTTTCCATAATTCTAAACCATTAACATAATTGATAACAAGAAGAAATCAAGATTGCAAAAATATTTTCAATAAAATTTTTTTATAAACTTATAAGACTATAATGCATGAAAATTCATTATAAACCATTTAAGACTGACGTTATGAAAATGCAACATAACATGAACTATTTTTTTTTCTATTCCCCATGATGAATGCCACTTTAATGGCAACTAATATAGGCAAAGTGCAGTACAGGAGATTTCTATAGACCATCCACTGGGGAAAAGAAAGATAGTGGTTTTTGGTTCGTCGCACTACTGTCATTTTGTGCACTCTTTAGGCTAATTAGATCGGGGCCTATAGTTTAATGTGGATTCCGAACCATTAACAAGCATACATGCTACTGCCAGGATTTGAACCAGAAGCCTTTGGTAGCAAAGGCCAGAGCTCTAGCCAATTGGCCATTAGGCCACCAGATAATGATTTCTAAGAGTTCTAGAATTTTCATGTATAGTTAGTTGTTCCTTTAGTGAACAATATATTGGAGAAGCCTAAAATTTCGTAATAGACAATTTATCACTCTCGATCAACACTCACACACTCTACCTAATCATTTACCAAAGTAGTAAATGTACTTTACTCTACAAAATGGAGCCATATAGAGGTATCTATATAATGATATAGAGGAAGCTTCCTTGATTACAAAAAAAAAGGTTATTTAGCATGAAAATGTTTTGTAACATTATTCTCATAGATAACCACGTACCACCCAAAAAAAGTTATGAAGCCGTGTTTTTTATTCTACCAAACGGGAGATAACGCGACGTGCTCTAATATAACATAGTTTTATGACGTACCATGTAACAGAAAAGTTTTCGTTTTAGACTGATATTGTGTTTTCATAACATTTTGTAACACATTTAAAAATAATTTTTTTTTCAATTTTCACTATTGTTTCCGTAACTTTCTTTAACTAACCTCCACTTTTGTTCTTATGAGTATAAAAATTAGATTTCATTCATTTCCTCCAAATGTAAAAGGTTTGTTCTTGAACGGATTAAAATAACTGAAAATAACTGACTAATAAATAATTTCAATCTATTATATGCACACTGATTAAAAGCAGGCTAACTCAAGAAAAAAGATACGTAAAAGAAATTAGAAACCACTGAGAATGTTGTTAACAAACCAGAAACAATTGAAAATGTCAGCATTCAACGGTAACACACGTCAAGAAAACTAAAACAAATGGGTTTCCATGCTATCCCAAATTAAAAATGGGATGTCGGTTCTTTATACCGACATCGCACTTCAGAAATTTGGAACAGGAAATGAATTCTTTGTTCCTTTAAAATATGCAGCCATTTTTTTAAGTGTCCAATAAACTAGTAATTTGATAGCTAATGCAAGAAGAAAGATTAATTGCAGGAATATAGTTTTTAAAAATATAATTACTTTCAATTATCGGTACTTTCTATACGTCTCAGAGTGTATTTTCATCGGATACTATAGTCTTATGTCATAAAAATCAATGAATCGGAAGCTAAAATTGTATGAGTGCTTTGAAAACCTTAAAATCATTTTTCACTAGTCAAAATATCCTCATATGTTAATCTTGTGTCAAACTATAAAGCAATTCATGATAATTACACATTTTAAAATAGATATTTCAACTTTAAAAAGGGATATTCGGATAATTAAGAAATTTTCAAGATAAATATGGAAAACTGTAATATACAAAATAATACAAGAGATATAATAGCATTAGATAGAAAAGATAAAAAGGGCCTAAATGGCCGAGTGTCTAGCGCTCTGACTATGACGCTCAGGTGCCATAGTTTTGGGTTCGAGTCCCGATGGTACCATGGATGTTTGCAGTGGCTCGGAAACCACTTTAAACCGTAGGTCCCGGTCTCATATGACTCTAAGAGCGACACGGAACCAAGTCAGACTTCTACCTACTGATGCTCCAAGTTGTTCGCCCCTTTCCCTTTAACCATGTGTCCATACGAGTTCGTGGAATTGGTTTAGATGACTCCCAAATGGGATCAGTAACAACAACAGAAAAGATAAAATAATTAAGAGAAATGATTTTTCCACGATTTTCTTTCTGAAATTCAAAAAATTGTCCTAGACATTTTAGTATCAACTGTATTTTAAATTTTAACATCTAACTATTATTTCCGATTTTTTTTACTTTGTAATATTATCTCGTAACGTTTTACTTCCATTAAAAATATATTTCTGGCAGTAGTAATCGACACAAAAGATATTCGTTATTTTGTAAATATACACTGGTGTCCAAAAGTTAAGCATAAATCGTAAAATGCGAAAAACATGCAGTAAATATTCGTAAAATTATTCCAAATTTCTTGCGGATATTAATTGGGTGAAGAAGAAACATTGGGCTTATGCAAAACTTTTCAGTCGACTACGTCCTGCGCGAAACACCTGCGCATGTCGGAACGCAGAGAAACCGATTCACGCAGCATAGGCAGTTCAGACAAGTTTCGTGCAACTGCTGTGCGAAGGAACGTTTTAACCATCAAACAAGGTGAATGATGGCACAAAGACGCCAATTGGACACGTTTGCGAAAGGAAGAATCGTTGGAATGCTGGAATCCGGACGATCACAAACCGAAGTGTCTCGAATTTTGAATGTGGACCAGTCTGTGATCTCAAGACTGTGGCAGAGGTTTCAAAGAACGGGAGATGTTACCGTTTGAGAACCGTTTGAGCCCACAACTCATTGATCATCTCATAGTAAGCATGGTAAATCGCTGTGCAGCGTGACTGGCTGTCAGAGGTGACCACACACCTTATTAAACTGCAGCATCCGTATGTTATTTAATGTTTTCTTTCATTTTTTCTTTAAAGTGTGAACCCTTGCTATGCTCAGTTTTCTTTCAAACTGCTACTTTGGAAAATAAAATTAATTATTATTGTTCTTTTCTTATTTTATAACCATTTTACACTCGCATATCACGTTTCCCGCCATTCTGATTTACAGTTCCTTCTTTATTCACATAATTATCAATTATGCTTAACTTTTGGACACCAGTGTACACACGTAAACATAAATAAAACGAAGTACTTTCAAAATAATTATTGTATAACACTTATAATTTTTTAAATAAAAAAAATATGTATTGAATGATGAATTAAATTAGTAAAAATATAATCTTCTCCTTCTCTCTTTCTTTTGAATTAGCATCTTTCAAAAATTCTCACCACAAAATTGGACACGGCTTCTTATGCTAAACTCATATGCATTAGTTAATGCATGACTTTTAGGTTCGGCATGAGTGCATGTCTAGCAGATACTGAGCTGAAAACTTGGACGATTATGATAAGGTAAATAAATTCCTCGAATCTTTTATCAGATTGCTTTAATTTGTTTTATCCGAAACGCAAACGCGGGCGTTATCCGTAAAGCCACTGCTGGAACGGATCACTTCTCTTAATAGCCGATGAAAAATTATTCGTAGGATACTACTGTGTCCAAAAAATAAGAAAATTTTCAATTTAAAATTCCCTATGATTACGGAATTTTAAAATAATAGAATTATTTAAGTTGTTGACACTGTCCTGTGTGAAATTTGACGTCAAAATATTCATTAGTGTTTGAGTTACGCTTGGCTTTGTGAGACGTTCAAACTGATTCCGGCGATTTTTGAAATGTCTGAATTTATTGAGCAAAGAACTTGCATTAAATTTTGTTTGCGGAAACGTATAGAAGGTTGCAGAAGGCATTCCAATATCGGGAAGAAATGTTTACAAGTGGTATAAACAGTTCAAAGAAGGCAGAGAACGCGTTGAAGAAGAAGAGCCCTCTGGTCGACCCTCAACCTCAACCTCAACCTTAACCGACGAAGCTCACGTCCAGAAAATTAAAGATTTGGTGCTTGCAAACCGTCGATTGGCTTACAAATTTTAATAAAGCTTTAAGTAAGAATTTTTTTTTTTTTTAATTTATAAAAATATTTAGATATAAGCTATTCCCAACAACGAATAATATTTTTTTAAATGAAGCCCTTTAACATCATCGAGATAACAATTTTAATGTTTTTGCTTGTTTTTTATGGAATGCTGTTTCTAAGTTTAATTTATGAATATAATATTGTTATTTTACTTTTAAACAATATTACATCATAAACAATGAACAAATAATATTCTATGTATGAATACACATAGAACTATTTGAACATGCTTCCCACTGAAAGCATAATTTGTCAGAAAGATATTTTCTGATAAAAGATTTTAACAAGGTTTTTCAGTAGTAAAACTAAAAATTTTCTGATAATAAATATATAAATTATTATGATTTATGTACAAGATTTTATGCAGCAATCTTCCTGTGAGATGATTATGGAGGAATGCCATGATTTTTTTTTACGTCCTCTATATGAAATTTTTTTATCTTTAAAATATTTCCTAATTTATGCCTTTCAGCCGGTTGTTAATTTATCAGTAATTTTTTTTTTCATGAAGATTAAAATGAGCATATTTTATTTTCATTTAATATTCAGATAAAAACATAGGTTTAAAATAATAAAATAAATTTACTATATTATTTTTTTGTTGCAGATAATATCTAGGAATAAATAATTTTCTTACGTGTGAAAATAAAAATTATTTTTAAAATTAATTTTAAAATCTTTTTTTTTTTTTTTTATTTAACCTGGGGTAAGAAACAACAAATTTTATAAGGTTAATTAGATCAGAATTTTTTTCTTAAAACTATTGTATTTTAAAAATAATCGATTAATTTGAAAATTAATCAATTAATCGAAATTAATTTAGGAATCAATAAGATTATAATGTTGCTTATTATTCAAATTAACTTACATAAAAGAATTTGAATTGTTGCAATATACAAAACATTTCCAGGATTTTACAAACAATAATATATATATATATATGTGTGTATTAAAAAAAATTTACAATTAATAATAAAAATATTACAAAAAATGAAAAAAGGTACAAGGATGCTACAAGTATAGATTTTGTTGTTGTTCTAATGCAGTACAGAGACAGTTAATCTTTATGCCATAAGCAAGGGGGGCATCGCTTTATTCGTTTAGCACTCCCCAGGGGGCAATGCAGCTAGAAGATATGCTAAGGACGCGAGTAACATTACCCCCCCAACACTCTACGGTCATATTACACCGGGACCTATGGTTTAAATTGGATTCCGAACCACTACAAACATCCATGACACCAAGCGCCAGAGCGCTAACCACTCGGCCATCAGGCCCAGTATAGATTTTTAACATGTTTAGTAAACCGTCAAAGCCTTTTATGATTCATAGTCAGTACATACAGTGCGCGAATAATATTATTGAAATCATTATCAAATCTCACACTTTGATTCTTCTTCCTCTTCAAATTCTTACCTAACAACACTACTGATTCGTAAAATCGATTTACATTTGGCATAGGTGAGTAAATCCAAAATAAACACTCCATTTAAGGTATGGAAGCCACCATGTAGAAAATCTCCCTAAGCCATTCCTGGAAAAATCGGCAACGTTTCTAATTATACATTTGACCGTGTGCCCTTATGCCGTTAGCTACGGAATTCAACATGGAGCCACTGTGTACTGGACTGGAACGGACTATTCAGTGATTTAGCTCGTAGCTCTGTCGTCTTTTAAAGAATTAATCTTTTCAGGCAAGGTAGGCCTCATGGCAGGGATTGAGGTTTCCCCACTGCCTGGAGCAAAGGAATTTCAATTCCGATCGTTTTGAGTCTTTTACAACTGCACAGGAAATTGATTTGCCAATCTGGAGCAAAATGTTTGGGTGGCAAGCAGGGCCGGATTTTCCTATAGGCTAACTAGACTTCAGCCTAGGGCGTCAAGATCAAGAGGGGCCTGCATTCAAATTTATCTGAATTCAATTTGCTTTAATCTTCAATGTATTGAATACATTTAATTTAATTTGAAAGAAAGTATGCTAATTTTTATTGAATGCTTTATTTTCGTAGTCAAAGATTTCTATTATTTGAATTTTGTTTCTTTGTAAATGTTGTGTGTTATGTTTGATTAGTTATTGCTACAAGTACTATATAGGAGAATAAATGTGAGAATAAATGTCTGAGAATAAATGCCCACGACAAGTGTAAGTAATAAGTGTACTCGACTTTTTTTTTTATTTATTATCCATGTCGCATTTTTTATAAAGATTAGTACCAATCCCAACATGAATCATTTAACATATTGATATACATCACAGGAATGATGTATTTTATTATTTTTCATGTAATTTACAAACATAAAAATGGGAGGTGAAAGGGCCTCATAAGTGGAATAGCCTAGGGCTTCTTTTCATCTAAATCCGGCCCTGGGGATAAGTTTGCTCTCTCTTCAAGCCAAGTTGTAGATGAAAAACTTTGATAATCGACTTACACATGAATAGTGGCGACAAATTAGAGGACAAAGATTGGAGATGAATGGTAAAATGTATCTGTTTATCGACTTTGGGACATATTATTTTAATGAGAAAATTGAGGAGAAAATATGAATTGCAGTCTTAAACAAGGAATGATCAAAACATAATATGGCAGTGAATTATTTGGAAAATTAGGTATTCAACTGGTAATTTTCTGAAGCTCAGTTATGTTTCTATTTCATGAGTTTTTGCCAGATAAAGAATCTTGATGTGAATTATGGACTTATGAGATGCATGCATATTCTTTTTTCATGCATTTTGCCATAAAATTCCTTTACCACCAATTTTGAAATAATAACTTGTCACTAAAAATATCCTTTTTCTTTTCTTTTCCAAATTTCTTGTTATTATATATGTAGCTGGTTTGGAATTACCCGAAGGCTGATTTGGAATTACCGCAAAGAATTACCCAATTACACACCAGTGGGAGAGGGAACTGCATCTATCAGTATAATACAGGATAACGCGTACCAGAAGGATATTAAAAAGTAATTGTCCCACATTTAAGAGTTACTCCAAATTTTAAATAAAATGCAGAAAATTCCAGGAAATCAGTCAGATTGTCAATGGAGGAAGGATATTTTTTTTATAATCTTTATCATTCCAGCTTATTTATAAAAACAATAACTGTAATAACTGTACTGGGCAAAAATCTAACTTACCTTCTCTTTCACTCTAACTAGCCTATCCTATTGCAGGCCTACAAGTAGATCTCCTAAAAATCTTTAAAACACAATCCATAATACTAATTAGTCTACCTTACTCCTGGCCTATGAACAGAGCTCCTAAAAATCCTTAATACTAACTAGTCTGCCCTACTCCCGGCCTACGAATAGAGTTTCTCAAAATTCTTAAAAACAATCCCTAATGCTACCTAGCCAACCCTACTCCTGGCCTATGAATAGAGCTCCTAAAAATCCTTAATACAAAATTTCTCAAAATTCTTAAAAACAATCCCTAATGCTACCTAGCCAACCCTACTCCTGGCCTATGAATAGAGCTCCTAAAAATCCTTAATACTAACTAGTCTGCCCTACTGAATTCTTAAAAACAATCCCTAATGCTACCTAAAAATGAATAGAGCTCCTAAAAATCCTTAAAAACAATCCTTAATACTGACTAGTCTACCTTACTCCTGGCCTACGAATAGATCTCCTAAAAACACAATTCATAATGCTAACTAGCCTATCCTACTATTGGCCTACGAATAGAGCTCTTAAAATTCCGTAAAACACATTCCCTAATACCAAATAGCCTAATCTATTCCTGGCCTACGAATAGAACTCCTAAAAACACATTCCCTAATGCTAATTAGCCTACTCTATTCCTGGCCTACGTATAGAGCTCCTAAAAAGCCTTAAAAAACAATCCCTCATGTTTACTAGCCTACCCTACTCCTAGCCAACGTATAGAGCTCCTAAAAATCCTTAAACAATCTTTATTTAATAACCTGCTTAGTTTTCTTGTTTTAAAAAGTATATAATTAACGCAAAAACTGACACTATAACTCTTAGTTATATAGCGCATTTTAATATTTCAATACCATTGTATTAGAAATAACAAACAAACAAAAAAAAACAATTTACAAAAAACACAACAACAATTTTTACAAAAAACAAAACAACAATTATGTTTTATTTGTATAAATTATTAATTTTCCATCATGATATACACAGTAAGTTACATTAATGTGACCACCTGTCAAAACCAGAATAATCACCTTTGACAGAGCGGCTTATAAAATTCGATTATAAATAAATATAATGATTGAAATGCTTTCCGATGCCCTAGGACAACCTTTATATACACTCCACTGCAATGTGCTGCCACCTGCCTTTTGTGATTGGTTATTTCCCGTTGACGTTGAAAGTAGGTGGTGGTCACATTCATGTGACTGGACTGTGTATAACAAATAAATGTTTCAATACAATTGCATTAACACAAACAAAATTTTATTTCAATTTTCTTGTGCGCTTTATGATTTCTTTTTAGAGTTTTATCTAAATTTTTTTTAGAATTTTATTAACAGATTTTAATTTTAAAAACCTGAAGTTTTGTAGAACGTAAGAAGTTATAGAATTTTTAAATAATTTTTTTTATTATTAAAACAAACAATGGTTGTTTAAACTATGTATGGAATTTACTTTGGTTGGTCACTATTGTTGCATAATGTATGGTATGAGGAAATTGAACTGCGAGTACGGAAGAAAGAATTAAATAGAATCTTCCTCATAGTTGAAGTACATTTTTCAAAAATTTCTCTGAATGTATGGTTCAACTCAAAGAACTGTACAAGTATTTCTACACAAAATATCGAAATTAAATAATTAAGATAGATTAGATTTCAGTAATAGATTAATTAAGAAATGTATTACTAAAATTTTTGACAGAAATAATATTCAATGTTTCTTTAATCATTTTAAATAACATCTACTTGCTATTTTTCTTCTTTTTACTCGATAATTATAAAATTTATATCACAAAACGGCATCCTATTCTTAAAATATTATTAAAATAAAATTATTGAAACATTTCAAAAAAGACTTTTGCCAAAAGCTATTGATATTTTAATAGAAGCGTGCACGTGAACTTTTTTAAACATTGTATTGAGTTCTGTAATATAAGAATGAAAAACTTTTCTAGAAAATATTAAATCAAATAACTCCGAGGTTAAATATTTATAAGTAACGTAAAATATTTATAAGTAACGTAAAATATTTATAAGTAAAGGTTAAATATACGTATGAAATAAGTAAATATAGAAAGTAAATATATATAAATAAATATATATAGAAATAAGTAAATATTTATGAAATATTTTAAGTAATATTTGCAAATAAATAAAAAGCATAAGTAAATATTTGTAAATAAGTAAAAAGTATAAGCAAATATTTTTAAATAAGTAAAAATTTAAACATTTAAAGTAATATTTGTAAATAAGTAAGAAATATAAGTAAATATTTGCAAATATTTAAAGTAAAGATTAAATATTTATATGTCCTTTTTTAAATTAAAAAAAAAAACTTTTATATTACAAAGTATTTTTTCAATTAAAATTCTTTCAAAATTTTTAATAAATATCTATAGTATTTTTAAAAATTTCAAAATATTTCCATCTTTAAATATAACAATACATTATTAAAAGAATGTTTGTGGTACCGAAATAAAAATTGATTTAGGTTAAAAACTCACAAAGTAAAATCGTATTTTTAATTTTAATTATTTAAAAAAATATATTGTTCAGAATTATATATGTTCTTTATTCCTTCCAATTAACTTAAATTTATATATTATATAAGTATTTCTGTTTTAAAAACTATTTCTTTATTAACCTTATTTCTGTTTTAAAAATTAAATACTGTAAATTCATTAAATGGACTAATGATGTTTGGAAATCACTGCACTACATTAAGTCCAAAGTATTCTAAACAAAATGTGTTTATTTTAAACCACTTTTTCGATTCTATCATTAAAAAAGAACCCATTTACTACACTCTATTAAACAAAGTATTCGTTAAATGTTGAGAAACATTAACAAAAACTTTTCAATGAAAGTTTGCTCTTTATTTATATCAAATGAAACTCTTGCTGTTTAATGATTTAATGATTATTATCACGAAAGAACTATTTATAAATACTGAAAGCAAGAATGACCGCGAATTTCTTTTATTTTATTTTTGTTGTTCCAGATGTCAACGTGCGAATTAATTTACGCTATTTTTTATTTTTATTTTTTATTTTTCCATTATCGTCTGCTGATTAGTGAAGGGAACTGAAGCGAAGAGCTAGTGAAGCGAAACTGAACACATGTCAAGTTGAAAGGCGTGTAGGAAGAAAAAACCTTTCAGCAAATTAGGTCACTTAATTAAGTCTAAAGCAAAGATAAAACGTAACGCCTGCTGTGAAGGGAAGAGATGTTTCCATGTTTTGCCATGCATTTCCATAACTATGCGCGCGTAATAAAAGAAGAAATAAATGAAAGATAAAAATAAATAAATAAATAAAAAACTCATTGGTGGAAGGAGTTGTAGAAATTTTTGGATAAGGATTTCCTCATTTTTTCACCTCTGAGGTTGCAGACCTTTATAAACTTTGTTCCCACAGTAAGAGAAAGGTTTCAATGTGACCTTGACACCTGATGTAACTTTTTGACATCAGTAACCAAATTCTTACTCAACTTGAGATGAAGAATTAGCAAAGTAATTGCTTAATGCTGAGAGTTACTTGTAGTTTAAGTACGTAGGTCAGTAATAAGAATGGTAATCTTTCAGCATTATTCGTTTTATAGGAGAATTTTATAGAATATGGAAATATACGGAGAATATATATATATATACAGGGTGATTATAATTAAAGTCTTACTTTCAAAATGCTGTAAAAAAAGAAACACTCATCACAAAGAGTTCAAATTTGAACTGGAGATATTTGAAGGGGGAAACGGTACGGTACATCAAAAAAAGTTCCTAAGTGTATTAACAGATGGGGCTGTATGAGGCATAAAGAAAGTGAATTCGACTGCCAGTGATATTTTGAATCGAAATTACAATGTATTTGGAATGAGTTGCACATTAAACCAACTGTAATGTTCAATGTGCTTGATTGTTTCGGTTTTTTTCCAAGTCATTCAAAAGTTGTGACTCTGTTATTGGAAAGCCCATCCACTACGGCAAGGTCATACCAAACTGAATGGGAAATATCGGTGGAACTTTTTTTGATGCTATACTGTTTCCGCCATTATTTTGCCATGCATTATCATGACTATGCTCGCGTAATAAAAGAAGAAATAAATGAAAGAAATAATAAAAAACTCATTGGTGGAAGGAGTTATAGAAATTTTTGGATAAGGATTTCCTCATTTTTTCACCTCTTGAGGTCTCAGACCTTTGTAAACTTTGTTCCCACAGTAAGAGAAAGGTTTGAATGTGACCTTGACAACTGATGTAACTTTTTGACATCAGTAACTAAATTCTTACTCAACTTGAGATGGAGAAATTAGAAAAGTAATTGGTTAATCCTGAGAGTTACTCGTAGTTTAAGTACGTAAGTCATTAATAACAATGGTATCCTTTTTGCCTCTTTATTGTAGTTACAAATATTTTGCAAAAAATACCATAGATACAATTTTTAAAAATATTATTTCAAATAATACATAGGAGAATTGCACACACACACACACACATATACACATATATATATATAAATTTGCATATTATGAATTTCTTTTAAAATGTGTTTAAAAACTTTTGTTAAAATAGCGCTTTTGTTGTTAGTTATTGTTGTTAGTTTTGTTGTTAGTTATACATGTTTCAGCTACAGTTCGATGACCGTTAATGTGCACATTACCTAGCTAAACTGAAAATTAACTTATATGCTCCGTTAACATGCAGTATCAAGGGGTTTCTGCATTTTACGTAGATAATGTGCACATTAACTGCTTCTATATCGTTAAAGTTCAAAAGTTTGTTTCTCACATATTCATTCACTACTCTTTCTCCCTCTGTCTCCACTTTTAGTTCGCGGCCTGATAGCCAACTTGGCTAGCCTCTGGCTTTTATTACGGCGGACTTCAGGTTCGAATCCTTTCAATGGCATATATGTTTGTTAGTAGTTCAGAATCCACGCTAATCCAAATGTAGAGCAACAAACCAAACCTTTTAGTTTTGTTTCGATAACATCTTGTCGTCGCCGGCTGAATGACGTAAAGATATACCTGTTGTAGAAGCTGCCTAATGGCCAACTGGTAGCGCTCTTACCTTTGATATCACGGGATTCAGTAAAGAGTTCGAATCCTGGCGGTAATATGGATGTTTGTGAGTGGTTCTGAATCCACGTTAAATTGTAGGTCCCTGCCTAATTAGCTTAAACTGTGCACAAAAATGATTGTAAAGCGACATACCAAACCAAACCATTTTTAGTTTGGTTTCGCCAGCATCTTGTCGTCGCCTATCGTTTTTATTTGAATTCAGAGTTTACAAAAATAGATTTTTAACAAAACATTTTCGTGCTGTAGAAATATCTTTATGTCAAACAGCAATAAAACAATCCCAATAAAACAACTGGAAAGTGTTTGAGAAAATGCTACTGAAAATCTAAATGTACCACAAATAGGTGTGCCTAACGCAAAATCCGATTTATATGTAATTTAAAGTGTCACCAATCTTTATACTGCACTAATAAATAAGCGTACTTTTATCCTATGTTTTTCAAATTCATTTCCTTAATCGTGATAATATTTTTTAACCGTTTAGTTCTTTGTATTATACTTTTTTAACCCATTGATGGTTGATTCTATCAACTAATTTGTCAGTATTTAACCTTTATCAAGATCTTAAAAACAGTTTAAGGAGAAAGTAAATGGACCTTTAAAGGAAAAATGTTTTGCAATAACGGACATTTTGACTTCCATTTTGTCAATGCAATAGTAGATGCATCGATGTCTAGAATATATCACAAAGTCCTATCTACATTGCATCCACATTTTTCTACCATTACCAAAAGCCTCCAAGGAGCCATTTAGGGCTTCTCAAATTCCTAGCCAACAAATTCATCGTGTTTATCTCCAATAATCACTTGTAAGATTTCGAATCATGTTTCTTCAGTTTGCAAGTCCACCAAACTCTCTTTCACCTGTTCTTTTACATGCCAAACTCTCTTTTACCTTTTGTCCTTCCTTCATTGCACTCACATGTTGTTACCTAATTTCGAAATAAATCCTAGTGGGCATTTAGGGCTTCATAAATTCCTAGCCAACAGATTTATTCAGTAATTACTTGTAATCACTCCAGTAATCTCTTGTAGCGGTCCGGTGGGCATTTGGCTAGCGCTCTGACCTTTAGTTCTACAGGCTTCAGACTTGAATCCTGGCTGTAACATAGATTCCGATATGGCTCGGAATCCCTGTGAAACTCTAAGTCCAGATCTAATTAGCCCAAAGTGTGCAAAATTGATCGTAGAGTACCACCCAAAACAGTAATTACTTGTAAGGTTTCAAACCAAGATCCTTGTGTTTGCAAGTCCACCAAACTCTCGTTTACCTGCTAATAATATTACCTCTTAATTTGTTCATTAATAGATGGCACTGATGTTAAAAAAAAAAAAAAAAATTGAAATGAAATGCTTTGCTTATGAATAAATTAATAAGAATGAAAAATTTTGTCCTACAATTTGCTCTACGATAGTAGAGAGTTTTTGCATACCGTATGTTAGTTACCGTAGGACGTCCGTTAAGCTTTTTTCTCCGCGCATGCTCATAGGAAACTGAGCATGCGCGCTAGGGAAAAAGCTAACGGACGTCCTACGGTAACTGACGTACGGTATGCAAAAACTCTCTATTGCCAAGCACTAATTGTAATTTTTAGATGAAATATTCTAGGAGAAAATTTCAAAGGTTCGTCTGAATTGTTATAGAAGCGTTTTGAATTATTCTAATGCTCTGAGTATTTTTAGTATTGGAAATTTATCATCGAAATCACTAAATCTAATGACTTAAAAAAATATTTTTCTCTATCTATAGAATTCATAGTTTTCAGTTACTTACTCAAGATGATATTTTCGACATTCATCCAAACACATTCGCTTTGGTTTTTCCGTTTAACATGCACGTTTTTCTTTGCACGTTCACAAACAACTTTTCATTATAGCTTTACAGCTCATTAAATACGTTCTAAAAAATTAGATCTACCAAATATTGTATTAAAATAAATTTAAAAATTTGTTTAGAGTTGAGATATTGTCAAAAATTTAAACAAAATTTATCTTCGGGTCTGTTAAATAGAATTAATAAGTAGATTTGGAATATGATACTTAAATGCAGCTGGCAAACACAGACAGCTTGGTCTTTGGATGCCTTAAGGCAAGTGCTGCAGAGACGTACTCACTTTGCATTACCCAGGGGGCGCGTGTAACTTGAAGAAAAGCCACGGACGCGGAGTAACAATGCCCCCGCAACGCTCTACGATCCTATTAGGACCGGGACCTACGGTTTAAAGTGGATTCCGAACCACTACAAACAACCATGGCACCACCGGGACTCGAACCCGAAACCTGTAGTACCGAGCGCCAGAGCACTAGCCACTCGGCCATTCAGGCCCTATGATGCTTAGATGAATTTTAAAAAATGCTCGTGGTGTTCTCCACTGGTTTGCATAATTAGTTATTGCAAGAACAAAATTTTCGGGGATTTTATTATTTTATGGATATCAGTAGGAACGATAAGAATGTAATAGTTTTATTTAGTTGAATAAGCTTTTATTAGGTTGCGAGCGTAAAGTTTAAATTTTCGTGGAAAAATATCTTTCGATATGTTAACTAAGTGAAAATTCTTTATTTCTGTCCATGTAGCGAATTGTAATTAGTATTAGTTCTGGTTAGATAACTTGTATAATAAAAATAATAATATCGTTGCTTTTTAACTTCTTCTTCAATGGTGCAACAGCTCCAGGGTGAACCAAAACAGTCTGCCTATTGGCAGATTTCGAGACAGGAGATGTTTTCTTTTTAGGGAGTAGAGTTGTCAGTATTAATCCCAATGCTCTGCTGTCATATTTGACCGGGACCTAGGGTTTAAAGTGGATTCAGAACCACTACAAACATTCATAGCACAGCCGGGACTCGAACCAGAAACATGTGGTACCGATCGACAGAGTATTGCTTTTCAGCACACTCCTCGCTATAAAGATTGCCTTTTATTCAGTTTTTATTAATTAAAAATAAACCTGATAGAAGTAATATTCAAAAATCGCCAACTTGGCGAGAACTCCACAAAAAAATTTGATAATTTTTCCAAAGGAATTTTGTGCCAAATTCAGCAATAATGGAAAACGAATTAGACAACCCACATAGCAGCGTGTGAGATATAAAGAAAGGATTTTAAGTAAGTGAATTAATAATTGAATAATTTGATTGATGTATCGTTTATAAGTTTTCTCCAAATAATCTACCTTAAGAAAGAACGTCTTATAAGAAATTTATTTCTTAGGTACTTGCATTACTTAATTATATAAGATGAATCCCAATTTTTATTCAAATAATTATTTCTTGATTATGATTTGTTCATTATATATTTTTTAAAATTTCATTACATTGAATTTTATAAAACTGCCATCTTAATGCTTTTTGCTAACACAAATTGACAACATTTTGTGTGAGAGAAAAATAATTAGTTTGTAAATTTTATGCTGTGACTATAAAAGTAGTTCTTGATTGATATTTAGCATGTAAAAACAAAACAAAAACAAGTTAGGATTACGGTACTTATGCAGATGTTTATAGTTAATCACAAATATTTTCTGATTATTCAAATTCTGAATACGATTATACTAAACTATTTGCAGAATTAAAAGGAAGTATATCTTGATGAACTTAAAATATGTAAATATTTTTGAACTTATGATTAAAAAAAAATAGTTTTTTAAAATCACAGAATATGTCGTCTTTTTTTTTTTTTGTGGCGGAGTTTATGCAAATAATAAAAATAATTTGGTTTTTATTTATAAATAAAAGCAATTTTTTAAAATTAAGTTATTGTTAATTACGTATTCAAATTATCTGATCTATTTGTTATTTAATAATTGGATCGGATTAATTTAAATTTTTTGTAAAACTAATAGAATATTTTAAAAATGTTACTAAATCTGATTTACTAACCATATAACCCTTTATCTGATTATCTAATGATTATTTTTATTGCATAAAAAAGAACTTCGATCTGATAAGTGTGAAAGACATTTTAAAAAATATAAACTTTCAAGGGTAACCAAGTACAGATAAGTTATTGAATATAGGGACAGAAAAGAATCATATCAGATGTTTTAATACCTAAAATGATAAAATCGGAAATTTAATCAAATGTTTAATACAACAGACATCATTTTTCGAATTCTGAACATTATGACAAGAGAGTTTTCGTGAATGACTTTTCGCACTTTTTGCGTGAATAAAAGAAGAACAAGCAATATAAAAAAAAATTCGTAACTTTTTTTTTATATCGCATATATAAATAAATTTCATATATTGCATATATAAATAATTTTCATATATTGCATATATAAATAATTTTCATTCATTTTTTTAAGTTATAAAAAATTCTCTCTCTCTCACAAACACACTTTCCATCTCTCTCACTATTTTATTCACATGTTTCATTTTCCATTTTGTTCCCTAACCCAGAATGAAAAAAGAATCTGGAAATTTTTTCCAGCGATCTACACGCTTGGTATTTATTCCTAAATTTATATCCCGCTCAATATCTTATAAAAGAGAAATTTTTTTCTCCCATATAAAACTAAAATTAATTAATAAATTTAATTAATGAATTAATATTTGAAAAAACTGTATTAACATCCAGTGTCAACCACTACAAGTTCAAAAAAAAAAATACATTTGAACTTGAGTGGATGAATAAAAAGTATTTTATGAACGATTGAAAATTTGAACAAAATATATATAGGGAGAGTGTGAACTAATAATAGAGAGTTTTTGCATACCGTGCGTTAGTTACCGTAGGACGTCCGTCAGCTTTTTCTCCCTAGCGCGCATGCTCAGTTTCCTATGAGCATGCGCGCTAGGGAGAAAAAGCTAACGGACGTCCTACGGTAACTAACGTACGGTATGCAAAAACTCTCTAATAAGAATTGAAAAATAGCAATCAGAAAGATTATTGTTTATAATGAAAGCTGCCATTGAACGGGAAAACTGACAAGAAAAGTAATTATATATAGTTTTATATCTATGTTCGTATGGATCTGGGTTAGAATAATCTCACGGTAGCCCATGCATGTTGTAAAAGGAGACTAAAATGGGTACCCAGTGCTTGACGTATAACCATAACCTTGACGTTCCGAAGTATAATGTTTAAATTTTTAATAAATGATTTACATTCTGATAGTTGAAAGGACGGAAGAAAATAAATTGTCCTAAACTTCTATATGGGGGCCTGAATGGGCTAGTAGCTAGAGCTCTGCGCTCGGTACCACAGGTTTCGCTGGGGTAAAGTCAGATTTCTCCCTTTAGGTACCCCATGTCAATGTGCCACAAGTAAAAGGACAAAAAGAAGCTGCATTTTTTACACTTTATCATGACTCGTCATTGGTTCTTGGACTTTGTCTAGATGTTGCTGTTAATCAAGTGGGATAAGAAACAACAGTTTTATATCTGGACACATATTTCCTTGAAATACCCCAAGGTGTAGTTGGATATCTTCTAGGGCACACCAGTTCGCCCTGACGGATCCTTTGAAAACACATTGTCTTAACTATTTACTCTGTTTTTTTAAGGTTAAAGTAAAAGGTGGTTTAGTGATTAACTGATTACATTTCTTTTCGAAACCAGACGAACGTTATCAAAAATTCTCACGCCAATGCCATATGGGCACATTAAATACTTAACAAAACATTTTTCCTATGGTGTTTTAAGGGGTGAATGAAACGTATTAACTCTTCAGATGTCAATATATGAGATGTTTGTTGAACATTGGGGAGGTTCTAAGATTCTAAACTGGTTGTTTCTTGTAAGAAAAAGAATAAAAACTTTGTTGGTTCATGGACTTACGCTACTGTTAAAAGCGTAAGAGATATATAAGAGGAAAGAAAATAATACAAAACAATTTTAGAGCTGAAAATGGAATTCTGCAAAATGGAAGTAACATCTGATTGTGTAATCAAGGTTAAAGGTCTACCATTCAGGAAGTGAAATTCAATATATAAAAAAAATCGCGCCAAAGTTTACTCCATTGTTAAGCAAAGTGATTTTGAATGCGTATGGCCTTAGGAAGAGATTCCGGAACCGTAGAAAGTAAACATTGACAATTGTAATTTTAGTTATTATCTCGTCATCTCAAAGAAGGATTATTAGAGACAGAAGCCTTTTAACTCTAACCACAAAACAAATTAGTCCTTCCTTTAACTCAATCTTTCTGAGAGATTTTTTTTCATGATTTGGGTTTGATTGTCATTTAAATGGATGCTACTGAACACGAATATTCCGGTTTAAATAATTTTTCTAAATTATACACATTTAGATTTTATTGCCTAAGATTAGAATAATGACTTTATAAAGTCCACAATCCCGTCTTTTAGTTCCTGAATAATTAACTGTAACTGTCCTGATCTCTGACGTACACCTGTGCATATTGCCACTGGTTCACCTATAAGTTGGACAACCTTTCCTTACTTGATATTAGTATAAATATACAATTCAACCTTTTTCTGTTGTTGTACACCATCAAACACCGTTTCACTGATGCATGCCACAAACTGCCCACCGACTGATAATGATGAGAGGACATTGCCTTCTGAGAGTACTTTTAGGGGAACTGTACCGCATTTATCCCTAGTAGCAGAATATCGTATCGGAGAGAATAAGAAAACTCACTAGACAGCCTGACTTTTGATATGAGGTACATACTTTACACACATTACCACAATCCCATCTTCTAACAATCCCGTCTAACACAATCTCATTTATTAATTAACTGCAACTGTCTTGATCCCTGCCGTACGCCACCTATGCATATTAGCACTGATCCACCTATTATCTGGCCAATAATTTCTTTCTTGATATTTATTTGGCTGATTCAAGCCACAAACAGCCCACCGACGTTTGATGGTAAGAGGCCATTGCCTTCTCAGAGGACTTATAGGGGAACTGCCTCGTAGTTATCCCTAGTGACAGCATATCGTATGGGAGAGAACAAAGAAACTTTCACCAAGCAGCTTGACTATTGATGAGAGATACTTTAACCATATTACCACAATCCCATCTTTTAGTTTTTAAAATAATTAACTGCAACTGTACTGATTTCTGCCGTACCGCCACCTGTACATATAGCTATTGTCCACATATTAGCTGGGCAACCTTTGCTTACATGGTATTATATTAGTACAAATATATAATTTAACCCTTTTTTTTTGTTGTTGTACACCAGTATCGACCACCGTTTCACTGATGCCTGCCACAAACAGTCCACCAATGGATGATGAGGGAAGGACATTGTCTTCTGAGAGGACTTATAGGAGTACTGCCTCGCAGTTGCCCTTAATAACAGCATATTGTATGGGAGGTTTGGTTTGTCGCTCTACGGTCAACCTGTGCACACGGGGATAAACAGACCGGGATCTACAGTTTAAAGTGGATTCCGAATCCCTCACAAACATCCATGCCACAGCCAGTATTCGAACTTGGAGCTTGAGGTACCAAAGGCCAGAGAGTTAGCCACTTGGTATTGCATGAGAGAGAAGAAGGAAACTCTCACCAATCAGCTTGATTATTGATATGAGATACTTTACACAAATTGCCACATCCCATCTTCTAGTTCCTAAAATAATTAACTGCAACTGTCATCACATACCGAATTCGAAGCTGATACCTGCCCCACGCCACCTGTGCATAATACCACTGGTTCATCTATTAGCTGGACAACCTTTTCTACCTTGAAAGGTATGATTACTAATTTGTAAGATACCGAACTCTAAAGATAATAGAGAGTTTTTGCATACCGTATTTCGGACGTCTGTTAGCTTTTTCTTCCTAGCGCGCATGCTCATAGGAAATATTATTACAGATACGCATGTGCAATTTCCTATAAGCATGCGCGCTAAAGAGAAAAAGTTAACGGACGTCCGGAATACGGTATGCAAAAACTCTCTATTATTTGAAATCCTAGAATCGATGCCGAACCGGGTGTGCATGGAATAAGTACGATTAATCCGTGGGTTGGAAAGTCTTTATTTTTAAAACGAAGGAATGAAGGAAGCGAATCTTCTTATATGTCATTATTTGGTATTTTTCTTTAAAATAAGTACGGCATAAGTATATGAACGTATTGAAATTTTGTTAAAATAAGTTAAAATTGGCAATAAAATGTAATAAAAACTTTTGTATATAGTATATTATAATAAAATTTTTTTGCTGAAATATAAATTTTACTTAAAAGCTCATATTATATGCTTAAAATATTTTGAAAAAACAATATATTAAAAAAAATTAGAAATGTGGAGTATACTTTTAAAAGATAAAAATGTTATCATATTTATGAAACATTATTTTAAAAAGTTATAATTTATTATGAAAAAAGTTATAATTTATTATGATTTATACTCTCCTTTTTCAAAAACTTAACGGTTATTTTAAATTCTTCTAATTAAAGCGCTATGCGTCTATTTTTGTTTACAAAAATTATGGAACATTTACAAAATAAATACATGGAATAAAATGAAATAAAAGCTAAGAATATTAAATAAACAGTTAAAGAAATTAAATTAATAATGCGATTATATATAAATTCATAATATTAAACAATCAAAACTCAAATAAAAAATAACCAAATAAAGAGTTTAAAAATATTTTTATCCTATTGACAATATTAATTATTTGCTAGTAACAGCTTATTCTTTATTACAGGAAATTAAAAGTATATATATACAAAATAAAAGTTATTTCTAGTTTAGTTATTTAAAATACTCATTAAAATATGGAACGGTATTATAAAAAAAAGGATTTTATCATTTTGACGAGTTTTATTTAATGATGTTTATGAAATGGTTGTATATATTCATAATAAATTATATGTTTACATTTGCTTATTATCAATACTTCCGTATACTTGTTAAAATTCCAAAATTATTTTTGTAAAAAGAAAAATATGTTATTTAATCTCAAACATTTATTATTTATTAAATTAGTAATCATTTTCTCTAAAACCAATTTATTATGTTTAACAATATTTAATATGTGTTTCCAAATATCTGCAATAAATAAAATTCATTATTTTGTTATTTTTATATATTTATCCGTTACTTATAAATATTTATTAAAA
Organism: Caerostris darwini; assembly: GCA_021605075.1. Taxonomy (NCBI): domain Eukaryota; kingdom Metazoa; phylum Arthropoda; class Arachnida; order Araneae; family Araneidae; genus Caerostris; species Caerostris darwini. Next base: position 184,504 of record BPLQ01007036.1, on the reverse strand, counting down.
TACTTATAAACACTCATTTATTTTATAATTTTTTATTCCTTATTTTAAAATATTTATTTAAATCAATTTAAAAATAATTAATTTTTAGTAGAATCGATTTTATAAAGTATTGTTATTTTTTTTTACTTTTATGTTTGTATTTGTAACGTATTATAATTTATTTTAATTTGACAGTAATTTCTATTTAATAAAAAAAAATTTTTTTTGACTTGTTTAAATTAAAATAAACACAATAAATATTAAAGTGTTCATTATTTTTTTCAATTATTTTTCAAATTCAAACATCTGCAATACATAAAATTCATTATATTTTTTATACACTTGTTTATCCGTTGCATATAAATACTTATTAAATACTTATAAATATTCATTTACTTTATATTTATTTATCATTTACTTCAAAATATTTATGAAAACTAATTTAAAAATAATTAATTTTTAGTAGAATCGATGTTTTAAAGTTTTTTTTTTCACTTTTAAGTTTGTATTTGTAACGTATTATAATTTATTTTAATTTAACAGTAATTTCTATTTAATAGAAATAACATTTTTTTACTTATTTTAATTAATATAAACACAATAAATATCGAAATATCCGTTACTTTTTTTCAAATATTTTTCAAATTCAAATATTTGCAATACACAAAATTCATTATATTTTTATTTATTCGTTATTTATAAATAATTATTAAATGCTTATAAATACCCATTTATTTTATATTTATATATACTTTACTTCAAAATACTTATTTAAAACAATTTTAAATAATTAAGAATCGATTTTATAAAATAATTTTTTTTTTTTACTTTTAAGTTTGTATTTGTAACGTATTATAAATTATTTTAATTTAACAGTAATTTCTATTTAGTAGAAAAATATTTTTTTACTTATTTAAATTAAACAAACACAATAAATATTGAACTACTTTTTTCAAATATTTTTCAAATTCAAATATCTGCAATACACAAAATTCATAAAATACATTATATTTTTTTATACATTTATTAATCCGTTATTTATAAATACTCGTATATTTTATATTTATTTATCCCTAACATTAAAATATTTATTTACATCAATTAAAAAAATTATTTTTAAGTAGAATCCATTTTATAAAGTATTTTTTTTTACTTGTATGTATTTGTAACATATTATAATTTATTTTAATTTGACAGTAATTTCTATTTAATAGAAAATATATTTTTTTACTTAATTAAATTATAATAAACACAACAAATATTGAAGTGTTCATTACTTTTTTTCAAATATTTTCCGAATTATAAGTAAAACATATTGAAAAGAAATTAATAGAAAGTTGTATATCGAAAAGTTAATTGTAATCGATTGTAAAAGATTATACAATGCAAAGATCTAATTATTAAATTGAAAAAATTTCATTAAATGTTTAGAATTAACATACATCTTTTTTTTAAAAATAATTTATTAAAATTATTAAGAATTCAGTAAAATTGCATTTCATATTAATTAATTTTGACCCAATCAATGCTGTTGCATTTTAAAATATAGTTTTGATGCATTTAAAAACAATATTTACACATCGTAAATTATTGGATCAAACATTCGAAACAGCAAACGATTTTTGTAAAAATTCGTTCTAGATATAAATAAAAATTCGGAAACAAATATAAATAAAACAAACTTACGTTATTCTGTATGATCTGAGAAAAAATCCAAAAGAAATTCACACAATTAATGTTATTTTTAAAAAAATTTTAAAAAAAGGAGCATTCTTTCCGCGTTTTATGTAAACAGAAGTTTGAGGAGAAATGAACAGGCATGCAGCGTATGATGCTCAGTTATGCCGCAACAGGTGAGGAACATCTAAACTCCTCTCATTGTCCATTCAACCTGATCCAAGTTGAAAGAACCAAACTAGCGTTCAACAGATTAAGGGTTGCATTGGCGTCGTAAATACCACATATGGCAATTTATCGCTTGTTATTCTCGCCAAATAGTGTTTATTCAATAGTCTCGCCACTATGGTTTATTCATTGTTATTCAACACTTTAATTTAGAATACAATTTTTTGTATAATCGATTATAAAATTAATAAATTTCTGTATAAATTTTTACGTCTGTTACTACTATATTATATATTTATTCCGTTTAAATTATATACTTCTATTAACACAAAATTATTTAATCAACACCTATTTGTTTATAAAAATTGATGGACATGTTTTTTATATGATCAAAAATAATTCATGATCATATATAACTTTCGATATTATTTATGGCATGTATATTTTCATGTGTTTCTTAACATATGATCGAAAATAATACATGATCATATATAACTATCGATAATATATGTCATGTATATTTTCATATATGTTTCTTAATATATGATAGAAAATTATACATGATCATATATAACCTTCGATATTATGTTTACGCCATGTATCTTTTTATATAAGTTTCTTAATATATGATCGAAAATAATATAAAATCATTTATAACTTTCGATTTTATGTTTATGTCTTGTATATTTTCATATGTTTCTTAATATATGATCAAAAATAATGCATGATCATCTAGAACATTCGATATTATGTTTACGCCATGTATCTTTTTATATAAGTTTCTTAATATATGATCGAAAATAATATAAAATCATTTATAACTTTCGATTTTATGTTTATGTCTTGTATATTTTCATATTTTTCTTAATATATGATCAAAAATAATGCATGATCATCTAGAACATTCGATATTATGTTTACGCCATGTATCTTTTTATATAAGTTTCTTAATATATGATCGGAAATAATATAAAATCATCTATAACTTTCGATTTCATGTTTATGTCTTGTATATTTTCATATGTTTCTTAATATATGATCAAAAATAATGCATGATCATCTAGAACATTCGATATTATGTTTACGCCATGTATCATTTTATATAAGTTTCTTAATATATGATCGAAAATAATATAAAATCATCTATAACTTTCGATTTCATGTTTATGTCTTGTATATTTTCATATGTTTCTTAATATATGATCAAAAATAATGCATGATCATCTAGAACATTCGATATTATGTTTACGCCATGTATCTTTTTATATAAGTTTCTTAATATATGATCGGAAATAATATAAAATCATCTATAACTTTCGATTTCATGTTTATGTCTTGTATATTTTCATATTTTTCTTAATATATGATCAAAAATAATGCATGATCATCTAGAACATTCGATATTATGTTTACGCCATGTATCTTTTTATATAAGTTTCTTAATATATGATCGGAAATAATATAAAATCATCTATAACTTTCGATTTCATGTTTATGTCTTGTATATTTTCATATGTTTCTTAATATATGATCAAAAATAATGCATGATCATCTAGAACATTCGATATTATGTTTACGCCATGTATCATTTTATATAAGTTTCTTAATATATGATCGAAAATAATATAAAATCATCTATAACTTTCGATTTCATGTTTATGTCTTGAATATTTTCATATGTTTCTTAATATATGATCAAAAATAATGCATGATCATCTAGAACATTCGATATTATGTTTACGCCATGTATCTTTTTATATAAGTTTCTTAATATATGATCGAAAATAATATAAAATCATCTATAACTTTCGATTTTATGTTTATGTCTTGTATATTTTCATATGTTTCTTAATATATGATCAAAAATAATGCATGATCATCTAGAACATTCGATATTATGTTTACGCCATGTATCTTTTTATATAAGTTTCTTAATATATGATCAAAATAATATAAAATCATTTATAACTTTCGATTTTATGTTTATGTCTTGTATATTTTCATATGTTTCTTAATATATGATCAAAAATAATGCATGATCATCTAGAACATTCGATATTATGTTTACGCCATGTATCTTTTATATAAGTTTCTTAATATATGATCGAAAATAATATAAAATCATCTATAACTTTCGATTTCATGTTTATGTCTTGTATATTTTCATATGTTTCTTAATATATGATCAAAAATAATGCATGATCATCTAGAACATTCGATATTATGTTTACGCCATGTATCTTTTATATAAGTTTCTTAATATATGATCGGAAATAATATAAAATCATCTATAACTTTCGATTTCATGTTTATGTCTTGTATATTTTCATATTTTTCTTAATATATGATCAAAAATAATGCATGATCATCTAGAACATTCGATATTATGTTTACGCCATGTATCTTTTATATAAGTTTCTTAATATATGATCGGAAATAATATAAAATCATCTATAACTTTCGATTTCATGTTTATGTCTTGTATATTTTCATATGTTTCTTAATATATGATCAAAAATAATGCATGATCATCTAGAACATTCGATATTATGTTTACGCCATGTATCATTTTATATAAGTTTCTTAATATATGATCGAAAATAATATAAAATCATCTATAACTTTCGATTTCATGTTTATGTCTTGAATATTTTCATATGTTTCTTAATATATGATCAAAAATAATGCATGATCATCTAGAACATTCGATATTATGTTTACGCCATGTATCTTTTATATAAGTTTCTTAATATATGATCGAAATAATATAAAATCATCTATAACTTTCGATTTTATGTTTATGTCTTGTATATTTTCATATGTTTCTTAATATATGATCAAAAATAATGCATGATCATCTAGAACATTCGATATTATGTTTACGCCATGTATCTTTTTATATAAGTTTCTTAATATATGATCGAAAATAATATAAAATCATTTATAACTTTCGATTTTATGTTTATGTCTTGTATATTTTCATATGTTTCTTAATATATGATCAAAAATAATGCATGATCATCTAGAACATTCGATATTATGTTTACGCCATGTATCTTTTTATATAAGTTTCTTAATATATGATCGAAAATAATATAAAATCATCTATAACTTTCGATTTTATGTTTATGTCTTGTATATTTTCATATGTTTCTTAATATATGATCAAAAATAATGCATGATCATCTAGAACATTCGATATTATGTTTACGCCATGTATCTTTTTATATAAGTTTCTTAATATATGATCGAAAATAATATAAAATCATTTATAACTTTCGATTTTATGTTTATGTCTTGTATATTTTCATATGTTTCTTAATATATGATCAAAAATAATGCATGATCATCTAGAACATTCGATATTATGTTTACGCCATGTATCTTTTTATATAAGTTTCTTAATATATGATCGAAAATAATATAAAATCATTTATAACTTTCGATTTTATGTTTATGTCTTGTATATTTTCATATGTTTCTTAATATATGATCAAAAATAATGCATGATCATCTAGAACATTCGATATTATGTTTACGCCATGTATCTTTTTATATAAGTTTCTTAATATATGATCGAAAATAATATAAAATCATTTATAACTTTCGATTTTATGTTTATGTCTTGTATATTTTCATATGTTTCTTAATATATGATCAAAAATAATGCATGATCATCTAGAACATTCGATATTATGTTTATTTCATATATATTTTCATATATGTTTTTTAATATATGATCGAAAATAATACATGATCATCTATAATTTTAGATTTTATGTTTATGCCATGTATATTTTAACATATGTTTCTTAATATATGATCAAAAATAATGTATAATCATCGATAAATTTCGATATTACGTTTATTCTATGTATCTTTTCTTATAAGTTTCTTAATATATGATCATGTTTTAATACACGCTGGAAAATAAATATTTATATATGGAAATGTAGAACTTAAAAAAAGTTATTTACTTAAAAAAATCATAAAAGAAATGAAAAAAAAAAAAAAAAAAAAATGTAAGCTAATGCAGGGTACAGGATTAAAATCTGATGATTATTTTTTATAAGTAATGCCTAAATATGTCTGGTATAAATTACAAAGATATGGAAAAGAGATGCCGTTTTCATCAAATTTATTTTTATTTATTCCTACAATACTGATATATATATATATATATAATGAATTTTATAGGTTTTAATTAATAAATTTTAGGGTAAATAATAAAATTCTTTAATAAAATTATTCATATTTAATACATGATCTACGATGAAACTATTTAAATTATTCAACCATTGTTTGCTAAGATTTATTTACCATAATCCGGATATAAATTTACTTTTATGGCGATTTCTTAAAGCACTGATAGTATTAACTGATAGGTAGAAGTCTGACTCGGCTACGAGACCCTGATGAAGGAGGGCAATGCCTTCCAGGAGGACTTTTAGGGGGAACTACCCTTCATTTGAATATAGTATGGGACAAAGTCCGGAAACCCCCACCAGGTACTCCGACTCACGAGGCAAGATGCTAAACATCCCAAACGCCATCGAGTCCTCTCGTTTTTGAAAACAACGTCAACAACAAAGCCACCAGTGGTTTGAACCTCCGCCGTCATGGTCACCAGCGGCCCTCTTTGCTACTGAGTCGGTCCTGAAGATAACGTTTATTGTTGTATCACGTGTTAATATAATGATACATCAAATAATTTTTTGTAATTTTTTTATTTTATTACTAAAACTTTTACAAAATAGACATTTTTATCTACATTTTCACTGTATAAATATTTTTTTTTGTTCCAATGCAGCTGGCAAACACTTAGACAGCTTGGTCTTGGATGTCTTAAGGCAAGCGCTGCACAGACCTTACTCACTTTGCATTACCCAGGGGCGCGTGTAGCTTGATATTAAGCCACGGACGCGGAGTAGTAACAATGCCCCCGCAATGCTCTACGATCCTGTTAGGACCGGAACCTACGGTTTAAAGTGGATTCCGAACCACTACGAACATCCATGGTCCCGTCGGGACTCGAACCCGAAACCTGTGGTACCGAGGGCCAGATCGCTAGCCACTCGGCCATTCAGGCCCACTGTATAAATATACAGGCCACAAATAATGGTTTTTATTGAATCTAGAAAATCCATTGTTGCTATTCAGGATTGAAAATAATTGCGATTAACGAAAAGTAAAATTATTTAAAATAAAAATAATTAACTTTTATTGGAAAACATTTAAACTAAACATTCCAGCTTATGTTTTGCTAATTACGAGTAGCTAGTAAAACAATTTCAAATAAATAAAAAAACAGATTTCATGCCTTCTGCCCATCTAGTTTCAAGTTACTTTATTTTTTTTAAAAAGAACAAAAGTTTAAAAAAAAAAAAAAAAATCACTTGACTTCCTCCTTTTTCGAGTAAGAACAAAATAAGGATTGCCATTCACCGTTTAGAAAATTGCTATAATAGTATAATTAAATCTTGATAGTAAAATGCCTCAACAATTACTGCCAATCATAGTAATTGTTATTTCGCTTTCCTTAAAAAGCATGCATGAATATCGCCAAAAAGGATAGCAATCAAGTTTCTTATTTTTAATGTACGATTTGTGTAATAAAATTGTTAAAATAAACTTATCTAGATAAGAATAAAAATATGACTATACTGACTTTTCAATTTAATTCTAAAATAATTATTTGATTTTACTAAGAATTATATTATAATATTTAATAATTAGTGTAATAAACTGCCATCAAAGAGATTTGGTACATAGCGCGTTGGATTTCTACACCAGAATCCAAATATGTCCCATTTGGAGCGTGTCTGAAGCCAAAGTTGAAAATTCCCCTATGGAGGAGATAAGTCCGATAAATCCCTAGGCCAGAAAGTCCTTCATTTTAGCTGCTGAAGGGCAAGTGGAATGTACAACGTCCGAAATATCCATCTCGGAGATGCTAGCTCATACCTGTGGTGGCAAACGATTAATGTAATGTTTTTTTTTTTATTTCCAATGGCAGATTATGAACAGTTACAGCAATAAAAAGAGCAACGAAAACTAAAAAAGAACAGAGAATACAACAAAACAATGCTGCAACAGAGTTCATTAATCTAACATGTCTCTAGCCTCCCAATATCGCTCGGCGAGAAAAGTCTTGCTCAGAGCGGGACAGTGCAGTAGATGCGTGTAGTCCATGGCCTCTCCAGAGCTGCACAGAGTGCATATCGGAGAAGGAACAATTTTCAGTCTGTAAAGATGGTTTCGCAGGCAGTCATGTCCAGTGGCTAGTCGGAAATGAGCGACAGCTCTACGTCTTGGAACGTTACATAGATTTGGGATGGCATTCTTCCAGGACTTTTGGGAAACGCGGTTATAGAGGTCTCCTTGAGCGCGGACTTTAATTGATCTTTTGATGAGATTCTTGATAGAGTGGAAGGGTATAGGACGAGATATTTTTTTGTGTGATTAAAGCCCGCCCCTTTTAGGCAGGAAGTCGGCTTTCTCATTGCCTGGAACCCCACAGTGGGCAGGAACCCACTGGAGGATTATAGTTTTTTCAAGTGATGCCAGGTTTTCAAGATGATAACGGCAATCCAATATGTCTTGGGCTTTAGGATTATTGTTAGAAACAATAGCTACCAGAGCAGCTCTAGAATCACAGAGGATAACAGCTCTTGTGAATTTTTCCAGATGGCACTGCAACTGGGACAGAGCGAATCGCAGTAATTTCACCGTCAAACGCAGTACCTCGTCCAACAGGGACGTAGAAAGAAAGAATTTCTGAAAAAACTCCGGCATCTGCGTTAGGGCTATCAGACAGGAGGGATCCATCGGTAAAGATTCGGTAGAGTGGTTAATGTAATGTAACAAACCCAATTTAACGCTGAATCTGTTATGAGAGGGAGAAAAACAGGGAGTGGAGAGTGGAGTGAAGAGTTGACAGTACGGAGGGTACAAAAACTCTTAAACTAACTGGCTTTTAAATGATTTTGTAAATATTTGTAATATATAAGTATTTTTTATGTTATGTGTTGCAGTTGTGCAGTGCTGTCTTTGCAATTTTGATAAACATGACAGCTAAATATCTCGTTACTATTTTTAAGAAATAATTCAATTTTAACCATAAAACAACACTAAATGAAGACCACACCCATATCCGGCCTAATTTGTATTAAGTTTGCATCAAAATTTATTGCCATATTCGTCGTAGGCCATATTGGCTTCATCCTGGATAACGCTGAATCTGCTTCTATTATAATTACTTCATGTGTAATTATCTCACGTTTGTAAGAAGAAATTCTGGAATAAAAAGCAAAAATAATAATAAAGAGCAACAATAGTCTTCGGTGAATAATATAAATTTAAATAATAATACGAATTATAAATATATTCTTATTATTTATGATTATTATTTAAAAAATATTCATGATTGTACAAGTTAAAAATTTTATTAATACATGCATTAAATGAAAAATAAAAATAGGATAAAGCAAAAGTGTTAAACGAAAAGTTGTACTTTCAAGACTTTTTTGATAAAAAAAAAAATCGTATAAGCTAAAAGTATCATTAAGAAAACTGTTCAGAGAATTTTCAGGTTTAAGTTATTAATGGATTTTTTAGGTCATAAAAATATCATTAATCCAGTGAAATTCTCAAGGATGACATAATTGTGCAGATACTTCGAGCTTTTAAGTCCAATTCCAAGTTTTGAAGTAAACAGCTTGGCATTAATAACAAAAACTTTTTCCCTAATCGTATTTTCTAAATATTTCTTTTTTTTTCCCTCTACATTTTATTACTTACTTTTGGTTGTTTCCTTTTCAATACTACGGCATGTATTGTCTTTGATGGAAGCTATATATGTTTCGATATTCTTCAAAGGATAACAGTAAAGATGACATTGGACTATACTGATTTATTAAAAATTAAAGAAAAGAAAAATTATGCACTATATTTATTATATTTACTATATTGCAGTAAGTTTATCTGGTGCCATCTATTGGTAGATACCTGCAACTTAAATCTAAAAAAACCTAAAATTAATTAATTAAATTTAATTACTGAATTAATATTTGCGAAAACTGTATTAGCATCAAGTGTCATCCACTACAAGTTCAAAAAAATGTATTTGAACTTGAGTGGATGAATAAAAAGTATTGAACCGATTGAAAATTTGAACAAGATATATATAGGGAGAGTGTGAGCTAATAGAAGGAATTGAAAAAAAATTATGCTGCATCAAAATATAATATGCATATTAATGCAGCTGTCGTCGTTTAAAGATATTAGACGCTTGGACGAAAGCAGGATTTAAAAACATCTGCAGTTTCTGCAAGTAGGAATTGTGTAGTGAAATTTCAAGCTAACATACAATTATAAATATTTGACAACTTCAAGCTTATACATTTCCCGTGTGGGTCCAGGTTAGAATAGCCCCACTGTAGTTTATGCATGTCGTAAAGGGCGACTAAAAAGGGTACCCAGTGTCCGCGGGTATAACCGGGTGGGGTAAAGTCAGACGTCTCCCTTTGAGGCTCCATATCTTTGTGCCACAACGTCAAGGACAAAATGAAGTTGCATTTTTTTACCCTTTATCATGACTCGTTACACGGGGATTCATGGATTTGGTCTTGATATTTCTGTCGACCAAGTGGAATAAGAAACAACAATAACAACAGCAAGCTTATGTATAAATACTTGACAACATTTGTGTCAAGAATTACGATGACGAACCATTGAGTAAATAACCGCACCAAACTTTTTTTAATAAGATGGTTAAATGGAAGCCTTTCTATAAATCAAAGAGAATGCATTTATAAGAATAGAATTAGATTTTAAAAGGTACAGACAAGGTAGATTTAGAACTAGAAGGGCCACTGATGAGAACTGTTTGCAACTAACTGCAAGGAAGGACAAATCTAATTGCGTCAACCCACCTGAGATCTGTTGTAGCAGCCATCAAAAGGCTGGTATCTAAAATTGTTCATGAAGGTGAATTGTATGCAATTATTTAACGTTGTGTTATTGAGTGAATTGTATGCAATTATTCCGCATTATTATTGAGTGAAATGTATGAAATTATGCAATTATTCAACAACGCTGCAGAAATGAATCATTTAATTGGGAAACCACTCTAAATCCACTAGCTTGCAAGTCAATGGAGGTCTGTACTCTTTACTGAAGATTCTAGATTTTGTTTGTAATGTGACTCCAGAAGATTGTTGTTTTGGTTCAAAGCGGGAAGTCATTATTATATCTGTTCATATCCATGAAAGAGATATATTTAGTTGATTCAGTCGATGTAGTATTTATCTGGATTGTGACAGTGTTCTGTGGGGTAAAGTGTCATGTGGGATTTTGTTTGCAATGTAATTGCAGAAGATTATTGGTCTGGTTCAAATTGGGAACTTATTATTATATGGGTTCATATCCATCAAATACACAGATTTAATTGATTCAGTTGATATAATATTTCTTTCGATTGTAGCACTGATCTGTGTGGTACTGTAAATGCTCAGAGATACTGAAATTGCTCTATAGAGGAGACCTTCGTGATCCAATTTTTGGATCCAATTTGTCTTTTCCAATTGCAATGGGGGATTTTTCAGCCTACAACATTATCCAAGCATCGTTATGTAATTTAATTATTTTATTTATATGTTAATTTATTATTTGTATATATTTTTAACTTGTATGTATAATTATATTTCTATTACTTCTCAAAAATGCAGTTTTTAAAAAAAATTTAAACGAAACATTTTTGTTATTATTTTTGGTTTACATGCTCTATTTAATTTCTGCTATTTAATAAAGTAAAATTTATTACGTTATCGTATTTTTGCAAAACTGGAATCATTTGTGCTAGTTTACAACTATTAGCTACATCTCACTATTTTATCATCTGAAAACCGATACATCATCACAAAAAAAAAAAAAAAAAACACAATATTTCGTTAAAATCAATCGTTAAACTAGATTGATACTTGTTCTAAATTTTGATTTCATGCATCATTGATTATTCTATCAAACACAGATTATCTAAACTAAAACAAATAGCAGATAGTTACGTGCTCTACATAATTTACATATAAAAGTAACATTATATCAAAACTACTACATTGAATTTAAATTTATGATTTAAAGAAACAACGTTAAACTAATGACTAGTTGAATATTTACTAAATTTCTGTAAACGCAGCTGTTTTTTTTTTCAATTCCTACTATTAGTTGACACTCTCCCTATATATATCTCGTTCAAACTTTCAATCATCAATAAAATACATTTTATTCATCCACTCAAGTTCAAATACATTTTTTAAAACTTGTAGTGGATGGCACTTGATGTTAATACATTTATTCAAATATTAATTCATTCACTAAGTTTAATTAATTCATTTTAGTTTAATATGGGAGAAAAATTTTTCTCTTATATAAAGATATTTTTATAGGATATAAATTTGGGAATAAATAACCGTCAGTGGCGAAGCGTGTAGATTGCTGGAAAAAAAAAATTTCTTTTTCAGATTCTTTTTTCATTCTGGGTTCTAGTCTGAGTCAAGGAGGGAACAAAATGGAAAACAAGTAATATAAAAAAAAATTTTTTTTTTTAAAGTCAATTTCTACTTTTTTTTACTATATTGCAGAAAAGTCCTTTTACGAATAAAATTGAAATTTTTCTCTTACATCTCGCGCCATCTATTATTAGACACATGCAACTAAAATCTCAAAAAAATATAACTAAAATGAATTAATTAAATTTAATTACTGAATTAATATTTTTAAAAACTGTATTAACATCCAGTGTCATCCACTACAAGTTCAAAAAAATGTATATTTACTTGAATGGATGAATAAAAAGTATTTTATTCACGATTGAAAATTTGAACACGATATATATAGGGAGAGTGTGAACTAATAGTAGGAATTGAATGAAACATGTGAATAAATTAGTGAGAGGTGGAAAGTGTGTATGTGTGAGAGAGAATTTTTTCTAACTTAAAAAAATGAATGAAAATTATTTATTAAAAGACTTTCTGCAATATAGTGGAAAAAAAGTAGGAATTGACTTTAAAAAATTTCTTTTTTATGTTACTTGTTTAACTGTAACTTTCTTCATGCTGACGTGAACTTAAGCGACACGCGTCGATTGTTACAATAACATGAAACGAGGCAGGTGTCTTCTAATATCCAATTACAGGCTGGGTCTTCCAAAAATAATGACTCAAGCAAAATAAAAAAGAAAGAATTGAATTTCTTTCCTTTTAAGTGAGTATTCCGTGATTGCGTTACTTAAGGAGTCATTATACAATCGATTTTGTGAGATAACCGAGCAAAGTGTCGGTTCTTAATTGTTCTAATCGCATTTTCATTCTCTAATAGGTAAGAGAGGTTTTTAAACTTTTTGACCTAGGTGAAACCTTGAACTTGTTGTGTTCTCGAGTTCAATCTGTCTTGCCATCTTTTTTCTTTTTTTAAGTAGTGATATTTAATATATTAATATATTAATTAAAATTTCTTATTGGTGGAATTTTTTTTAATTTGAAATACGGTACAAATTTTATACATTTCAATTAAAATAAATTAAAAAATTCTATTTTCCAACAGTAGGTAATTTGACCGGAACCTATGTGCCATTAAAGCAGATTTATAGCCCGATATAAAGCAGATATATTAAGATTCACCACGAGATGGAGCAGGATTATTTATTCTCCTCCATTTTGTCATGACAATTTGAAGTGAACAACCTAAAAATTGACAGTTTTAGGGTGTTCTCTTGAATGGAGATTTGGGGATAGGATTTTGAATATGAGGATATGAGGATAGGATTTGGAGTTAGGATAGGATGTTTAGGATTTTGTGGGAAACTTGAATAGGAATTTTGAATAGGGATTTCGGCAGAGGCAATTCCGTTCTAATGATTCATGATGCCGATACTTATATAGCAGATTCAGTGTTATCAAGATGCACCACGAAGTGGAGCTAGCTTCTTTATTCACCCTCATTTTGTCATCACAATTTGAAGTGAACACCCTAAAAATTTTTATTTTTAGGGTGTTCTCTTTAATGGGGATTTTGGGGATAGGATTTGGAGATAGAATAAGATGTGTAGGATTTTGAGGATCACTTGAATAGGAATTTTAAATAAGGATTTCGATATCCTCTTTCTCTCTCAATTCTCCTCAAGAAAACCGGAGGCAATTCGTTTATGATTTAAGATGCCTATATATCAGATTCAGAGTTATCAAGGCGCACCACGAGATGGAGCTGGCTTCTCTATTCTTCCCATTTTGTCATCACAATTTATAGTGAACAACCTAAAAATTGGCATTTTTAAGGTGTTCTCTTGAATGGGGAATTTGGGAATAGGATTTGGAAATAGAATAAGAATGTGAAGAATGAATGTGATAGAATGGAGATGGAATAAGAATGTGAAGAATGAATGTGATAGAATAGAGATAGAATGTGTTGGATTTTAAAGGATCACTTGAATAGGAATTTTAAATAAGGATTTCGATATCCTCTTTCTCTCTCAATTCTCCTCAAGAAAACCGGAGGCAATTCGTTTATGATTTAAGATGCCTATATATCAGATTCAGAGTTATCAAGGCGCACCACGAGATGGAGCTGGCTTCTCTATTCTTCCCATTTTGTCATCACAATTTATAGTGAACAACCTAAAAATTGGCATTTTTAAGGTGTTCTCTTGAATGGGAATTTGGGGAATAGGATTTGGAAATAGAATAAGAATGTGAAGAATGAATGTGATAGAATGGAGATGGAATAAGAATGTGAAGAATGAATGTGATAGAATAGAGATAGAATGTGTTGGATTTTAAAGGATCACTTGAATAGGAATTTTAAATAAGGATTTCGATATCCTCTTTTCTCTCTCAATTCTCCTCAAGAAAACCGAGGCAATTCGTTTATGATTTAAGATGCCTATATATCAGATTCAGAGTTATCAAGGCGCACCACGAGATGGAGCTGGCTTCTCTATTCTTCCCATTTTGTCATCACAATTTATAGTGAACAACCTAAAAATTGGCATTTTTAAGGTGTTCTCTTGAATGGGGAATTTGGGAATAGGATTTGGAAATAGAATAAGAATGTGAAGAATGAATGTGATAGAATGGAGATAGAATAAGAATGTGATAGAATAGAGATAGAATGTGTTGGATTTTAAAGGATCACTTGAATAGGAATTTTGAATAGGGATGTCGACGGAGGCAATTTCGTTCTAATGATTTATGATGCCAATATTTATATAGCAGATTCAGTGTTAACAAGGTGCACCACGAAATGGAGCTGGCTTCTTTATTCTTCCCCATTTTGTCATCACAATTCCAAATGAACACCCTATAAATTTAATATTTTTATAGTGTTTTCTTGAGTAGGAATTTTTGGGATAGGATTTGGAGTTAGGATAGGATGTTTAGGATTTTGAGGATCCCTTGAAAAGGAATTTTGAATAGGCATTTTGGCATCCTCTTTCTAACCTCCTCAAAAAATCGGAGAAATTTCCGTTCTAATGATTTATGATGTCAATACCTTCTTTTGACATCACTTGTTAATTTGTAGCCTAAGCTACTTCAATTTAGAAACTTAATGTGCTGTCTACCATATCAAATTGACACAGAATTAAATTATGTAATTTTGTAAAAATTTCCCATTTCTAATCTTTTTTTCTTAATTTATAATCTGCGATTTTATCAAGATTAGTGAAAACAAAAAAAGCATTTTCTTATATAATTAAATGAATGAATGTAAAGAGAAAGCCTCCGTACACAAGTGCTCATATTGAATTTATATATATATATATATATGTATATATTTAAAGTATATTTGTTATTTATATATGTAATTTACACGAGGCAATTCAAAATGCAAAGACGGATTTTCAGTGAACAAATTTTAAGATGTTGTTGGAAGATATACAGACTTACAATAGTAAAGCATTGTTATAAAAATTGCTTCTCTATATTGTAGCCATGCTTCCTTCTACATACTAGCAAGAGCGTGGCGTTCAGGAGAAATAATCATTTGACCTCGCACCTGATTGTACCTGCGCTCCCGCTGAGAAACGGAATTTAGTTTATAGTCTCTCACCCGCAGAGGAAATATATTTAGCGCAACTTTGCGCATTAGTTGGCCTACAGATTCTCACCCGGAGAGTAAGTATGTTTCGCTCATTCTGAGCTTACCTGAGCGTCGGGTTTTCGGCTTAGAAGTGGAATTCTTCCATGAATCTATAATTATATGTCTTTACATGTGTTAAATAGTGTATGTCTCTAATTGTATATGTATGGTGTTTGTGCGTGTGTCAATAAAGCTCTGAGTTGTCCAACCTATGCCTCAAGTATTTCAATCCAACCACACCCAGTTATAAACTGGTTGAACAACCTGCAAGCTACAATAATATTAACGTGTATTACGTTTTGGAAAAATATTGTGTTAATAAACATATTAAACATTTTTTTTAAAACAGAACTATATTAAAGTTAGAAAATTTAGAACGAATTTCTGTGTTTTTTTAAAATTAAAATTTTTTTTTTTTTTTTTTTTTTTTTTTTTTTTTTTGTATTATTATTGATTTTTTATCGTTTAACGTTTTATTATTATTATTTTTATTTTTTTATTTTGTCTACAACTTGCAGACTTTGTAAACGTCTATAAATTATAGACAATATTCTGATGAATATTTTCATTACAATATTCCAAGTTTTCATCACGATATTCCGCGTTTTTATAATAATATTCCTAGCCTTCATTAAGATTCTTCGTTTTTGTGATATTTATAATTTTTGAAATATTATTTCTAGTTTTCGTTGTGATATTCCTAGTTTTCATCACTATATTCCTCATGTTCATAATAATATGCCTAGTCTTCACTGAATATTCCTTGTTTTCACAGTGACATTTCTAATTTTCGAAACATTAGTTTTCATTACAATATTCCTAGTTTTCATCACAATTTTCCTGGTTTTCATCACGATATTCCACGTTTTTATAATAATATTCCTAGTATTCATTAATATTCTCCGGTTTTGTTATATTTCTAATTTTCGGAATATTATTTCTAGTTTTCATTGTAATGTTTCTAATTTTCATCACAATATTCCTCATTTTTATAACAATGTGCCTAACCTTCATTGAATATTCCTCGTTTTTATAATAATGTTCCTAGTTTTCAAAATAATATTTCTAGTTTATACATTATAATATTCCTAGCTTATTCAATATAATGTTCCTAACATCAAAAACATTCCTGATTTTTCATTATAACTTTCTTAATTTCATTACATCCGCATTTAATTGTAAATTGAATTTGTGAATAAACTGATTTGCAGATGAGAAATAAATACCCAGTTTTGTTATTTAAAATGTCAAAGTCTTAAACTACGTGTTAAAAATTCAAATTAAAAAAATAATAAAGAAATTGAATGGATGACTTAGCTAAAATTTAATTTTATAAAAGTAAAAAAATTTAATTCTTAAAAAATAGAGGGGGGGCGGGATTACAGAATAAACGCGGTTTTTATCAAAATTTATATTCAAACGAAAGCTATTACATACTAAATTTATGCAGGAAAAATAATATAGTCCATTTTAAATTAAATTCTATTTAATAGAATACATTTAAAAATTTTTTTTTCATATTATAATGCTTAGAATATTAGATTTAACTTAAAAAATTATGGTGAAAGAGAAATTCCAATTAGATTTAGATTATTTCTTCATAATTCCTAGTAAATTCATCATGATTTTTGAACTTTAAAAATAGAGAAAAACGAAAACATATCTGTTTTCCTAACATAAAATAAAATAGTTTTAAAAATTAAGTAATATAGTTATAATAATAATAATGCTTAGGTTTTAGGTTAGGTAGGCTATTTGGTTTTATGATGATATAAAGATGAACTCATAGTTATAAATTATATAAATCTGGCCGCCACCTAAGGATTAAATAATTAACTTTATATATATAAATACAATTAAATAAAAGATAAGAATTTATTATGATTTAAGTAAATGATGAAAAAAGACAATAATTGCTTAAAAATAAAAATATTAATAATTATTTTGTTTTTATAAATAAAAGGAACGTATTATTTATATTTAATATTTAAATAGATATTATTCAAATAAAAATAGCATTATTCTTTTTTTAATTTAATCTATATATTGTTTGGTACTTTAAAATCTCTTACAAAATTATAAATAAAAACAAATACGGATTTAAAAAAAAAAAATATTTTATAAAAATTAATAAATCGAACAATTTTGTACTGCAATTAAATCAAACACATTTGGGTACTTACGTATTAACGGTACCTTGTCGACAGTTGCGCCAATAAAGAGCACACGCGCCAACCGCAGCTACAGATTTGGCGGTTTTTAAGTGGCACCAATCTATTCTATTGGTTTGGTAACCTTAGTAGCTGTTAGATTGGCGACACTTAAAAACCGCTAAGTCTGTCGCCAAGGTACCGTTAATACGTAAGTACCCACATTTGTTTTTGATCCTTGTTAATAATAGTTATTTTTAATTGTTAAAAAAAAGAACATCACATAAGAAAAACCTTGTACAAAAAAAATGAAAGGAGGAAAAAAAAATTATGTTTGGAGGTAGAATTCTTCATTTCTTTAATTCATCTGTGAGATGTGCTGCCATCTCTGGGACATATACGAAACTATATGCTCCCATAAATAAAAAATATTTAGTTACCCTACGAATTTGATATTTACACTAACAAAATATTATATGAGTAACATTATGTTATCATATTTATTGCAATAACTTAAATTTATTGTTCTTGTTGTTTCTGATTTCATTGCAAATATTTTTGAAAAGCTTTCTTTCTTTTTTCCATGAAATTGGAGCATAATATTAATAATATTATTATCATATTATATTATTATTAATAATCAATTAATATTAATTAATCATATTATTATTTATAAAAGAAAAACATCTTTAACAGCATAAAAAAATGAAAAAAATCAGAATTTATTTAAAAATGTGCATAAACTGAACTAAACTTATTATGAACACCTAATTTGATATAATATAAAAATTGAAATATTGATATTTATAGAGTTTAATAGATTTTAAAAAAATTGATAATTTAAAAAATATTTTAAATTTAAAAAATTACTAACTACAAATTGTTTTAAGAAAAAATTAAATTATTAAAAATATATTTTTTGTGTTTTAAGCTGCTGTACAAACGAATGATACTACTTCATTAAACAAAAAGTTGTTGAAAAAGATATCTGCTTTTAAAAAAATTGTTATTCAATACAAATAAAAAAAATAATATCAATTGATAATCAAAATAATACTTTTATTATACATTTTAAGGAAACAAATTAAGAAAATAATACTTTTTAAATTCATATCACATCATCTTGAACCACTTCTTAAAACAAAATAATTAATTTAAGTGAAACGTAAAGAAAAATATTTTTTTTAAATTTTTTCTCTCTCATAAATTCTCTCTGTCATCCTTTGGCACAATCTCATGCATCCCTTAATTACATCAATTCACAATTGTAATAATCAATTCACAATTTGACCAGTAAAATCGTAAATTAATAAAATTTATCTGTAAATTCACCATAATATGCATTTTTCTAGAGGATTCATAGGAGTCCCTGGTTTGCATTGATATGCCTTTGCAAATTCTTTGAAATTTGCTAATGGTACATTGACTCTGAAATAAAAAAATAATTATTTTCAGTTTCAATTGGTAAAAATCATCATGAAATAAATTTTTTTAGATATATTATTTAAATTTTAATCCCTAAAATATAAATTCGTATTTATTTGGCATATAAATTTTACGTATGAAATCTTTGTATTTCTTAATTTAATTAATTTAAAAAATGCAACATTAATAATAATAAAAAAAAATTAATCAAGTTTTATTATTTGAAGTTTATATATTTTTTTTTTAATATAAAAAAATATGTAGATTTAGAATAATCAGATTTTAGATGATAGATTCAGATCAGATTTTAGAATAATTGATCAAAGAAAAATTATCTATTAATTAATAACTATAAATTTAGATAATTATTTAATATTTTTAAAAATCCAGAAAATTACTTTAATTTAGCTAGAAATAAATATATTAATTTTTTATTATAATTTCAATAATGTTGACAATCATGCGTTATTTAAATCTCCGGAAATAATTTTTTTTTATTATTTGTTTTTATTCTAATATTCATTTTTCAGTACAGTCTATATGAGAATTAAAACAATAAATTAATATTATATAGGAACTCCACCAAAATAATGGAATGTAAGATGAATATTTTTTTAATTAATTTTATTTTATCTTAATAATTATGGGATTAAATAAATTGATTAACCAATTATTATAACAAGTTAGAAAAAAAAAATTTCCAATGTAAAAATATTTAAAAATGCAAATCATATGAAAAAAAATGCACTTCCGTCGAGCCGGAGTCGAACCAGCGACCTATGGATATCTATGTTTTACATCTACAGTCCACCGCTCTGCCAACTGAGCTATCGACGGTAGTAAATTTTTTCGTTATTTACGTTCAAATGCAATCTGAACAGTCTTCTGAAGAATATGCATTGTAATTGAAAAGCATGTAGTTTAATATTCATATTTTTTTTTATTCATTCTTTCACGTAATTAAAATAAGAACGCTTTTATTAAGTTTTTTTGGTGAAATAAGATATTGTTTACCAGGTGGCAAATTAGGTAAAATGGAATTAATTAATGAAATCGAATTCAGGTAAAATTAAAGGTTTTACTGTAGAAACTGAAATTAGAGGATTATTATGAATTAATTAGTGTAGTATAAAAAACTACAAGTTTATTTATGTTTTAAAAAAGTATTTCGTATTTATTAACTTTTCTTTCACTTTTTAAAAATAATTATAAAAATCGCTATACCTGTCTAATGTTATAGACAAAAATTCTACAAATTAAATAATTCTAAAAAATCTATTTCAGGTGCTGAAAAATTATTTAAGTATCAAAAATTCAATTCAGCTTTATTTATATATTGATTTATACTTTACTATTTTAAGATATTTATGAATGATTTTCCTTGTTATTTTTAATTAAAAAAAAAACTTTAATAAATTTATTATAAATCATATCCTATTAATATGATATTTAATCCATTATTAAAATTAAAATTTAAATAAATAGAAATTTTCAAGACGCTCAATCCAACCAAACTCAATTTTTGAAATTAAAATGTTCTGCTTGTGGCGCCACCTAGTGTTCAGAAATAGATTATTTGTACATTTATACAGAAATAATTTTTTTATTACTTTCTGTACAGTTTTTGCAAATTCTAAAAAAGATCTTCTCCAATAGGTCAGTAAAAGTTAAAAAATATTTTAATGATAAATCAACAAATACTCATGATCACTCACTCATAACTTTATGATGGAGGTTTATCCATATAAGTTTAGTCATAAGTCATAAGTCATAAGTTTATTCATATTCATAATTTATATGTTTTCTCAAATAAAACAAAATAGATATGAACATATTTCAACAAAGCTAATTATATATGTTCAGATACGTCCGTCCATTTACATTTAAAATATAAGTATACATTATCACTTTAATAATTGTAGGTGGAATTATTTTTCATCAGTACATATGCACTTCTTTTTTTAACATGGATGATTATAATATTTGCAAAAATATTGTAGTATTATTTACTTATTACTTATTTATTTTCAATTACTTGCTAGTACAATTCAAATCAAAACAGATTTTTATTGAATAAAAAATGCTAATCTGTTTTTTTTTTTTTTTTTTAATTTGAAAAGGTTTGAATTTTGAAAAGAATAACAGGCATTAAAAACATAAATATAAATTTATCGAAATTTATTCATTAACTTAAAAAAATCCAATTACAAAAAGCGTCCTCATATTTTTATCAAAAACATTTCTAATATTTTTTTCCAGTTAATTTAGCTACTTTTTCTCCCTTAAAAGATTGCATTAAAAATCAAACAAAATATGCATTTTCTAAAGAAATGAGATTTTTTAAGGAAAAATACAACATTTTAATGTTACAAGAACGGCATCCATTTTTTTTTTTTTTTTTTTTTTTCGAATTCATTTTGGCATTGACTACATTTTTTTTCATAACCATTTACTTTATATATCTATATTTTAATCTAATTATCTGGAAAAACATATTATTAAAAAATATTAAAAACTTTATTATTTTTATTTTTTCAAAGCATCATCCAAAACCATGAAATTTAAAAAATAAAGATATCTTTTAGAATATAACTTGAAAGAAAATAGTTCCAATGTGTTAAATGTATCCCATTTCTTTTCTTCAATATTTTTTTTTTTTTTTTTTTTTCATTTTCATTCATCAATTTATAGATAAAAAAATAAGTACAAGAAAAATTTCATAAAAAAAAAGAACATCCGTTTTAAAAACTATACAATCATATGCATCAATTGCTTTGAAAAACTATTGATTCAGAAAATATGTTTTCTTATTTTCATTTTTTAAAAAAAAAACGAAAACATATTTAAAAGAAGTTCATTTCTTCAACCAATTGCTTTTGTAAAAACCGGAATAAATAATATTGTTTTTATCGTTTTTTGCATTCTTTTTTTTTTTTTTTTTTTGCATTCTTTTTTTTTTTTTTATCGTTTGCAAATGAATTTAAAATCGTTTTCAATGACGATTATTTTTATGATTAGCTAAATGCTGTTTTATTCTTGAATGAAATGTGCTGTAATCAATTTAACTTCAAACGAAATGATATCTTAAATTTTTCTCAGTTAAAATGAAAACAAATAAATAAACACGAATAGATGAAAACAGATATTTTTTATCTTTTAATAAATACTCTTTAAAAATCGCAAATGCATGCATATATAATTTTTTTTTCATTTGAAACGTCAGTATCTTATTAATTTCTATGCAACCATTTATTTCTCCAATAGTAGGCGCTTAAATTTTATAAATTTTTTTAGGTGGTTAGACTGATAATAAATTCTTTAAGGAAATGAAACATTTATTTTGAATGTTTTTTGTAGAATATTAATGATAATCAGGAAAACGTGTGGAATTTTTCTTTGTATATAATAAAAAAATAATAATAAATAAATAAATCGGGAAAAAAATCAAATGCAATTTAAACAGTTTTTTTGGATTACCGCATTTTTTATGTTAACTATTTTGTTTATGTTAGATGGGACTGTTTTGATATTTTTGAACCTCTTTATTTTTGATCCTGATATTTCAGAGCCTATTTTTGAGCGTCTTTTTCTTTTAGAATATACGCAGGGGGCCAAATTTACTTCGACTTTTTAATTATCACAAAAGATAGAAATTATATATAATAAATTTTTGGATCACAGTAAATGACCATAATAAATCAAAATAATAATAAATTGTGCTAAACCACGAACGTTACAATTGGTTTCTTATGCAACAAAGCATATTGTTCAGTTAAATTTTTGTAATTGTATTAAAAACTATTAAATTAATTAATTTTTAATTTAATTAATTAATGATTTTTTTAATTTAATTAATTAATTTTTGTACTTGTAATAAAAGTATTAAAAATAAGTATTATTATTAGTTTGACTTTTATTAAGTACTGTTATTAGTTGACTATTTATTATTATTTTGGATAATTTAATTGCTCGTTTAAAATAATCTTATTAATAAATCTAAATAATTCGTTTAATTAAATGACTGTAGATTTCTTTAAAAAAATAAGATTTCAATTTCAAATAATGAATTTGATTTGATCCAATTTAAATGTTAAATAAAATTTTGTAAAACTGTAAGTGTAATTAAAATATAATTTTGTTTTTATTATCATTATTAATTATTTCGACTTATCATTTTATTCTATGAAATATTTTTCAACACTTAATTGCGTAGTAACATCAATAAATAACTGTGATATTTTTTGCGTCATATTATATGCGGATTTTGATATGATTGCTGTTATGAATTTTTGCTGCCATTACAGTAAAGAAGTCAAATATATTTTTCTTTTTTTCTTTTTGTAACATAGTGTCTTACGTATAGTTTAATACAAGTACGGTCTTAAGATGTTCTATGAAAGTGTCAGAGAAAAGTACAATGTGATGCCATCCAATTGACAGAGATTTCAAAATTTCAAAAGTCTTAGTAAATTGTCCATCATTCTTTTAAATGTGGCAGGTATAAAATTTGTTTGAAATACCGCGTGAAATATATTTCAAATGAAAGTTTTTTATTTTATTTATTTTTTCATATTGGAATAAAATAATTTTTTTTTCATTCAATTTTAATTTCTTATTTAACATCGGATATTTTATTCTGATTTTTAAAAAAAAATATATATAAATGACTTTTAGAGTTTCTTACCGTATTTTATTGGGACAGTGTTCGTCATTTTCAGTAAAACCCATTGCATACTCTTCGGTCATATTCGCACACCAAATCTGCATCAGATAAAACAATACTAAATAAAAAAACAAGTAATCGATTTTGTAATAGTCAAATTTCATATTATGCTAGTAATGGTTGTTATGCCAATGAATATTATGTGTTCATCAGTTCGTCCTTTCTCTCATAAAAAACATGAAAACATTTATTCTTAAGGCTAGAAATGTGAAAAAATCCATAATAAATTTTCCCACACTAAATGTTACGAACTAGTATAGTTAATTATGAAAAGAGAAAACAATAGGAATATGATTTTAATGAAAATAAGTATGATTTCTAAAATCATACTCATTTTGAAATAGATGAGTATGACAAATTCTGCTCATTTTGAAATAAATGTGTATGACAAATCCTTCTCATTTTGAAATAAATGAGTATGAAAAATCCTTCTTATTTTGAAATAAATGTATATGACAAATCACACTCATTTTGAAATAAATTAGTATGGTAAATAAAACTCATTTTGAAATAAAAGCGTATGACAAATCATACTCATTTTTAAATAAAGTAGTATGGTAAATAAAACTCATTTTGAAATAAAAGCGTATGACAAATCATACTCATTTTTAAATAAAGTAGTATGACAAATCATACTCATTTTGAAATAAATGAGTATGATTTTACAAAATAAATAAAAAAAATTCGAAGAACTTTATTGGATTCCAGTTTATGGAATGCTGCTCTTGTTTTTTTTTTTATGTATTAAATAATTTTTTAATTAAAATCTACACGATTTTTTTAACATAAATCAAAGTACATTTTCTTATGCAAATTTTGACAGTGATAACATGACAATTCAACTGCTATTATTATGAAATAAAATTTTCAATGAATAGAAAAAAGAGCATACCGAAGCATAACCTAAGAAGAATAGTTGTTCCGGACTCGCAGACAGACCAGGCAGCCGTTTCCTGTAATTCAGATTTTCCCCCGACAAGGCTAGATGAAGGCGAAAAGCCTAGAATGAAATAAAAAGAACATATTTCATAAATGCCAACATTCTATTTTCAAAATTAGGACGATGTTGCGACATCCATGTTTAATGAAATAACGACCGCGAAAACCATGTCCACAACACGATGGACCAAGTCTAGGACCAACGACCACGGTATTTAATAAATCAATAAGATACTTAAATGCTCAGCATATTTGAAATGTGACAAAATATAGCAATAACAATTTTTCGGGAGAATAAAGTTGACATTTGGGCCTGAATGGCCGAATGGCTAGCGCTCTGGCGCTCGGTACCACAGGTTTAGGGTTCGAGTCCCGGGGGTGCCATGGATGTTTGTAGTGGTTCGGAATCCACTTTAAACCGTAGGTCCCGGTCTAATAAGATCGTAGAGCGTTGCGGTGGCATTGTTACTCCGCGTCCGTGGCTTATCTTCAAGTTACACGCGCCCCTTGGGTAATGCAAAGTGAGTAACGTCTGTGCAGCGCTTGATCCAAGGCATCTTGATTGAAGGCATCCAAGACCAAGCTGTCTAAGTGTTTGCCAGCTGCATTAGAAAAAAAAAGCTGACATTTTGGTATTGTGAGAATCGTAAAGGCAACTCGTGTTAGATAGTTGGGCTATGTGTTTAAATATAACGATGCCTTTCCAATGAAAAAGATAACATTTTAGAGTCCCATATGGATCCGGATTAGAATAGCCCCACTGTAACCCATGCATGTCGTAAAAGGTGACTAAATTGAGCACCCAGTGCTAGGTCAAAGAGTCAGACATTGCCATTAAGTCAGACATTACCATCTGATTTAAAGACGTATAGTTGTATCTTATTCCTCCTAGAAGTTTATAAATCTAGCACTGAGATACATTTAGGGATTGCAATACAGGTATACCGAATACCGGTATTTTGAGCCATTTGTACAATTTTGTAATACCGGTATTCAAAAGTTTAAACACCGATTTTTTCGGTATTTAATAGAAATTCAGAATTCTTATCTGTGAAAGAATTCTTATGTGTGAAATTCTTATTCTTAACAGTGAATTCTTATCTGTGAAAACAAGGTTGTAGTTGTGAAGAAAGTGTAATATTTCAATATTTTTTAAATTGGTGAGTTTGTTATTCGCATTGTATTTGCATGTTATACTTTAGAATTTAAAGTATTTTTCAGATTTATTATATATATACTCATAAATAATACCTCATAATGATGAATAAGAATAACTTTAAAGAACATAAAAAATCAGTTGACAATACTTCGGTTTGGTTTCATTATTTATATGATGAAAAGAATAGGGTGTCACAATGTAAAAAAATGTTCAAGAGTTATTAAAATTAATGAAGTGCAAGCGGACTCCATACACATTTAAAAACGAAACATGACACAAATTTGTTAAAGAGGACAGAATCTAATTGCGATGAATATACAAACTTAAGCTCAGTTCTAAGCCCAAGCCATCAGGGATTTTAGATAATTTTGAAAAAAAAAAAGATAATTTGGATAAAATTATAAGTAAAATGACAGACCAATGGCATTTCTACTACCGGTATTAAGATAAAAAAAATACCGAATACCGGTATTGAACTTTTGGTCCGATATTGCAATCCCTAGATACATTGTATGAAAAAAATGAAATATTTCGTTATAAACTTATATTTTATAATTAAATAGAGTCAAAAATCTATTTCTAAATGTGACAGAAAAAATGGTCCGGCTTCTTTCAGAGCATTATAAGGCGGAAGCACTATACTCAAAACATTATTATTATTCAAAGCATTATATGCTTTCAAAAGCACATTCACTTACGTGTTCTCTGATAGTTAGAGAAATGTATAAAAATTTTGAAATAAAGAGGCCGCGCTGGTTTCCGTCGACAACGCCCAGTAAGTAATTGGTCATTTAATCATCCAAGTTTAAACTAAAGTGGATTTAATGGTGAACTTTATCTCATTTTTTACGGAGTACTTATTTTCTCTTTTTTATTTGCTCCTTTTTATCGGTGTCAATTTGTCTGGTATGAAGTATGTAACACTGTCAAAAATGTGAAACTTAAAAAAATGTATGAAATGTGCAAAATGTAAGCAAATGTTTCTTGAAATATCAGAAAAAAAACCTGCAAGAATCTTGGCAAGACTCCTGGAGAACTGAATTCTGGAATCCTTTTTTTTTTTTTTTTTTAATACACTTTTATTAGTTTCACCTGTATGTTTGTTTGTAACTGACTCTTTGGGCTGATTTTGCCCTACTTTAAGCGATCCGATTTAATTTAAACGTTGTAGACTTATCAAGGACCGTCGACAATAAAATATTTTGATAAGTTTATTGTCTCATCATGATCAGGATCGCCAGGATTAGTGATTTTATTTTAACTTATAAAGAGCAATGTAACCCATGTAGCATGAAAGTAACTAAGACATTCAAACCTACGTGGGACAGTCACACAACGGATAACGCGCCTGACTACGGATCAGGAGATTCCCGGTTCGAATCCTGGCTGGCTCGACATATTCGCATTTAGCCTTTGTTTTACTCACAATTTAATTATTGTAAGAATTATAGTTCAAGTCCTCCGTACCGCGACCTCATTTAAATATTATAGTTTAAAAATACGCTTTTAGAGTTAGATTAAAAAGTAAATTATAGTTTAAAAACATGCTTTTAGAATTCATCAAACTAAAAAGTAAAAAATAATTGTTAACATAAGAATAAAATGACTGACGAATAAATGAATGTCACTGTCCTAAAAGCGTGGGGTGCTTTGTATGACATTTTTAAGCTAACTCTGCATTTCGGAATGAAACTAGTGAAAAATTATAACGATTGATATCGAGCACCCCACACTTTTAGAACGGTGGCATTAATTTTCTCGTCGGTAATTTTATTCTTATGCTATTTTTTTCTTATTTACAATTATTTTTTACTTTTTAGTTTGATTAACTCTAAAAGCGTGTTTTTTAGTTTTTTTAAACTATAATTTATTATATGTTGATGAATTTCATAAAAACGGTGTCGATAAAAACGCATTGGAATAAAATACATTTACGCAACTGATCTTAAATTTGTAATTGAATAGACTAGAACTCAAAGTGTATATTATAGAGATAAGCTTAGTTAATAGAAACCTGTGAACGTATTACAATCCATCTTCCTTATTCTAATGTTTCTATTATTATTGAATTTTGTCGGCATTCCAGTATCATGGTAACTAACTTCTAAAGTCTTTATGGATTGAATGTGCTTATTGAAAATTAGCATATTCCTGTGGCTGTTGAACTTGCCGCATATTCATTCAACTATGTATATATGAAAGCATATAATTATATAAGAATTTTTAACGTATATATAACATATATATGCATATATATTAACATATATATGCATATTATTAATACACACCATTAAGAAACCAATATTTCGATAGAAACATCTTTTGAAATAAAAGAATACAAAATCCCTTTACATTCTATGCAAAAATAAATATTTTGTTCTTCAACAAACATTCTGATCAAAACGCCATTTTTTATCATACATATATATATATATATATATATATGCATGCATATGCATATCATCTTGATCAATCAAGATGACATGTATTTTAGCAGTTGATTTGAGAAGTTATTTAACAGTGTTTCACAGTTTCGGCACTAGGTGGAATATAATATTTAAAAAACGTTTCCGATAAATGTCGATTCCACTCTTTGGTTATTGTTGTCGTCCATAGCACTGACACATGTTTTCTTTCTCAAGTGGACTGTATCACACTCACACTCTAACACAATAAATAACCACAATGAAAACGTAACAACACTTTATTTACACGACAGTCACAGCCACTCGCAACCGTGATGTTCTCTCTTGCCACTCTGGCGTTGCACTCAAGACTCACACTTATGCGCTCGCAGGCGCATGCGTACACACACTTTTTTCGCCGCTAGGGGTATCCATGCGCGTTGGCGCGAACATACCGCCCGGCGTTGACATGTTCACATTCAACTCTTTAAGAATTCAAATTTTCACAAAATTCTCAAATTATTCACTTATACACTGATCACACAAAAAATACACAATAAAAAAAAAATACATTTTCCTAAAAATATTCACACAATAAGCAGATAACAAACAAAATACACAATAAAAATTAATTTTCCTCATTAACACTAGGCAAAGGTACGATATTAACTACTGGCCTTTTATATGTGCCATTTTTATCTTTTAAAGTAACCACTCTTGTTACTTTATCTTCACCTGGATGAATTTTGATAATTCTGGCCAAATTCCATTTTAAAGGACAATAATTATCAGGATTTTTATTTAACACCAAATCACCTTCTTTTATATCTGCTTTACCCTTAGACCATTTAGGTCTATTTAACAGCTTATTTAAATACTCCGATGACCACTTTTTCCAAAGATGTTGAGTCATTTTTTGAACCAATTGCCAACGGCTCAATCGATTCATTGGAGTTTCATTAAAATTAGGTTCAGGCAATGTAACTAAAGATGAACCAATTAAAAAATGCGCAGGAGTTAATGCTTCCACATCATTTGGATCACTTGAAAGTGGACAAAGAGGTCTAGAATTAAGAACTGCCTCAAGCAATTAATTCCAATGTCTGTTAAAAAATTCACCTCTTTGACAGGGATTGTTATTTAGGTTTAGGTTTATGTTTTATTGTAAATTAAATTATTATTAATTATAATTACATTTAAATTAAACATCGATACATTTTTATATTACATAATAAATCTTACTTTGAAAGCATTTCGAACACCTCCGTTGTCTGCTATATTCTCTCCAACCGTTACAAGTCCATCAACCTTTGATAAAAATGATAAAAATTTGCCAACATAAATTAAATTTGTGATAAAAGAATTTGCCAAAATAAGTTTTATTTGTGAAAGAAAAATTTTATTAGGAAAAGCTAAAAAGTTATGTATATTAAAAAAGAGTTACTTTTAAATAGAAATTGATTATAATAAAAGATTTATATTCTTAAAACTATAAATTTAATTTAAAAAAAACCATTTTATTGCATGAAAGGATCAATATCTAATAGTGAGAAGGAATAAATTACATATTTTTTCGTACTAAAAAAACTAAGTTGTTTTAAAAGTACGACAAAATTAAGTGCTATTTCGGTGTATTCATACATTCGATCTAAAATATAACTTAATTTGCAAATTTTTTTCCCATAGAGAATTAGGAAATCATAAAATCCCATAAGGAATTAGAGAAAACATTAACAAATTATTTAAATTTTAGCCATTATTAAATTAACATTATATTTTATATATAAAATTACCATAATTATTAAATTCACAAAATATTTTTTTCAACAGCTTGTAGATATTAAAATTGTTTACATAATACAAATCTTTAGCTTAGTAAAACTGTCAATAAATATAAATTATGCGAAAAGTTTTAAAAAGTTTAAGTTTTTTAAATATTAATTTTTTTACAGTTAAAAAGAAATATATCGAATATTTGTGCTTATATACTAATTTCGAATTTTAATTTTGTTATAACATTTTTATTGTTTCTATTGCTTAAATTTAAATATTTTATATAATAAAAATTGTATAAAAATTTATTGCGGTGTTTTTAAAATATTAACTAATATTGTTGTTTATTATAAGAACAAGATATAAAGATGCTGTTATTATAAAGAACAATATTGTATAAATATGCTGTTAGTTATAAGGAAAAAATTTTAAAAAATGACTTTTTAATGGCTTAGAAAATACCATAATGATTGATGGAAATAAAGCTTTGATGAACATTTACAGAAAGATGTCATTTATTTGAGATATAAAATCTTAAAGTTTTATATACAATTTTAAAGATATATTGGCCAAATTTAATTTTAATGCTTAAAATAAGTTGTCTTATTAGATTTATTGTTTAAATTAATCTGGTCTGTTCAGTTCGAATGTAGATTTTCTAATATAAATTCGATAACGGTGCTTACGTATTAACGGTACCTTGGCGGTTTTTAAGTGTCGCCAATCTTTATTATTTGGAATAAAAATATTTTGAAAGCGTTTTGATTTTAAATGAAGTGTTTCATATATCTTTTATTATTTGATATCTTATATTATTTTAAAATTTTAAGTGTAGATTGGCGCCAAATCTGTAGCTGCGGTTGGCGCGTGTGCTCTTTATTGACGCAACTGTCGCCAAGGTACCGTTAATACGTAAGTACCACGATAACTTATATAACACTAAATCGATCGCCTAGTGTGGCTTAATTTTACTGTTGCAATTGGTGTGAGGTCTTTCTGATATTTCAAATATTAAAAAATAAAGAATACCTCCCATCTATTCTTTCTTGTAAAAAGAAGAATGTTAAAACAGACGCCGCATTCAGAATTGTGAAAGTCAGATTTGGGTAATTGCTAGGCGTCTTTAAAAGTGCCAATTTACAACATGCCAACCATAAAAAAATCACACCATTCAATAAAATAATGATCTCGCTTCCATTAAAATATCAAATAACATACACTAGCATCGGCAGTCATCACACCTTTGCTCTGCGGGGTTCTATTTATACACGGTAAAGGAATTTATGATGACAGGAGGTCAGTTTCAAGTGCTATAATAAAAATTCTCCTCTCCGGTCAATCGAGACTGAAGGGGCATAAATAAATTGAAAGGAGCAGCAATAATCGCATAAAGAAAGAATTCTTTTCTTAACATATAAAAACGATTTAGAAAATAGAAGAGGGACAGAACAAGATGTAGAGAGAAAGGGTGTGGTCTCCTGTAAAAGCGGGAGAATGCTGGCTGACAATATTCGTCAACATGTTAATAGCGTTTCGTGCTGAAACGACCTGCTCATATGGTGAATGAAAGAGGTCTTGCTGTCAGAAGAGTTCGCCTTTGGGGCAACTAGCCCTCTTTGCTGAACGATCGACCTCTATCCTCTGCAAGAATTTATTGCCTCGCTGAAAGAAGAGCAACAATGACTGAAAGGCATCTTCAATAAACTCACCACTACGGAATTGCCATAAGTGTGAACATGTGAGCTTGTCCCTTGAGCTATCCCTTGTGATACATGTGTGTGATAATATATTTAACGAGTGAAAAAAAAACAACTAATGCAACATTTAGTGGAATTGAATACAGCGAATGAATTGTCCCATGTTATGTATGTTAGTATGTATATGTGTATATATATATACATGTATTGTAATCTCCATTATGCTATGTATATAAATTTTATTTATTCTTTATTATGTTTCGTATTTTATGCGTATATAGCTTCTCTAGTTTACAGAAGTTTCTGCAGTTAATGCTAATCTGTTTGGACAAAAAATTAAGGTTATGGCGATTTTTTGGGATAAGAATAATTAATTAGAGTTATTGCAGATAACTTGATGAATGCTTCTCGTATGAACGTCATCCTTTTGAGATTTTATTTATTTATTTATTTTTTGGATAGTAGGAAAAACACCACGAAGACTAGCAAACAAAGCCGGATGTTGTACGGATACAATAATATTATACCTTCTATCATTTGGCTAGTTCAATTAAGTGATAAGATCAGAAGAAACTACAAAGATAATGAAAAAATAATTAATGAAATTTGTTTTTAAATTTTAATGAAAATTTTTTAAAAATTTTAATGAAAATATACTTATGTAATAACTTCGAATTCAACATTTCACCATCCGTAAAAACGAAAACTCAATAAAATTTATTAAAAACCACAGATTGATGGAACTTTTGAATGTCACTAGTGACTATAGTAAGCTCTAAGCATATATATATATATATAACTATAACCATATATAAATATATAACCATAAGAGTCATAATAGAGTTTCTTAGACTGCAGTTTACCTTAACATCAGAAAAGGGATCTTTATAGTCATTGTACTGGTGCACAAAACATTCTGCTTTGTCTAGAAATTTCATTTTAGTTCCATTCGTCCACCAGTC
The DNA here is from genome assembly GCA_021605075.1 of Caerostris darwini. Classification (NCBI taxonomy): domain Eukaryota; kingdom Metazoa; phylum Arthropoda; class Arachnida; order Araneae; family Araneidae; genus Caerostris; species Caerostris darwini. Next base: position 151,314 of record BPLQ01007036.1, on the reverse strand, counting down.
TCTTAAATTTCCTAGATGATCGAAACTACGACCTGGTAAAATAACTATATTTTAATATTTTGTTCAAATATATTTTACTGGAAATAACAAGGGATTAGATTTTCAAGAAATTTGGGTGCATAGATCCTGAGAAATCAGTACCCAGAACAACCACCTCTGACAGTAATAACAACGCTTATACACCTGGGCTTTAAGTCAAACAGAGATTGGATGGCATGTACAGGTACAGATGCCCATGCTGCTTCAACACGATGCCTTCAAAATTAGAAATAATTAAATCTTTAAAAAAAACTCTTAAATATTTAATATGCTACTAAGTTTCGTATGATATAGTGTTTTTGTTATGTACTTTGTTTATTTTACTCAATAGATAAATCAACAATGCGTTTTAAGTAAATCTTGTATCCATCAAAACGCTGTGATACGATAGAAAAGAATTTTCATTTTCACTTTCAATTTCGCTTAAATTAATTTCACAATTTTTCTTATCATTTTTTCTGTTCTTAATAAACTTTAAATATTTTATTGCAACTATTGACAAATGATTTTCTACACAAAGAAAACAGATAGTCCCTTCGACACTCAATATTAATCTTAATTTAGTTAATAATTCGCCAAAAGTGAAACTGAAACCATTTGTAAATAAAAAATTGTCTGTTATTGTCTAAAAAAAAAGCGATAAGCTTTTAAAATTCATTTTGGAATTGAGATTTATTTAATTAAATCAAATATATTATTATTTTTTTTTTGTATTATACGCCCATACGGAATTTATTTGCAATGCCCGTCCACATATGTTGTTGTTTTGTTGTTGTTTCTTATCCCACTTGGCTGGCCAAGTCCACGAGCCCGTACGTACTCATGATTGAAGGGGAAGGAAGCAGCTTCTGTTGTGATGGAGGACCCGTAGGTAGAAGCCTGACTTTTGCTCCGTGACGCTCTTACAGTCATAGGAGACCGGGACCTACGGCTTAAAATGGATTCCGAACCACTACAAACATCCATGGCACCGCCGGGATTCGAACCCGAAACCTGTGGCACCGAGTGCCAGAGCGCTAGACACTCGGCCCCACTCAGGTCCCAAATTTGCCAACGGCACGCGGTGTTCCCAGGTGGTCACCCACCCAAGTACTGACCGCGCCCAATGATGCTTGACTTCGGTGATCTAACGAGAACCGGTATATTCGGCATGGTACGGCCGTTGGCCCGTCCACATATTAAACGGATAACCACTCCTCCTGTGTACCACGTGGGTTAATGGTAGTCCACACCTAAAAAATGTTCAAATTAAAAACTCCATCATGTGCACAAATGTAGTCACATCTGTGAAAATCATATATATGTATTTTACCTTAAATTTATATAGAGAGAGAGACTAGCAGAACCTGGCATACGTTGTCCTGCCAAAAATAATGCATTGTAGAAAATTACATAATATATTCTTCCTGTTCCAATAATTTTTTTTTTACAACAGTAGATATTTTAATATAAACATATCATAATATTATGTTTTGATAAATTGGATTAAATAATCATTATAATAAAAATATTGGCTTGGTGCATTCTTATCAGGCGTTTCTTTGACGTGCTATATTTTAATAAAAATGTACAATATTTTATAAATTTATGAATAAAAATATCCTACTACTTTTAGGTTATAAAAATGCTTGTCGATAATCATACTCGTATATGTCATATTATGCTGTATCATGTCATATTATGTCATATTATGCTGTACCACTTTGAGAAAGGATGAAAAGCAGTGCAGTCATTTCGCGATCTCAACGAACTTTTCGGTGAGGACACAATTGTGAGGGAATGTTTCAAATCTGGCGACACTAGCTTGGAAGATAAGGCAGGAAGATGTCTACCATTGGATTTCGACGACCAGTAAACTTTTGGCAGCCGTGGAAGGGAACGAAAGCTTGACAACTTGAATGCTGGCCGACAACTTCAATATGACCATTCAACCATCGTTCGGCATCTCAAAAAATTTGAAAAGGTATGGAAATAGGCTGGATGGACCCCCCACGAACTCAGCGACTACAATAAAGCCGAATGTGTCCGAATTTTCACTGAATTGCTTCAACGAAACGAGCGGAGTCCGTTTCTGAAGGATCTTGTCACTCGTGGCTTCTCTTCAAAACCCTCAAAAGAAAGAAGGTCTGAGTTTCTCCAGGAGTTTCACCAAAAGGAATAACGAAGAACGTGCACTTAAGAAGGCAATGGGGTGTGTTTGATGGGACAGAAGCTGAATCATCCATTGGGAAATCATCTTAAACTTGATTTGTTAATGGTGGAACCCAACCCAGAAATGAGTATGAGTATTATTATCGACATGCATTTCTATAGTGTAAAACTAGAGGGACATTTTTATTCATAAATTTATAAAATATTGCAAATTTTATTAAAATATAGCACGTCAAAGAAACGCCTGATAATTATGCACCAACCTAATACATGCACTATATAGTGGATTACATCTGTTTAAATTGCTGATATAATAGAATTTTACATTGATTAAATATAGCAAATATATTTAATATATGACACGACGTGTACAAGGAAACGTATTTAATGTATTAATAAGAAATCAACAATTTTGATTCAACAATAGGTGGTACAAGAGAGGAACGAAGACTCACCAAAATTGTGGTCTCTTTCTAAGTTAATCAACAAGTTTTGCCAATTGTTTTAAATATTAAATGGCCTTATATTAAAAAAACAGAAATATTTATATCATCCGTGAATTATATTTCCCCTTCCCCCACAAAAAAAAAGTTTTCTTAAACGTTTTTAAGAGAAAATTAAAAAAACAAACAAACAATTTTTTTAAATTAAAAAATTTAATTCGCTGAAAAATTTTTTCTTTGCCAAAAAATTAAATTTATTCAATTCCTTCTATTAGCTCACACTCTCCCTATATATATATATCTTGTTCAAATTTTCAATCGTTCATAAAATACTTTTTATTCATCCACTCAAGTTCAAATACATATTTTTTTTAATTTGTAGTGAATGACACTGGATGTTAATACAGTTCTTTCAAATATTAATTCAGTAAATAAATTTAATTACATAATTTTATTTTTTTTTAGATTTAAGTTGCATATATCTACCAATAGATGGCGCCAGATAAACTTAAAAAAATGAATGAAAATTATTTATAAAGGACTTTCTGAAATATAGTGAAAAAAAAGTAGGAATTGACTTCAAATTTTTTTTTTTTGTATTACTTGTTTTTATATCAAAGCAGGAATTATTTAATATGATTAATCTTGTGTGTCATAGAATTATTAGTAAATTTATATTTTGCAAAGGTTATTTATTTTAGCTAATATCATTAACTTTGTTAAAATTTAATCAACAAAAAAATAAAATAAAAAGAAATCTAAATAATTATTATGTATAAACAAAGTCGTGAAAAAAATTAAAAAAAAAAATGGAAGTTTTAAAGGACATGAAAAACTCCTCTTCCCAAAACAATACTCATAATTTTATGTCTAAAAATAATGAAATATTTAATTAAATATGATTAAAACGATTTGTTTAGAAATTAATCTTATATAAATAAAATAAAAATTATCATGATTGAAGTTTTAGAATCTATATTATTTTTAATTCATTATAATAAAATAAAAACAAAATTCATTATTGTTTCTAATTCATTAAATAAAACATGGTTTGTATTTACTTTAAAAAGTAATAATAAATAAATAAATGAAATAATAATAAAATTTACAAAAAAAAAAAAAAAAAAAAGTAATAAACACTGTATATTGAAGGAATATATCTGAATTGCTTTTTCAAATCACATAATTTTTTGGTGTTTACAGATACCAAACATTTTGGCCTGCATCATTCGTTACAAATATGCAGCATTTTTAACGTCACTCAGTATATATAAAATAAAACGAAAAAATAAGCAATAATAGTAATAAATATGAAACTAAACATATCAGAATAAAATAGATCTTACCAGTTGTATCGAAAGCATGACTGATTTCATGTCCAATGACTGTACCGATAGCCCCATAGTTAATTGAGCTGAAATATCACCACATAGCATTTTTATTAAAATTAATCTAATTTTATATTTCACAACAAAAATATATAATTGATTTACTTACTCTATCCTACCGTATTTATAATACGGATAGCCCAACATTCCTGCTGGTAATGCTGCATGCGTAGAAATGTATGAAATATTTAAAATATATTTAGTATGACTGAAACCGAAAAATGTAGGGGGTAGGGTCTGATTAAATGAACTTATATTACAGCCCATTTCAAAATGAGAAAGCAATGAAGTTCTTAAATTTATTTCGCAATATTATGTTATTAATATTCTTCTATCCTTTTATAATAACTTCTTATTTGAAGAATATTGCAGTGCAATCAATTACTATTATATGTATATTTTTTCATTATGAGTGTTTATGTTTTTAATATGAGGCGTTGCGGATAAGAAGGGCAAATTCAACATCGCGTCAAAATTTATTTTCGCCCATCACTATATAAATATATTTCATAATCATCACATTACCATTGGTGCTACAGCCCCATAGAAAGGCATGGTTGTAGACGTTAAGCCCCATGGTAGGTAGGCTATGCCTATGGGCAGATTCCGAAATATGAGATGTTTTCTTTTTACGGGAGAGGGTTATCAGCCCTACACCCAACATTCATGTTGGACCGGGACCTACAGTTTAAAGTGGATTCCGAACCCCTACAAACAACCATGGCACCGCCGAGACTGGAACTCGAACCCTGTGGTATTAAGTGTCAATTTGGTTTGGTTTGCCGCTCTACGGTCATTTTATGCACACGTTGGGCTAATTAGACCCGGTCCTACATTTTAAAGTGGATTCCGAACCATTAACAAACATCCATGCCACCGCCGATTCGAACCTGAAGGAAGGAGCGTTAGTCACTCGGCCATCAGACGTGTGAACATATTTATTATTTATAAAATAATAAATGAAAAATGAGATATCCTACAACAACAATACCTTGGATACCTTTTTTTGTTGAGTTCACACCCTTTGAATCCGCAGCTCCTCATATGTTTAAAGGTCTTCTATTGCAATAGTTTTTAAATAAGTTAACATGTGCTCATAGATTTTTTTATGAAAGAGCTAAAGGCCCCTTTGGTAATCCTGGGTAATGCTGAATATACTATATATTTAGCGTTTTAATGAAGAATAACTTAAAACCAGGAACCTGATAGCGGAGTGACTATCGCTCTGGCGCTTGGTACCACAGGTTTCGGGTTCAAGCCCCGGCGATGCTATGGATATTTGTAGTGGCTCAAAATCCACTTTAAACCGTAGGTTGCAGTCTAATATGATTGTTAGGTGTAGGGCTGACAATCCCACTCCGTAAAAAGAAAACCCTTCTGCCTCAGAAGCCATTTGAAGAATATGTTTAGCAGGAATTAAACAAATTTCTCATTTGCCACAATGCACATATTTAACACATTCAATATTACCTAGGAGGCATCGGAAAGAAAGGGGGAGGCTATTTGTTACACTATAGTAATATTGTGCTACAGCAATTTGAAACAAACAATCCCACAATCCCATTTCAGATACATTAATTAATGAAATATATTAATGAATGTTTTTATATGCCTAAATAAATTTGATAGAATACCTTGCATTGTATTAAAAAAATAATAATAAAAAGGATGGAAATAAAAAATACTCACAAATGAAATTAATTTTAGGAACATAATAAGCATTCACAACAAGAGGATTACTCGTACTGCTGTCACTGGAAAAAAACGACAACATAAGAGATTTATTTTATTTTATTTCTAAATAAGATTAAACACAAAAAAGTTTAATTTTGAATAAAATAATTCATTATCATAAACAAATAACACATACGTAAAACAAAATATCATAAACGATTAACAAATACATAAAACAAAATTTCATAACAATTAACAAATAATACAAAATATCATAAATAATAAACAAATAAAACAAAAATATCCTAAACAACCAAAAATCAAAATAAATTATCATAAATAATTAACAAATAAAACAAAGAATATCATAAACAATTAACAAATGCATAAAACAAAATTTCATAACAATTAACAAATAATACAAAATATTTTAAATAATAAACAAATAAAACAAAAATATCATAAACAACCAAAAATCAAAATAAATTATCATAAATAATTAACATATAAAACAAAGAATATCATAAACAATTAACAAATGCATAAAACAAAATTTCATAACAATTAACAAATAATACAAAATATCATAAATAATTAACAAATAAAACAAAAATATCCTAAACAACCAAAAATCAAAATAAATTATCATAAATAATTAACATATAAAACAAAGAATATCATAAACAATTAACAAATACATAACACAAAATTTCATAACAATTAACAAATAATACAAAATATTATAAATAATAAACAAATAAAACAAAAATATCATAAACAACAAAAATCAAAATAAATTATCATAAATAATTAACATATAAAACAAAGAATATCATAAACAATGAACAAATACATAAAACAAAATTTCATAACAATTAACAAATAATACAAAATATCATAAATAATAAACAAATAAAACAAAAATATCCTAAACAACCAAAAATCAAAATAAATTATCATAAATAATTAACATATAAAACAAAGAATATCATAAACAATTAACAAATGCATAAAACAAAATTTCATAACAATTAACAAATAATACAAAATATCATAAATAATAAACAAATAAAACAAAAATATCCTAAACAACCAAAAATCAAAATAAATTATCATAAATAATTAACATATAAAACAAAGAATATCATAAACAATTAACAAATGCATAAAACAAAATTTCATAACAATTAAAATAATATAAAATATCATAAATAATAAACAAATAAAACAAAAAAAAATATCATAAACAATCAAAAATCAAAATAAATTATCATAAATAATTAACATATAAAACAAAGAATATCATAAACAATGAACAAATACATAAAACAAAATTTCACAACAATTAACAAATAATACAAAATATTTTAAATAATAAACAAATAAAACAAAAATATCATAAACAATCAAAAATCAAAATAAATTATCATATATAATTAACATATAAAACAAAGAATATCATAAACAATGAACAAATACATAAAACAAAATTTCACAAAAATTAACAAATAATACAAAATATCATAAATAATAAACAAATAAAACAAAAATATCCTAAACAACCAAAAATCAAAATAAATTATCATAAATAATTAACATATAAAACAAAGAATATCATAAACAATTAACAAATGCATAAAACAAAATTTCATAACAATTAACAAATAATACAAAATATCATAAATAATAAACAAATAAAACAAAAATATCCTAAACAACCAAAAATCAAAATAAATTATCATAAATAATTAACATATAAAACAAAGAATATCATAAACAATTAACAAATACATAAAACAAAATTTCATAACAATTAACAAATAATACAAAATATCATAAATAATAAACAAATAAAACAAAAATATCCTAAACAACCAAAAATCAAAATAAATTATCATAAATAATTAACATATAAAACAAAGAATATCATAAACAATGAACAAATACATAAAACAAAATTTCACAACAATTAACAAATAATACAAAATATTTTAAATAATAAACAAATAAAACAAAAATATCATAAACAATCAAAAATCAAAATAAATTATCATAAATAATTAACATATAAAACAAAAATATCATAAACAATGAACAAATACATAAAACAAAATTTCATAACAATTAACAAATAATACAAAATATCATAAATAATAAACAAATAAAACAAAAATATCCTAAACAACCAAAAATCAAAATAAATTATCATAAATAATTAACATATAAAACAAAAGAATATCATAAACAATTAACAAATGCATAAAACAAAATTTCATAACAATTAACAAATAATACAAAATATCATAAATAATAAACAAATAAAACAAAAATATCCTAAACAACCAAAAATCAAAATAAATTATCATAAATAATTAACATATAAAACAAAGAATATCATAAACAATGAACAAATACATAAAACAAAATTTCATAACAATTAACAAATAATACAAAATATCATAAATAATAAACAAATAAAACAAAAATATCCTAAACAACCAAAAATCAAAATAAATTATCATAAATAATTAACATATAAAACAAAGAATATCATAAACAATTAACAAATGCATAAAACAAAATTTCATAACAATTAACAAATAATATAAAATATCATAAATAATAAACAAATAAAACAAAAATATCATAAACAATCAAAAATCAAAATAAATTATCATAAATAATTAACATATAAAACAAAGAATATCATAAACAATGAACAAATACATAAAAAAAAAATTTCACAACAATTAACAAATAATACAAAATATTTTAAATAATAAACAAATAAAACAAAAATATCATAAACAATCAAAAATCAAAATAAATTATCATATATAATTAACATATAAAACAAAGAATATCATAAACAATGAACAAATACATAAAACAAAATTTCACAACAATTAACAAATAATACAAAATATCATAAATAATAAACAAATAAAACAAAAATATCCTAAATTACCAAAAATCAAAATAAATTATCATAAATAATTAACATGTAAAACAAAGAATATCATAAACAATTAACAAATGCATAAAACAAAATTTCATAACAATTAACAAATAATACAAAATATCATAAATAATAAACAAATAAAACAAAAATATCCTAAACAACCAAAAATCAAAATAAATTATCATAAATAATTAACATATAAAACAAAGAATATCATAAACAATTAACAAATACATAAAACATAATTTCATAACAATTAACAAATAATACAAAAAAATATCATAAATAATAAACAAATAAAACAAAAATATCCTAAACAACCAAAAATCAAAATAAATTATCATAAATAATTAACATATAAAACAAAGAATATCATAAACAATTAACAAATGCATAAAACAAAATTTCATAACAATTAACAAATAATACAAAATATCATAAATAATAAACAAATAAAACAAAAATATCCTAAACAACCAAAAATCAAAATAAATTATCATAAATAATTAACATATAAAACAAAGAATATCATAAACAATGAACAAATACATAAAACAAAATTTCATAACAATTAACAAATAATACAAAATATCATAAATAATAAACAAATAAAACAAAAATATCCTAAACAACCAAAAATCAAAATAAATTATCATAAATAATTAACATATAAAACAAAGAATATCATAAACAATTAACAAATGCATAAAACAAAATTTCATAACAATTAACAAATAATACAAAATATCATAAATAATAAACAAATAAAACAAAAATATCATAAATAATCAAAAATCAAAATAAATTATCATAAATAATTAACATATAAAACAAAGAATATCATAAACAATGAACAAATACATAAAACAAAATTTCACAACAATTAACAAATAATACAAAATATTTTAAATAATAAACAAATAAAACAAAAATATCATAAACAATCAAAAATCAAAATAAATTATCATAAATAATTAACATATAAAACAAAGAATATCATAAACAATGAACAAATACATAACACAAAATTTCATAACAATTAACAAATAATACAAAATATTATAAATAATAAACAAATAAAACAAAAATATCATAAACAACAAAAATCAAAATAAATTATCATAAATAATTAACATATAAAACAAAGAATATCATAAACAATTAACAAATGCATAAAACAAAATTTCATAACAATTAACAAATAATACAAAATATCATAAATAATTAACAAATAAAATCAAATATCAGGAACAATCAACAAACAAAACAAAATATCATAAACAATTAAACTACTAACAATTAAACAACTAAATTACTGTGTTTAAATAAATAAAACAAAATTGCATTGATATTATTAACATTGACTATACTACTCCCCACCCTCTCTATATGCATAAATCTTCCTGTAATTTAGGGATTAAAATTTCTTGTAAATCTTGTCCTGTATCCTTCTCATCCTGTAAATTGAGGATTTCTGAAGCTGTATCCGAATTAGTACAGCTGAGGAACATGCGGAAGAATATGATGAAAAAGATTGGGATCCTTACTCAAACTGATTATTTTATCTTATTGCTTACTGATATGGTCTAAGAACAAAAACACATAGTGGACTGTAAAAAACATAATTCCTTTATTCGAAAACCAAACGCACTCTCCTCGTGTTACATTTCTTTCTCCCTCCAGCCATCTCACCCCACGCAGACAGGATGTTTATATTATTTGCTACTTACTTCTACTTAGATTTTTTTTTTTTTTTTTCAATTCCTTCTATTAGCTCACACTCTCTCTATATCTATATATATCTTGTTCAAATTTTCAATCGTACATAAAATACCTGTTATTCATCCACTCAAGTTCAAATACATTTTTTTTGAGCTTGTAGTGGATGACACTGGATGTTAAGATAGTTTTTTTCAAATATTAATTCAGTAATTAAATTAAATTAATTCATTTTCGTTTTTTTTATTTAAGTTTCATATATCTACCAATAGATGGCGCCAGATGCAATTAAAAAAATGAATGGAAATTATTTATAAAGGACCTTCTGCAATAGAGTGGAAGAAATGTAGGAATTGACTTTAACAATTTTTCTCTTATATTACTTGTTTTAGCTATGCACATGGAGCTATCTATACATGAGGCAACAGTCACTATTAATATTTTGTAGAATAAGTTGTATTGTGTAATAAATTATATTATGAACTAAATTGATTTACTTGTGTACGACCAGTACGTATAATGATTGTCTGTTTGTATATGTAATTTCCTTTTTACAAAAATAAATATAAGTTAAGAAGTAAAATTCCTGACAAGTGGTGAGCTCAACGTGTCTATGAACTCTATACGCCTTTGTAACATGTACTAAAACGAAAGGAATACAATTTTGTTTGAATTTTTATGTCAAATACTCGTATATAAATCGATACAAGTAAAAACTGTAATAATAGTAACGGGCTAGAATTTCTACTAACGTTTCGTTTCTTCTGGCTGTTTTATTCCATTTGGAATACTTTTCATCGTTAAGAATGCCGCCGAGAATCACGACGGCTTCGAAGTAATTGTCTGCATCTGCATCACCAAGCTAAAATACAAGGATAAATTAAAAATTAACATTAAGCGTCTTAATGAAAATCGTTACAGTTATTCTGAATATGTATAATATACATGATTGTTCTGGATATGTATAATACAATTATTCTGAATATGTATAGATAATTATTCTGGATATGTATATACAATTATTATTCTGAAAATGTAGATATAATTATTCTGTATTCAATTCTTTTGAATATGTATAGATAATTATTCTGGATATGTATAGGTTATTAAAATAACCATTAATGAGTATTTTTTTAGAAACATTCATAAACTTTTGCATTAGCAAAATTTATTTCAGCAAATGTTCAAGAATGTTTAGCATGGAGCAGGGGTCGGCAACCTGCGGCTCTTTGGATGTGAATCTGCGGCTCTTTAGTTCCCTACTCAAATATTATTTATTTTATTAAAAAAAAACAACATTTAAGACTCGTTCTGAATCGCTTAACGAGGATTAGGCACCGATTCTATCTCTCAGCCACTTGTACTAGCTTTTCACCGCACCCCTCCCCCGTGACACGCGTCGTCACTGTCGTCAGTCCATTGGAAGCTCTCGAATGACGCCGTCGTCGGATGTTTCTATGTAGGTTTTAATTCGCTTTCGACGCAAGACTATTTGACGTCTTCATCAGTGCTTTGGCGTGACGTATAATTTGTTGTTTCAAGTAAAAGAGTTAGAAGCGAATTATCTTCTCAAAGTTATGTATGTACGTATATATATACATATATAATAATAGTAATAAAAAAACCAAAGTAAAGGTAGGTAAAGTAAACCATTCACAGATGGTGAATATGTCAAAGATTGCTTCATACGTGCATCTGAAGAACTGTTTCGGGGTTTTAAAAACAAAAAAAGGAATCTTGAAAAAAATCAAAGATTTGCCACTATCTGCTAAAACAGTACAAGATAGAATAGCTAAAATGTCTTCAAATGTAACATATTTGCAGGTGGAAGATATTCAACTTTCTTCTGCCTTATCACTTGCTATAGATGAGTCTTGCGACATAAAAGGCACAGCACAAGTTGCAATTTTTGTCACATATATGTCTTCCCAAAGTCCAAACGCAGAACGTCTAGGATTGCTACCGCTCTCGGGACAAACTAGAGGGGAAGATATAGCGAATGCTGTGCAAAAATGCCTTGAAGACAATACGATCGATTTAAATAAAATCGTTTCAATAGCAACTGATGAAGCCTGAAGTATGACAGGAAAAAATAAAGGGGCAACAACAATTTTTCAGAGCAAAATAAACCACGAAATTCTTACGTTTCACTGCATAATATTCTTCCGTTCACTGCATAACGTTCTTCTCTCCAAGAGGCGCTTTGTGCCCAAACATTTCCGGCCCAAATAGTTAATATCATAAATTTTGTAATCAAGATTGTTAACAGCATCTTGTCAAAAGCACTCTACCATCGTCAGTTTAAAGAATTCTTAAACGAAATGGAGACTTAGTATACCGACCTCCTTCTTCACAATAAAGTGCGATGGCTTTCCAAAGGTAAGGTATTGAAACGTTTTGCTTTGTGCTTGAATGAAATAAATACATTCCTAAATGAAAAACGCATTAACTGCAAGGAAAGGGAAACCCAGCTTATGTTTTGGTAGAAGAATTGGTTTGTTTTGAAGAAAAATTAATTCTTTTTGCAGAAGATATTCAGAGCGGTAAATTACTTCATTTTCAATTTCTAAAACAATGTCGCGATAAAATCAGTTCAACTGTTGACACGAGGTACTTCAGCACAGTTATAAAAAAAATTAAAGATAAATTTGCTGACAGATTTGAGCAATACAAAACCACTCTAACATTTATAGTTAATCCTCTCAACACAAATAGTAACGAAATCCACATTGAGCCATTTGGAATTGATACTGGATCTCTAGAAATGCAATTGATCGATTTAAAAAGTAAAGCTTTGTGGAGTGGAAAATTTACAGAGTTGAAAAGCAAGTTGGAAGAGTTGGAGGTCCAGAAATGTATGTACGCAACGCAACAAAAGTGGACAGCTTTAAACGAAATGCCGCGAGTTGAGGCACTTATATTCGACGCATGGAATAGTCTTCCAGATTGCTACAGTGAGGTGAAGAAGTTGGCATTTGGAGTGCTGACTATCTTTGGATCGACATATACGTGCGAGCAAGCGTTCTCTTGCATGAATATAATTAAAAGTAAAGTAAGAAGCCAACTAACAAATGAAAATTTAGAGTCGTGTTTGAAACTTAAAGCAACAAGTTATGAGCCAAATTTATCAAAACTTTCTAAAACCATGCTAAGCCAATGCTCCCATTGAATTTGTTGGCTCAATTGTTTGTTATTGAAGTACAAGTGAGTGTTGTAAGAAAATGTTTAATAAGTAAGTAATAAGTTTAATAAGTTGTAAGTAATTGTTTAATTTTTCACTTAAATAATAAGTAATTATCTAATAACGAATAAATAGAATGATATAATGAATAAATAGATTTTTTTTCTTATGAATAAATAGATTAGATTTTTTTTATCAAAAAACTTTATTTATGCGAGTACTAACAGGTGGGATAGTACTATTAAATCGGCGCTACTAGTTTTAAATCCATATGATTTTTTGTTAGCCCTAACCTCAAAAGGCACGTGTATAAATTTGACAGCTGTTGCAATATTAGTATGTGAATTATAGCATTTTTAGTGAATCCCCTTTTGTTAGTATGAAAAAAATTTCGCGTGTTTAATAAAGCATTGCTTTTTGGCAAAAAAAAAAAATACTATTGAAGCCAAGGCTTGGCTGGATAAACATTATTCGGACTTTTCACCAGGAAAATCAACCGTAGAGAAGTGGTTTTCTAAATTTAAGCGAGGCGAAATGAGCACAGAGGACGATGCACGCAGTGGACGCCCCAAAGAGGCTGTTACCGACAAAAACATCAAAAAAGTCCACAAAACAATTTATGATAACCGTCAAGTGCAGTTGATTGAAATAGCTGAGACCCTAAAGATATCGAAGGAACGTGTTGGACATATCGTGAATGAATATTTGGATATGCGAAAGCTCTGTTCAAAGTGGGTGCCCCGCGAGCTCACAATCGACCAAAAACAACAACCAATTGATGATTCTAAGCAATGTTTGCAGCTGTTCAATCGTAATAAACCCGAATTTTTGCGTCGATATGTGACAATGGATGAAACATGGCTCCATCATTTCACACCGGAGTCCAATCGACAGTCAGCCGAGTGGACTGCACGTGATAAACACTAAAAATGCTATAACTTCACTAAAAATGCTATAACTCGTTTACTAATAGTGTAATAGCTATGAAATTTATACACGTGTCTTTCAAAGGTTAGGGCTAACTAAAAATCATATGGATTTAATACTAGTAGCGCCATCTATGTGTCAGCCTATGAACGTTTCAGCCCACCTGTTATTTATTGTTGGCAAGAAAAATTTGTAGCTCTTTAAAAACTGAAATTTTGTAAATTGCCATTTTTGGCTCTTCCGACTCAAAAGGTTGCCGACCCCTGGCATAGAGGCTTATTGGCAATTTTAGGAAAAAAAAGTCAGAATAAAATACTATAAATTTACCGATAATTCTAAGTACAAATACAGTTTGTAGTGTGCAGGTGGGGTAACCATATTATAACTAGGTGTGGTTGGGTAGAGATACTTTTGGTTCAGGTTGGAGAATTCACAGCTTTATTTACAACCGCACAAATATCAGTTAGAGACATACAATATTTAATGTATTTAAAGACAGATAGTTATAGATTCGTGGAAGAACTCCACTTCCTTAAAATCGGAAAAGCGCAGGGGGCACGAAATATATTTGCTCTCCGAATGAGAGTCTGTAGGCCAATTAATACGGAGGGTTACACTAAATATATTTGTATGGGGAATAACAGACTATAGACTAAACGTTTCTCAACAGAAGTGCATGGTTGCGCTGTACTTCCTCTCTGGTAAGAATCTCGAAGCCAACTGACCAAATGGGGTGTTTCAGTGTGTAGGAGGAAGCACTGCTACAAGTTTAATATATATGACATGACATAAACAAAAACATTGCAGCTTTTTTTTTTTTTTTTTTTTTAAACAGTGGATTTTTTTAAACAAATTACTAAGCTAGTTACTAATTTTCAATGTATGAAATAAATAAAGAAAATACAGTTTAACATTTAAATAAAATTTAAACTTCCTTACTTTATTTTTAACCAAAATTTATTTTAAAATACAATTTAAATAATAAGCGTAATGATTCATGGAAATTAACTATTTCACGTTAAGCTGCTTTCATAACACAGCTTGATTGCTGGTTTGACGGCCCTGGTTTTAACGTTTGTTATTAAAAATCCTTATATTCTAGAACTAAAATTTATCAAATTTATATTTAAATTTCTATTTTCCTATAGTATGGGAATTTTATGTCTGTTTAATATATCGTTAATTTTTTTACATTGTGCAGGAATCAATTAAAATGTTATATTATTTATTTAAATTTACACTAAAATTTAATAATTATACATAAATGCTATTTTAATTAAATTGCTTAGGAAATATATTAAAGTAATGAAAATATATTTTACTTTAAATTTGTTTTACTTACCAATGAAAAACTTAACCTAGTTTTGAAAATCAATAATTTATAAATGATGGTTGTTATGCTTATTTTTGTACTTACTTTTGCATAATAAGCATCTAGTAATTCATCGTTTAATATCCATTCTTCATGCCCAACCATGCTCTGTATACTTTGGAGCTGAAAAATTAAAAAAAAAAAAATATTTCATAATTACTATCAGGATAATTTAAAATAATTTTTAGGCTATAAAAATCTACATTTTATTGCATTAATATCTAATCAATAACCTAAAAGTGCAATAAAATATAGTGCAATTAAATTGTAGGATAAACGAAGAAGAATAACTTGAAATAAAAATAATTTTTATTTTTATTTTATAAAAGAAAAGAAAATTAAAAAGAAAAAAAAGTTGAATTTAATGAAGATATAATCGACAAACTTAGCATTATCGGCTTATCATATTTGAATGATTTTCTATTAGAATAAAAATTATTTATTAGTATATGAATGTATATAATAATGCTAAGTTACTTAATAATGTATCATATAATGCTGAGTAACCTAATAATGTATCATATAATGCTAAGTTACTTAATAATATGTCAAATAATGCTAAATAATTTAATAATAGTATTTAAATAACTTTAACTTTATAACTTTAACTTTAACTTTAACTTTAACTTTATTAACGTATAACTTTATAATACGCTGTTTAAGATAATTGTTCAATTAATTAATTAATTGTTAAGAAGTAATTATTTGAATTTCATTTCATTAGCTTTTGATGAAAAGTCATATTATATGTACTTTTTTACAAATATAATATATGTTTGTTATGCTACTGCTTTTACAATCATGAATTAGATATAATTTTCAGTCACCAGCGTTAATAAAAAAATATTTATATAAGAATGAACAAGAAAAATAATATTATATTCTTAAGTGCGGAAATTTAACTAAAAGTTTGAATGTTTTTTTTATATTATTTATAGACATATTTACCTTAACTAAAGCATATAATAAAGTATTTTCGTCCATCCATGTGTTTTGGTCTATTGTCGAGCTGTATGCTAAACTTATCATTTCAACCATTTTTTTAACCTGGAAGAATAAAATAATTATTTACATATTTTCTTAAATAATGTTATCTTTCTGAAATACTGAAAAGATTCGCCACTAGAAAGACAGATTAACAGATTCAGCGTTGTTCAAGGTGTACACTAAGGCTTCACTACACCCTTATAGCGCCATTGCAATTTTAAAGAAATTAACCCAGAAGTTATATTGAAGGGGATAGTGCCTTTCTCCCTTCTATTCAGTATTAAACGGAAGAACTTTCTGACTTATGGATTTAACATGCTCTTCCTAGCATAGACCAGATGATTTGAGATGCTTGCTAATTTAAATAAAATGATTTAAAATAGTAGATATTTATAGGAAGAAATGCACAATTAGAAAAAGCTTGTTGATTGTAATCATCCCATCTTCTCATCAAGTGATGTAGTAGGATGCACCATGAGTCTAGTATAAATCTCTCTCTTCTTCATCAAAACCCTACTTTTAAGACAATCCGTCTAGAAGGGGATCAACTTTCCTCACTTCTCATTGGAGCAGACATTTTTCAGCTTGTGGTATCACCAATCACGATGGAACAACTCGTGGTATAGTTCATATTCAATATGTAGTTGTTTCGACCTGTGAAAGTCGAATAATAAGGTCGCTAATTTCTTGAGTCTCATTATGCGATATGACACCGAATATCCGCTGTCAGATTTCAGTGACATGTTGTTCACATTAGTACAGAACAATAATCGCATTTAATATAACTACCTACAATACTGCTTGTCTGCTGTCAAATTTGAGTGGTGGGTTGTTATTATATATTGTCAAATAACACACATTCCCTTCTGCTGGAAATGAAATGCAAAAACTCTTTTCGTGAGAAAAAAATTCTACACTGTATTTTAACATTGCCACATTAAATCTGATAAATCAAGCGAATTGAAGAACGATAATTAGAAAACTAATAAATAAATAAAAATAGTGAGTTATATACAATACAAAATATTTCCGTAATATATACATATATATATATATATATTCTACGGAAATATTTTGTATTTTATTTAATTTCCTGTTTTTACTTATTTATTAGTTATACACATACACACTTATATATATATATATATATAATAAAATTTGTTAGCAAAGTTTATTCGATAGCAAAGTTGACACCCTACGGGTCTAAATACAATGAATCAGTTTTAATCTTTCCCGCATCATTTTCACCGAAGACTTTACCACCACCATCAGTTGTTCCATTTTCACCACCACACTTTAGAATGATAAATTGTCTGTTACATAAATTGACAAATTTTGCCTCCAGATTCTGAAAAGATAAGCGCATTGTAGAAAAACCACTTACTGTGTTTCAAAAGAAACCCTTACAAAAACTTCTTGTTTATTCTTAGAAAGATATATTCCCCCCCCTAATCTCTAAATCATATTTATAAAGGGGATTACGAAGAATATTTTAAAACTCATCAAAAGTTTTATAAGCAACTCATCTCTTTCTAAGAACCGAGTTTTCGAAGAAAGTTAAATTTTCTTACAATCAATATTTAGACTTGTGCGAAGTATCATTTCAAACTTTTCTTGTATTACTTTTTTCTCTCAGTGTTTTGTATTTGTTGGTTTGTTAAACACAGTTATTGTTTACAAAACCTGAGGATTTTGACTTTAAGATATTTAAACTAGAGAGGTAAATGTGTATAAATATTTTATTTATTTTATATCCGGTACGATTTATCAGTCTAGAAGTACGATAAATATGGAAAAAAAAGTAATAATATTAATATATATAGAGCGGGGGAATATTAATTTGTAAATTACAAATGAAAAATTCCATTCATTTACGACATACAGTTAATTCAGAGGGCCTGAATGGCAGAGTTCTATCTGGCGCTCTGACACTCGGTGCCATGGATGTTTGTAGTGGTTCGGAATCCACTTTAAGCCTTAGTCCCGGTCTCATATGACCGTAGAGCGTCACAAAGACCAATCAGATTTCTTCTCACCCACATCAATCCCAAACTGTAAAGAGACAACTCAGCTCTAGGCACAGTGATGTTGTGTGGTAGTAGTAGTAGTGGTCTCATATGACTGTAATAGCGTCTTGGGCAAGTCAGACTTCTACCTACGAGTGCTCCATCACAACAGAACCTGCCCGCTTTCCCAACATCCATGAGTAGATTATTCATGGGATGTTCGTCCCGCACTGCAGGACACTGTTGATTAATCACAACAACAGAAATGTTTTGACTTCCTTATATGCAATTTTCGTTGCAATATCTTAAGGCTCGTGTCCACCGAGGCGAGAAGCATTAAAGCGTGAAGATTTGACCAATCACTAGCCTCACCAAATTCGGCTGAAACCGGTTTGAAATCCGCCTCTTCGAGTTGACCAACTTTCAACCCGACTTCTCACCCACATCATTTCCAAACTGTAAAGGGGCAACTCAGCTCTAGGCACAGTGATGTGATGTAGTGTCGTGTAGTAGTAGTTGTTAATAGCTATGAATTATATCAGAATTGTGTGTCGTGTTCCTGAGATAGTCTTAAATTGTCTTATTTAAATAAATATTAATTAGTGTAAAAAGAAATTTGAGCTAGCCTACAAGGTTGGGTGCTGTAATGATAGACTAACAATAACAGTATATTTTTAATAGTAAATTTATCAGTGTCCATGAAATAGTTAACATTCGATAATATAGTAGTTTAGGGACTAATCTTTCATTAAGACTTACATGCATTCGTGTGAGTGGTGGGAAATAGCGGTCGATGTACATTCTTCCAACAGTTACGTGCATAAAAGCCTTCGTTATTCTCAGGCACAACTGTTCCTCAGAAATTGTTGTTGACGAATCATTTCCACGAATTACAGTGCGCATGTCATCAGATGTATAGCCGGCAAAATGAAAGACTATGTTAAATGCTATATAGTTGGCAATTGTTCTGAAAAACAAAACGGTTGGTAAAAAGTTTTCAATTACGTTTAATTTAAAACATTAGAAAGAACAAAAGAAAAAAAAAAAACATTGTTTTAATTTTAAAATTGTATTACCTCTTTTTTACTTTTTTCAGGATATTTGGAAGCATCTTGAAATATCTTGTTTGAAAGACGTACATATATGTATTATTCTCAATAGGAACATCACTTTGCAGATGATAATTAAAGAAATCTATGTAGGAAAAAATAATACCCTAAAAAAGATGATATAAAATTAATTTTTGTAAGTTTTAATAATAGTCATTAAAAGTAATTCAAAAGAATAGATCTCATTTGAATAACATATTAACATATAATAAAAAGTGTATGCTATTGTTTTTTTTAAAGTTCCTGTACTTAGGATATTGGAATTCCAGCAAAAAAAATTATTTTAATTAATTAACTTTTATACAAAAAAAAAAAAAAAAAAATAACGATGATTAAATAAAAGGTGAAAATTTTTAAAAATTTCTTTCAATACTGATTTAAATGCTCTCTTGGTAAAAAAAAAAAAAAAAGCGAAACCGTCTAAAAAAAGATTTTGATTATGTCGAAATTTTGAGATCAACGTTCAAAATGATTCAATTACCTTTTTGTACCTTTATAACGAGTATACAAATTAAGTTTTCACGATCATCTCGTGTTATCATTGATTATCACAACAGCTTTCGCTGAATTACTACATAATATAAAACAGGTAACAGTTTGGGGCACTTTTTATTTTCTCGGAGTTTCAGTTCCCTATAGATACAACCAATAATGTCGTTATGGCGTTGTCGAGCAACTTCGAGTGTTTATACGTAGTAGGGAAGCAGATCATACTAATCAATAAACTATATGCTTAAGGTCATACCAAGTATTTGGCTTATATCATAACCAGGTCTTACCAATCAATAAGCTATATGCTTAAAGTCGTACCAAGCATATAGCTTATATCATAAGCAGGTCATACCAATAATAAGAAAGGTACTTTGGCGGAAAGGAGGCCGTGGAAAACGAAGGCCTACAAATGCAGTGCAATATGAAGTAATTATAAGAAAGTCTGGAGATGCCCAAATAGCATCATTGTCCATATCACCATTGCACCATAGTTCCATGCCACCCCTATTACCATTTCACAGCGCTTGGAGAAGTTGTCCTTACAATGACCTTTTATCTAACAGCATTGACATAATCATCTGTATTGCTGTTTAGACAATCATGATTGCCAACAGGCTATCATCGCATATTCTCTAGTGATGAAAACCGCTTCAGACTTAGAGCAGATAATCATTATATCGTGTGCGATAGCTAGCGGTTCCAATTAAGATTTGATTTACAATGGCCCATAGCAAATGATGTCTGATGTTATCTCTTATAACAGCCAATAGCTTCGAATTTTCCTATGTGCAATTTTAAGAGTTCGATGATATGTATTCTGTGGTCATTTGCGTTATTTTTCATGACAAATCATCCGGGGAACCTTTTTTTTTTCAAAAAGATAATGTCATATCCTATTTAGTTTGTATGTATTTGGACTATCTCAGTAAGGGTTAACACTCTTCTTTTATCCAACAAGGTTAATTGACTTTTGTCCAACTGACCATATGTGGAACATTGCAGGCTGGTCATCCAAAATTGTTGCAGATCTGGAGCAACAAATGAGGAATACTTGGTAGAATGTATCACAAAATGAGATTAAATTTCATAATTCTTTACGTAACTGTATGCAAGCATTTATCACCATCACGGGTGGTTTCAGATATTACTCTATTGAGCATTCAATCTGAAAATACTAGTGATTGATGTGTTCTGTGACTTTGAACTTCTAATCATTCCATTACCCGTATATAGTGTGTGCATTGAATTTGATGTGTATTTAATCTCCATAAAGTATTTATTTACTTAGAAAAAAAGGATCGAAAAAAATATTGAACAAAAGTATTGTAAGAAGTACAAGTATTACAAGTATTGAAAAAAAAAGAAATACCATGAGTATATATTTTTTTTGAATATAGTGTATGGTATTTTGTTCCTTTAGGAAAGTTACTATTATCTCTATGAATATATAGAATAGTCTTTTTTTTTGTCGGTTAACTCTAGAAATTATTTAAAAAATTTGCTTTTAATTCCTGTTTAACATAATCGTTCAGTATCTCAGTAAATATTATTTTAATATTTTTAACTTATTAACTTTAATATATCTATATATAAATATAAGAATGGTGTGTGTATTTTATCAATCCTTTTTATCATTGAGAGAAAGACTTACGTCAGTATTCACGTTCAAATCGCCGACTGTTACTTCGATATCTTCGTCATCATCAATAATTTCTTTGCTGTACTGAAATTTAAATATAATTAATAGAATAAAATTCTTAGATATTCAAAATAAAAACATTCATGGTATTCTTCTTTCTGTAACTCACACAATATAAAAATGTATGTATGAATTTTCCAGCATAACTTAAAAATTATACTTAACTTTTAGAAATACAAGTGTTTCTCTGGATTTGTTATTGTTTTTAAGTGGCGCACAGAAAAAAAAATCCTTAATGAAATTCCTTTTTATTTTCAACTAAACGAAAACCTTAATTTTAGTTGTTAAATACTTCGCACCATCTGATGGCCTGATGATGCTTAGAACTGACTGCGCTAACTAATGATATTAAATGACACCATACCCACGTTCGGTTTTTAAAGAATTATATCGTTTAATGTTTTTAAGTGAGCATACTTTCAATAAAGTTAATAAACTTTAGATTTGTCGTATAAAAATAATTGAACATATATTTTTGTGATATCTATTTTAATTAACAAAAGTAAAATTAAATAATTTCTATGAAACCAGACTACGCTGGCATATCTGCTAATGAACAATAAAATATGTAAACAGATTAACATTTTTAGGAATATATGTAAATATTTATCAAATAATTCAGTGTACGTAGATTAACAAAGGAGTACTTATACACTGAATAAAAAAACTAAACTTACACAATGAGCTCAAGAATCAATTTTATATAGAACATTATCACATAATTATAAAGAAAGGCATAGTCTTTCAAGAAATGTTCAATATTTTATGTCATTTCGAGATAAAGAGTGATATTGAGATTAATTAAAGTCATTGATTATTTTTATCATAGAGCGTAGGGCTGATAACCCCACCCCGCAAAAAAAAAAAAAAAAAAAAAAAAAAACTCCTGTCTCGAAAGCTGCCAGTAGGCAGACGGCCTCACCATTGGGCTGTTGCACCAATGAAGAAGTATCTAGTAATTTGAGCATTAAAAGGTATTTACACTTAAACTATATTTTCAGTGTATTTATAAGTAGTAAAGTATAAGTAACCTAATTTTTAATTAACTATTTTCTTTAAATTTGACACATTTTTTTCATAAAATGTCAAAGACAGGAAGCTAGTTCCTATTTAAAATCATATAATGAAATTCAGGTGGAACAGTTGCAACGTTTTCCATAAAAATTAAATTCAACTGCATCTAGTAATTTGTGTGCAATGTATTTATATTATACATTATTTTATTCAAAAATAAATATAATATTTGTATTTACAAATAAATATAATATTTGTATTTACAAATAAATATAATATTTATATTTAAAAATAAATATTATGTTTGTATTTACAAATAAATATAATATTTGTATTTAAAAATGAATATAATATTTGTATTTAAAAATAAATACGTTATTTTTATTGAAAAATAAATATAACATTTTTATTTACAAATAAATATATTATTTGTATTTACAAATAAATGCATTATTTGTATTTAAAAATTAATATATTATTTGTATTTAAAAATAAATGTAATATTTGAATTTACAAATAAATATAATATTTGTATTTAGAAATATTAAAGCTTTGATTCTCTACATGATATTAATACCGTTAAGTTTTTTGCTATAAATCTCGCACCTTATTTGACAAGGATGATAAGTTAATTCTTACCAAAGAATATTTAATTAAATTTAGAAGCAATTGTAACATTTTCTAAACAAATAAAATGCAATTGTATCTAATAATTTGAACATTTAATTTATTTATAAGACACCTTTAAAAATTTTGAAAAATTCCATTGCATAAGAACCATTTATGATAAGCCTTGAATGAACAGATATGAATAAATGAATGCAATGCACATGAATGCAAGACATGAATATTTTATAATAACCATGAAATACTGAAAAACTGGTTATTTTTAATTTAGAGTATTTAAATGATACGTAACTAACATGATATTAATACGTTACGTATAATTCTTTAAATATCGCACATTGTTTGACAATGTTCATAAGCTAATTCCTACCAAAGAATATTTAATTAAATTAAGAAACAATTGTAACATTTTCTAAACAAATAAGACACAATTGTATCTAATAATTCTAATATTCTATTTAATTAATTAAAAATTTTTTGAAGATTTCCATTGCATAGAAACCATTTAGGATGAACATTGAATGAACAAATATGAATAAATGAATGCAATGCACATGAATGCCAGACATGAAAATTTTATAATAACCATGAAATACTGGAAAACTGGTTATTTTTAATTTAGAGTATTTAAATGATACGTAACTAACATGATATTAATACGTTACGTATAATTCTTTAAATATCGCACATTGTTTGACAATGTTCATAAGCTAATTCCTACCAAAGAATATTTAATTAAATTCAGAAACAATTGTAACATTTTCTAAACAAATAAGACACAATTGTATCTAATAATTCTAATATTCTATTTAATTAATTAAAAATTTTTGAAGATTTCCACTTAGAAGCCATTTAGGATGAACATTGAATGAACAAATATGAATAAATGAATGACATGTACATGAATGCAAGACATGAATATTTTATAATAACCATGAAATACTGGAAAACTGGTTATTTTTAATTTAGAGTATTTAAATGATACGTAACTAACATGATATTAATACGTTACGTATAATTCTTTAAATATCGCACATTGTTTGACAATGTTCATAAGCTAATTCCTACCAAAGAATATTTAATTGAATTAAGAAACAATTGTAACATTTTCTAAACGAATAAGACACAATTGTATCTAATAATTCTAATATTCTATTTAATTAATTAAAAATTGTTTGAATATTTCCATTGCATAGAAACCATTTAGGATGAACATTGAATGAACAAATATGAATAAATGAATGCAATGCACATGAATGCAAGACATGAATATTTTATAATAACCATGAAATACTGAAAAATTGGTTATTTTTAATTTAGAGTATTTAAATGATACGTAACTAACATGATATTAATACGTTACGTATAATTCTTTAAATATCGCACATTGTTTGACAATGTTCATAAGCTAATTCCTACCAAAGAATATTTAATTAAATTAAGAAACAATTGTAACATTTTCTGAACAAATAAGACACAATTGTATCTAATAATTCTAATATTCTATTTAATTAATTAAAAATTTTTTGAAGATTTCCATTGCATAGAAACCATTTAGGATGAACATTGAATGAACAAATATGAATAAATGAATGCAATGCACATGAATGCAAGACATGAATATTTTATAATAACCATGAAATACTGGAAAACTGGTTATTTTTAATTTAGAGTATTTAAATGATACGTAACTAACATGATATTAATACGTTACGTATAATTCTTTAAATATCGCACATTGTTTGACAATGTTCATAAGCTAATTCCTACCAAAGAATATTTAATTAAATTAAGAAACAATTGTAACATTTTCTAAACAAATAAGACACAATTGTATCTAATAATTCTAATATTCTATTTAATTAATTAAAAATTTTTTGAAGATTTCCACTGCATAGAAGCCATTTAGGATGAACATTGAATGAACAAATATGAATAAATGAATGACATGTACATGTATGCAAGACATGAATATTTTATAATAACCATGAAATACTGGAAAACTGGTTATTTTTAATTTAGAGTATTTAAATTATACGTAACTAACATGATATTAATACGTTACGTATAATTCTTTAAATATCGCACATTGTTTGACAATGTTCATAAGCTAATTCCTACCAAAGAATATTTAATTAAATTAAGAAACAATTGTAACATTTTCTAAACAAATAAGACACAATTGTATCTAATAATTCTAATATTCTATTTAATTAATTAAAAATGTTTTGAAGATTTCCACTGCATAGAAGCCATTTAGGATGAACATTGAATGAACAAATATGAATAAATGAATGACATGTACATGAATGCAAGACATGAATATTTTATAATAACCATGAAATACTGGAAAACTGGTTATTTTTAATTTAGAGTATTTAAATGATACGTAACTAACATGATATTAATACGTTACGTATAATTCTTTAAATATCGCACATTGTTTGACAATGTTCATAAGCTAATTCCTACCAAAGAATATTTAATTGAATTAAGAAACAATTGTAACATTTTCTAAACGAATAAGACACAATTGTATCTAATAATTCTAATATTCTATTTAATTAATTAAAAATTGTTTGAATATTTCCATTGCATAGAAACCATTTAGGATGAACATTGAATGAACAAATATGAATAAATGAATGCAATGCACATGAATGCAAGACATGAATATTTTATAATAACCATGAAATACTGAAAAACTGATTATTTTTAATTTAGAGTATTTAAATGATACGTAACTAACATGATATTAATACGTTACGTATAATTCTTTAAATATCGCACATTGTTTGACAATGTTCATAAGCTAATTCCTACCAAAGAATATTTAATTAAATTAAGAAACAATTGTAACATTTTCTAAACAAATAAGACACAATTGTATCTAATAATTCTAATATTCTATTTAATTAATTAAAAATTTTTTGAAGATTTCCATTGCATAGAAACCATTTAGGATGAACATTGAATGAACAAATATGAATAAATGAATGACAAGTACATGAATGCAAGTCATGAATATTTTATAATGGCCAGCAAACCAATGATCATCTTAAAAAATAAAATGTAATTGTATCTAATAATTTGAACATTTAATTTATTTATTAGATACTTTTTAAAATTTTTCAAAACTTTCCATGGCATAAAAACCTATTAGTATGAACCCTGAATGAACAGATAAGAATAAATGAATACAAGACAATATTTTATAATGACCAACATACCAATGACAATTTTAATAAATAAAATGCAGTTGTATTTAATAATACGACATTTAATTTATTTATAAGATACTTTTAAAGGTTTTAAAAACCTCCATTGCATAAGAACTATTTATGATAAACATTGTATGAACATATATGAATAAATGAATTAAATGTGCATGAATGTATGACATGAATATTTTATTATGACCATGCAATACCGAAAAACTGGTTATTTTTAATTCAGAGTATTTAAAGGTTAAAGTACTGCGTAACTAACAACAAAAAAAGGTATTTTCATAATCTAATAAAAAATTTTTTTTAATGTTTTTTGCGTGCATTGTTCTAAACTTCGAAACATTATGAATAAATACACACAAGTTATTTAAGTGGAAAATAGTATTTGCATAAAGAAAAATCTATTTATTTAAAATGAAAAACTACAATGTTTAACAATTATTTCTGAGTTAAAACAAGCTGGAAGTAAACTTTCTGGAAATTTTCAATAAAAGTTTTTTTATATTGATTGAAATAATTTCTCATAATAAACTTACAAATGTTATTTGATGTTCTGATTTAATGGCTTTTTTACTGTACAGTAATTAGCTTTTATTAAAAACCCCTTAAAAAGCTATTTAATGTGATGTTGTATATGAATAAATAATTATTTCCGCAATTTGCAAATATTACATAAAAACTAAATGTTCTATACTCAGCAATTGTTTGTAAAAAAATTATTTTTTATTCAAATTTAATCAGTCGGTTTACTTCACCTGAATTCATTTGGCAACTGTTAGACAAGATTAAATTTACAATTCATATTGGTTCGATAAATAAGCATTTAAATTTACATAAGATCTTCATTTTAAGCTCATATAAATCACAAAATACACTTAAATCATGTATTGACTAATTTAATTTAACATAATTAAAGGATTCAAAATATTCCTTCTGGCATTGTGAAAAAAAAAAACCATTTGAAAATTATTCAACCAGTGATAGAATGAGCTTTTATAAATTAGACAATACATTTAAATCATCTAATGACTAATTTCACAGAAAATATTCCTCCTGGTATTGCTAGAAGGCAATTGGAAGCAACAACAGAATAACAGAATAGAAAGTGATTAGCAGTTCATGAAATTTGTTGCTAATTAACCTGGTAACGCCCAAACTTTGAGGAATACCAAGTTTTTAAAGTCGAAAAAGCACTGTAGCTTTTTTTGCACGAGAGGAAGTGAATCATTTCGTTCTCAGGACAGAGGAATGTATATTCTTTAACGATTACATAATATCAACCTATTACTGAAATTTTACAGCAGATAAGCAGTGTTGTGGATATTTATATTACATGTGATTAGTATTTTGTACTAATGAGAACAACCTGTCACTCAAATCGGATAGCAGATATTCAGTGCCATAGATAATGAGACCTCATGAAATTAGCGATTTTCTGTTCTATCCTTATAGGCAGAAACAATTACAGACGGGATATGGACTACAAGATGAGTTGTTGTATCGGGAATGGTAATAGACCATGATCTGAAGATGTATCGACTACAATGAGAAATAAATTAATCTTCCCCTCCATCTTTCTTAACGGATTTTCTAAAAGGGGAGGGTTTTTTTTTCTCCTTTAAAAAAAATTTCTGCGATGAGCCGATAAGAAGTGTGTCTTTTTCTCTGAAGTGACTGAACAGGCCCGAGTTTCCGCCTGTTTTCAAAGTGAGCCTCTTATAGTTTCGTGTATCACGCTTGTGATAATTAAGGTCTGCCGCAAATTCGTCGTGTTGCAGATTCGTCGTAGACTCGAGAACTCTGAAAATCTCCATACTTGGAGTGAACTGCACTTGTGTATCTAATTTATATCTTTAATTTTCATTTCATTTCAAACAGAGTTCTGTATATATATAAATGATGCTTGTAAATAAAATTTAAAGTTATATTTTCAGTTATTTTTAATATTTAAAGTTATATTTTGAGTTCTCATGAACCTGAAAGTGACCCTCTTCTTGAAGTCGTTATAGGTCTAATATAGGCTGAGAAGTTACAATACTTATGTATTGGTTTTGACAACAGAGATCAAGACCTGATCCAATTTCCAGTGATACTACTTTGAAGGAAAAAGAAATATATTTTTTACAATTAAATTGCCATCTAAAACAATTTTAGAGTCAGTAAAATTTGGCTGCATAGATTTAAGAAAACTGTTATGCCATTAAATATAATAAAATGAGAGAATAAAAATTATCTGCTGATGAAACTAATATCTCTAATTTTGAAAACAAATTGGGCGAAAAAATATTTGAGTTTGGCCTAACAAAACGACAAAATGATATCAAAGAAAATTTTAATATTAAAAGATATATATGAGTGTAGTAAGTGATGTTTTCAAAGCGTAATTGAATGTTTTATTCCTAACAGATTACAAGTGGGAAAAAATTATCGGAAACTTTTGAATAAAAGAGTTGCTTTATTTGACCATTTTATATTAAAATAAGGTATTTTAAAATCTCAAATTCTGCGCAGATATGTTTCTTAGTAAAGTAAAGACATTATATTTTCTGTACCCTTGCCACTGCATTATCTGCTTTTTATGGATAAAACAAATAATTAATCTATAAAACACACACACACACACACACACACACACACATATATATATATATATATATATATATATATATATATACGACATTTTAGCCACACTAATAAAGGCTGAAAGAGAAAAAAGATACTATACGTTGTAGAGTTCGAATTCTAGACTGACTATTTCTTCAGCTTGGGCCAGTAAGTCTTCGTCAGCCAATGTAGAACCCATTGCACGAGCGATATCCAAAATGAAGTCGTGAGCTGACTCGCTGGCATTCTGATCTAAAAAATCATGGCCAAATTCCTCATTTTCAAAAAGGAAATATCCGCTTTTAAGCTGAAATAGAAAAGGAAGTAGCTCTCATCAAAATACTTTGCAATGGTCAGTGTTATATTTTTCAATTCCTACTATTAGTTCACACTCTCCCTATATATATCTTGTTGAAATTTTCAATCGTCAATAAAATACTTTTTATCCATCTACTCAAGTTCAAATACATTTTTTTGAACTTGTAGAGGATGACACTGGATGTTAATATAGTTTTTTCGAATATTAATTCAGTAATTAAATTGAATTAATTAATTAATTTTTTTTTTTAGATTTAAATTGCCTGTATCTAATAATAGATGGCGCTAGATGTAAGAGGAAAATTTCAATTTTATTTGTAAAGAACTTCTCTGCAATATAGTGAAAAAAAAGTAAGAATTGTCTTAAAAAAATTTTTTTTTTATTTTACTTGTTTTAATTTTGGGGACATTTTACAATGGGATTCATTTTTGGTAGACAAGTTTGAAATTCATAAATTAGCTATTTTTCTAAACAAACACAAGAACAATATTAAATAAATGAATTGATGGTGGTTAAACAATATTTCCTAGGCAATATTATAATCAAGAGACACTATTTTGAGGATATTGAAACAATAATCTGTGTATATTGTGAAAGCCATACCATTCAAAATGAACTACAGAGCACATGACTTGATATGGGTCAATCTCTGTATCTAGCAACGCATATTTCATACTAGTTTTAAAACACACATAAATAAAAATACCAGAAAATCAGCAATTATTTTAAATGAAAGTTTTTAAAATGAAATCATAAATGAAAAAGCAGCAGCATGTTCACACATGATAATAAAGAAGTGGTTATGCGAATAATAAAGGTACTTAATTTCGATTAAGTTCCGTCAATTAGTGTTTACAAAATTTAAGCTTATTTAAAAAAGTAACACTAAATAAATAAATAAAAAAAAAATCTAATAGTTTTTAGCTATAAATGAACTGTAAATTCTTTCAAAATATATAATTCTTCAAAACATTCAAAATAAATTCTTTAAGAAATTTCTGTACTTTAAGAAAAAAGTCATAGCATTTAAAAATTTCTGAAAGAACTATTTCTTTTTCTGACTAGAAGATATTTAATAATACAGACAAAAAAATAATGAAAAATAATAAATTTCTTCCTCGTTGGCGCAACAGCCCCATATGGGACAAGACCGTCTGCCTACTGGCATATTTCGAAACAGGAGATGTTTTCTTTCTTACAGGTTAGGTTGTCACGGTCGCCCTATAGTCATATTAAACAGGGACCTATGGTTTTGAGGGTATTCCGAACCAATACAAACACCACCAATGGCACCACCGGAACTCGAACCTGTGGTACCGAGCGCCAGGGCGCTAGCCACTCGGCCATTCAGGCCCAAATGTCAACTTTATTCTCCCGAAAAATTGTTATTGCTATATTTTGTCACAGTTCAAATATGCTGAGCACTTAAGTATCTCATTGATTAAGTATCCGAGCACCAAAGAGCTAGTTACTCGGTCATCAGCCCACAGTAGTAAACTTAGAAAATTAATTTTTTTATACGATTATATGTAGTTACAATAGAAATACAGAAACTAACAATACTTACAAGTATCATGTAGTGTTTATTATCGTCCAACTTATTTGAGAAAGATATATCAGCAAAAATATCCAAAAAGAGTTCACGATTCACATTTGCTGATAGTTTCTGCCAATCGAAATCTGATTCGGACCACTCGCCATTACCAAGCATGGGCCATCCACCGTGTTTTTTAAGTAGATCCTGCAATGGTTTTATGCCTCTCTCATTTCTGACGTCTGGAAACGAAATAAAATAAGTACTTAAAAAATTCATTAATAAGTAATGATAACAAATAATATGAGTAAACAATTATATTAACTATATAAAGAATTAATAATCCGAGGAGAAAATTATGTCACTAATTTGTGAGAGTTTAGTATAGTATGTTTAATAGTATTCATTATATGGCGTCTGATGGTCGAGTCTCTTGCGCTCAATATCACAGGTTTCAGATTCGAGTCCCAGCTTGGCAATGGATTATTGTAGTGGTTCGAAATCCACCTTAAACCATAGGTGTCAGTCAAATACGACTGTAGAGTGGTGGACATAGGTCTGACAACCCTATCCCATAAACAGAAAACATTTGCCTTGAAATCTGCTAGTAGGCAGATGGCCTTGGCCCTGGCCCAACATGGGATTGTTGCGCCAAAGAAGAAATACTCATTATATGTATTATGTGTGTGTATGTCCGCCAATGCACCGCCAGAAATTACATCAAATGCCTCAAAAATTGGCAGAAATACTTCTATTATAAAACCTAGATTAAATGAAAATATTTTGAAATTGGATCAATATATGTTAAAAATTATCCGTTCAACTTTTACGCCAATTGGCAATTTTTAGTGGTTGGCGAATTTTTCATGGTTGACGTATTTTTTAAAAAAAATTTCTGTAGTCGACAAGCAGGTTGATGTAAAATATTTCTTCTTCTTCATTTGCGCAACAACCTCATGGTGGGCCAAGGCCGTCTGCCTACAGCCAGATTTGCTTTCTTTGTACGAGGTAAGGTTGTCAGCTCTACGACCAACGTCAACAATCATATTAGACCGGGACCTACAGTTTAAAGTAGATTTCTAACCACTACAAACATCAATGACATCGCTGGGACTCGAATTCGAAAGCTGTAGCACCGAGATCCAGAGCGTAAAATAATTAAATAAATAAAACATATTAACCGATAAATTGCAACCACCTAAAATTTTGTTTAAATTATGAGTTATGATTTTGTTTAAATTATTGCGATTTTTCCATTCAAAATGTCCCGACTAAAATGCAATTTAGAAGACAAAAAAATTTTTGGAGACTTTTTGCTGTCATCAGTTGTAGTAGAATTACATTGTTTACAATGTGCTATTGGTTGATAGTGGATGAGTAAGAAAACAGCCAATCAGGATTCCCTTTTCCTTCACGTCAATAAGTAATCTTAGGTTTCAAATTTGATAGTGTTAGGGGTGAGTTTAGGAACAGAGAGAAGATATAATATGGGGAAGAAAAGTATTTATTGGTGTAAACGTTTGGTTGAACTTCATACTGGTTTTTATTATTAAATTTGCAATGCCGCCCAAGGAAAAAAAAAAAAATTACAATCAGTTGCTAGAACTGAAGATGTTGCCAAGAACAAGCATAACAATATCGCCTACCTCGCGTCTTTAGATGCTAGAAATTTGATAGTCCATTTGGGTGCATGGACTTTCCTAATGTGAGGTGGGAGCAAGAATCCGTTGAACTTTTCACTATTTTTCATATTTTTTTCGAGTTTATATTCTTATGAAGATGATATATGAAGCCTTTTTTCTAGATTTCGACAAAATTTCTGTTTAATCTAACTATATCAATAAATATATTTTCTATTAAGTTGATTTCTATCATTTTTATTTTTATGTTCCGCTGGATTAAAACTAAACATTAAAAAAAAAAAAAATACACGATACACTGAACATTTTCTTTTGCTGTTGCCATTACAAAGTTATTCATCAAAAGACAAATACAGACGTTTATTTATGCATAATATTAAAAAAAATATCTTAAAGTGAAAAATATCCTTAAATCTTCTCTTTTAAATATAAAAAAAAAACTTGTTCAGTCTTTTTAATATTTATCTTTTCTTTCTTTTTCCGAACAAGCCAAGATTTTATGACCAGCCTGTATTTTTTGATGAAATCAGACATATAATTTTTAAAAACAGAAAGTGTTATTACATTTATAAATAATAATATAATTTTATAATAACTAATAATAATATTGTAATATATAAATAATAATATTATTATTATATTATTTATTTATTACCGTTTGTTTTATTATTTAATTATTTATCTTGCTTATTACAAAATTTTAATTTCTTGTAAATTTAGGTGGTACTTTTATAACCAAGATAATATTTCTTAGAAATATTATATGCTATTTATAATATCATACAAGTCTTAAAAAATTTTTTTTTTTAAAAATTGCATTTGTTTATATTAATAATTTTTCAGTATTTTTTCTAAACATTTAATATGTGACCTCCTTTTTTGTTTAATAATAATAAAATACGAAAAATATTTCGATTTTTCAATAAATATTAATACAAGTATTTATTATTGTAAGAAAAAATGTCGATGGCCTCATTTTCGAAGGCTACGATCGGTCGCATTCTATTTTTTTTCTAGATAAGAAAAATAGGTGAATAATAGACATATTCATACAATAACACTTCAGTTTTTTTTATTGATTCCATAACACTTACGTA
Source organism: Caerostris darwini (assembly GCA_021605075.1). NCBI lineage: Eukaryota > Metazoa > Arthropoda > Arachnida > Araneae > Araneidae > Caerostris > Caerostris darwini. Next base: position 117,103 of record BPLQ01007036.1, on the reverse strand, counting down.
CAAGAAAAAAATAACCAATAAATATGTTGTATTTGTTCAGAGTTTATTTTAAAAAAATCTCTTTTTTGGTTTATTATATGTATTTTGGGCACACTATATGCTTGTTTTTTGATTTACAATTTTTGATTTATTTTTATTTCAGTCAGACCACTGATTTTGATATTTTCTACTTTAAATTGAACATCTTTTTTATAATGTTCATTATTAATATACGCTTCTATTTTCAGTTGACATATATTTTTTTCATTAAAAAAATCTTTTTTATCAATCATCTATGTTTGAAAAATGACTTAAAATATTTTTATATTATGCTTAAAATCGAAAACACTTGGCTGGTTATGTCATTATTATACCGCCAAATTAGCCCAAACAAAGTTAATGGGCATGAGAGCTCAGATTCGAATCCGCTGGTGGTATCCGTTGCAGTCATTGCCTTCAAGCATGTGGAGAATCAATGGTAATAGTGACAATGTGTGTAAATTAGTCAGCCAGCCGGTTGAGAGTTTTCCGGGTTTTCTCCCATATCGGACATAAATGCCAGGCCGTCCTAAATGCCACCTTTAAAAGTCCACCAGGAAGGTAAAGATCTCCTATCATACCATGTTAGGTAGGCTGTTTGAGGGATACATCAGTGGAACATGAGGACCACTGATATTTAACAAAAAACAACAACAACATCACCAAAATTTTCGACGAAACCAAAAATTTATTGTACATTCTTGACAAATAGTAAATGTCTTAGCCTTCATATATAAGTCGAATCTCAAACTCGGCTTATACAAGGAAATATATGGTATTTAATACATTATTATTGTTCACCCAAACTAATTTACTTAACTAATTTAATGTCAGTTCTTATATACTATGTAAATATATATACAATATAATTATAGGTTGGAGTGGATAGTGAGTTCCAAAGATTATTCCGAACCAAGGAAGCTTGATATTGAGATAAACCTATTAAATTGTTCGTTTCGGAAGCTTCTGTGTCTAAACCGGGGATGGTTGCGATAAATCCAATAAATCCCCTCTATTAAAAGAAGACTCCGACACCAGATAATCTTGGAGTAATTCTGTGGTAGTTTGTTAGTTACACTGTTACAAGCCTTCGTTTGCTCATATCTATTATTTTAACAAGATCATCTATCTATATATATATATATATATATAGGGGGCCTGATGACTAAGTATCTGGCCCTCGGTCTCACAGGTCTCGAGTTCGACGAAACATCCATATCCCAGCGGGGGCATGGATGTTTGTAGTGGTTCGGAATCCATTTTACACTGTAGGTCGTGGTCTAATATGACTGTAGAACGTTGGGCGTAAGGCTGACAACACTATCCTGTAAAAAGAAAACATCTCCTCTCTCAAAATCTAGCAGTAGGCAGATTGTCCTGGCCCACCATAGGACTGTTGAGCCAATGAAGAAGAAGAATATATAAATACAAGTAAAGTATACACTCAAGAGCCAAAACATTATGACCACCTGTCAATAACGAGTTGGTCCACCTTTGGCGCGCAACACAGCTTCAACCCGCCTTGGCATGGATGCCACAAGTCCTTGGTAAATGGCCGGAGACAGATTGTACCAGATGTTTAAGCAACGTCACGCAAATCCGAGATATTGCGAATTGGCGGTCTTTGAACTCTGAGCTGCCGTCCCAGGACATCCCAATTGGGATCCGGTAAGTTAGGCGGCCAGGACATAAACTGGAATTCAGCATCATGTTCCTGGAACCACTCCAGCACAATTTTAGCCTTGTGACAAGGGGCGTTGTCCTGTTGGAACATTCCATTTCCAGCTGAAAAAACAGAGGCCATGTAAGGGTGCAACTGGTCCACAATGATGTTCAGATACCCTGTAGTCATGGTCTGCTCTACCACAACCAATGTTCCCAGAGACGCCCAAGAGAACGTCCCCCAAAGCATAATACCGCCACCACCGACCTGTGTATGACCTACTGTACATTGAGGGAGCAACTGTTCGCCTGGAAGACGGCGTATCCTGAACGGCCATCGGCGTGATGAATGACAAACCGTGATTCATCTGACCAGGCAACTCTCTCTCGCGAACAACCCACGAGTCGTGCAGTTTCGGAAATACTTGTTCCGAGCCTTCGAGCCATTACAATCTGCCCTCTATCAAAGTCGCTTAGATCCGCAGCCTTTCCCATCACACACAGAAGTAAGTGAAAGAATGATTCTTCAGACTCCCTAGCAGTAGTTAAATACCACTTCCACCTGATCACGTGCCTTCCACGTCATCCAGGCGAGTTCATTGCAAAATGTAGGGGTGGTCATAATATTTTGGCTCTTGAGTGTATCTGTTCATATATATATATATATATATTGAATTATATTATAGTATTACTTACCTTTATTTACACAAGCTAAAAAGAATGACCTCGTGTTATTGATAGCTCTTGAATTTACAGTGTCGTTAGATTCTTGTGTTACTAAATCTGTAAATAGTTTAAATTAAAATCATTATCTTATATTTTAACAATTATTTTTTATTTAGTAGTGATAAATGCATAAGTCTATACATTGTAATAGACTTGCAAAATAATAACAGATATATTAACAATAATTGGATGAGGTATTTTATAAGCATAAACCCATAGAAATAAGGAAAATGTGTATGAAGTATTATAGTTAAAACCTATAAAAAGTAAATATGTACTTTTATAACACAATTTCATTAATTTTATATATAAGTTTTGGTTTAAAACTTTAATAAATTATTGATATATATTTCGTAAAATATTTTTTTTATTTAAACATAATTGAATGAGGTATTTTATGAGCATAAACCCAAATCGAGAAATGAGGAAAATGTCATATTATCTATAAACTTAATAAATCATTTCATAATAAAATAATTATTTCTAAGAGTCTCTGCGAAAAAAACATTTTATTGACATTTTGAAAGATTTGAAATTTTTGTCTTTAAAAATTATTGATATATTTTGAAATACTAAATTTGATTCAAAATATTTTTTATTGAACATATGAATAAAATTAATGAATTATTATCTATGAATGCTTAAATATTTGAAACAAACAGATGACAACAACCAGCTGTTCGACGGACAACAGTTAACATCAACAGTCAACAAAAAGACAGTTCGGTCATTACTAATTGGGAATATTTTAGATGCCATGGGAAAAAAAATTGAATGTTAATATTTCACAAGGTAGTACCAAAATCTTTTTCACTTGCTTAAATTTGTTTGCTGTTAATTGATATAATTCATCCTTTTTATATTACAATTGTAATTATCTTAGCATGATTTTTCATTTTTTAACAAAAAGAGATTCAGTCAAAGGGTGTGAATTCAGATGCATCATAGAATTTAAATAGTTATTCAGAATTTATAAAAAGCGTTTTAATAATATAATGATTTGTTAATTTGGCAACACACCAACTGTGACATTTCCTACAAGGATTCATGGGACGATCAAATCATGTGATCTGTGATTCAATCTCATATCTCTAATTGTGACGTTTCCTACAAGGATTCATGGGAAGATGCAATCATGTGATCTGTGATCCAATCACCCATCTGTAATGTGACGTTTCCTTCAGATTCGGGAAGATCCAATCATGCGATTTGCGATCCAGTCCCATATATCTAACTGCGATGTTTCCAACAAATTCATGGAAAGATCAATCATGTGATCAGTGATTCAATCTCATATCTCTATTGTGACGTTTTAGATGGATTCATGGGAAGAAAATGTGATCTGTGATCCAATCACCCATCTGTAATGTGACGTTTCCTTCAGGATTCTTGGGAAGATCCAATCATGCGATTTGCGATCCAGTCCCAAAATCTTTGTTTCAACAAGGATTCATGGAAAGATCCAATCATGTTTGTGATTCAATCTCATATCTCTAATTGTGACGTTTCCTATTCATGGGAAGATGCAATCATGTGATCTGTGATCCAATCACCCATCTGTAATTGTGACGTTTCCTTTTCATTTTTTAAGATCCAATCATGCGATTTGCGAGTCCCATTCTAACTGCGATGTTTCCAACAAGGATCAAAGGGTGTGATTCAATCTCATATCTCATCATAGAATTTGGGAAGATGCAGTTATTCAGAATTGTGACGTTTCCTTCAGGATTCTTGGGATCAATCATGTGATTTGCGATCCAGTCCCATATATCTAACTGCGATGTTTCCAACAAGGATTCATGGAAAGATCCAATCATGTGATCAGTGATTCAATCTCATATCTCTAATTGTGACGTTTCCTACAAGGATTCATGGGAAGATGCAATCATGTTTTATCCAATCAATCTGTAATTGACGTTTGTTCAATTCTTGGGAAGATCCAATCATGCGATTTGCGATCCAGTCCCATATATCTAACTGCGATGTTTCCAACAAGGATTCATGGAAAGATCCAATCATGTGATCAGTGATTCAATCTCATATCTCTAATTGTGACGTTTCCTACAAGGATTCATGGGAAGATGCAATCATGTGATCTGTGATCCAATCACCCATCTGTAATTGTGACGTTTCCTTCAGGATTCTTGGGAAGATCCAATCATGCGATTTGCGATCCAGTCCCATATATCTAACTGCGATGTTTCCAACAAGGATTCATGGAAAGATCCAATCATGTGATCTGTGATTCAATCTCATATCTCTAATTGTGACGTTTCCTACAAGGATTCATGGGAAGATGCAATCATGTGATCTGTGATCCAATCACCCATCTGTAATTGTGACGTTTCCTTCAGGATTCTTGGGAAGATCCAATCATGCGATTTGCGATCCAGTACCATATATCTAACTGTGATGTTTCCAACAAGGATTCATGGAAAGATCCAATCATGTGATCTGTGATCCAATCAATCTCTAATTGTGACGTTTCCTATAAGGATTCATGGGAAAATCCAATCATGTTATCTGCTATCCAATCACCAATATCTAATTGTAAATTTCCTACAAGTATTCATGGAAAGATATAATCATGTGACCTGTGATCCATCCTCTCTCTCTAATTGTGACGTTTCCTACAAGGATTTATGGAAAGATACAATCCAATATCTCTAAATTGTGACGTTTTCTACAAGGTTTCATGGAAAGATCCATGAATCCTTGTAGGAAATCTCATGTGAACTGTGATCCAATCACAAATCTCTAATTGATAAAAGACATTCCATACAACCAATCGCGTGCTTATTACTGTCAATATATCTAGAATTTTAAAGAATCATTGCATCGTGTTAGTTAAAACTTCTAAATGTTAATTGATTCTTTCTTTTAATCCTTAAAAATTAAACAAACAATATTCAAAATTATACTGGAACAAACCAAATTGCTTAATGCCATCGTGTCATAAGAATTTTGGCATACCTTTGATGATGTCCAATACTTCTTTCTGTCTTTCTTGGTGTACCATGTAAACTCTCCTTCCTTCTGGAATTGGATGTTTGTCCATCCATCCCCCACACGCGTACTGATAGAAATCCACGCATGGATCAGTGCTTGGATCTATGTTAGATATGAGTCCCTCGGCTAAAATCATATAATATTAGTATTACTTTTAAACATATGTAGTATAAACTATGCTCATTATTTAATGTTAAACGCGTTCAATTAGTAGGTCAATAAAATTGAATTCCACTCCTGTTGGTGACGTGTGTTATTATTATTGTCTTTTTGTGATTGGGAGTCTTTCAAATTCTCTGCCATACATTAGATAAGATGGACAGTACCCCTAAAGGACATCAATCCTCGTTGCTTTTGGAAATATCATTGACAGGCTTAAGCTATATTGTTCTTAATAAATTTGTAAATAGATAAAAGAATTCATTAAAGAAAAGCTGTAAAAATTTCCTTTTTATTTATTTAGTTTTAAAATGGAGAATCAACATAGATAAATAAAAAAATATTTGCTTTTTTTATTTATTTAGTTTTAAAATGACGAATTATTAAGTAGGAGGCTAATTACCAAATTACAGAACTAAATGTCGACAGAAAAACAGCTACTATAAATTAGTAAAATGTGAAAAGTTTGTACATAGATTATGAAATAACAGCAACCTGTTTCTCTGCAAGCATCTGTATCACAAAGATCATCTTCTTCGACGTAAACGTTCTTCAGTTGTGACAAAGTTGCTGAAAGTTAAAAGTAACTATCAATATTTCTGCATTTTTGTATTTTAAACGTCTGCAAAAAAGTAAAGCATCATTAATAAGAAAATATTATAATTTATCACTTTAGTTTTATCACAACATTTACACGTTTCCATGAATACATCATCTTATTAATTTTTATGTTTTATGAATTTATGTTTTTTAATCCTTACTTCATTGCAAATGAAATAATATTGCGTGTACATAAACTTCATATAAAGAAAAATTTTAATTCTGTCTTAATTATTTTTTTTACTAGCATTTTATATAAATTTAACAAAAATAATTTATATTCATATCTTTAACAACTTTTTCATGTAGTTTGTCTTGAATTATGTAACATTTTAAATAATTACAAAACTTATATTATTCTATTTTAGATTGTCCGATTTGTCATTATTTTTCAATTGTAAATCATAATTTTGAAATTTTATTATACGGTATATAATATAACATATTATACGTATAGAATATTTAAGAATAATTAATAAGCTTGAAATAATTTGGAGGATAGTAGATTGAGTTTCCGAAGGGAGAGAACTCGTTTTAGAATACAGCAAACAATGCCGATCTGAAAAGGAATGGACACGATAAATTTGTAGGACGCAAAGATCCTCTCATTTAGCTAAAGGAAGAATATGCGAATCCGAATGATGACGCTTGGGAGTGTTCCTTCCAAACAATCATGAAGTATAAAACCCTTAACATATGGGTTTATTTTGTTTCTTTTAACGTGAATAGAAAAGGACCTTGCCTCATTACTCTGTGCGAACAATAAGCTTAAGAACAATCGAAATAGGCGATAGAATTAATCATGCAATTGAATGATGAAAAATAGAAGTTGGATGAACACACAACGGTGAATTCATTATTTGAGTGGCAATGACAGTTTGATTGATGCCGAGGTTAAAGAAATAGGTTCGTCGGATAAATCTTAACAAATTCCTTTAGTGAACAGGCTGAATATTTTTCATACCAGTATGGACAAATTGGAATGATCGGTACTTAAAAATAAGAACAAATCTATACAGTTATATACAGATGAACTGTGAGTAACAAAAAGTAGATCTTTGTAACATTTGATTTTTTTTAAATACGATTTACGAAACATTTAAAATACCTTCCAACTGCAACATTAAGAATATTTTAAATAAGTCAAAGATTATGTATCTTATTAGAAGTAATTAAATGAAATATTATTATTTCTCCTTTTTTAATTCTGCAATTTCCTCGTTTGATAAATATTTTTATTACTGAATTTATGATCTTTTGAAAGAAATATCCATTTGAACAAAGCAGAATTTTCCAGACTGTTTTTTTTTTTTAATGAATACTATTTCAAGTCATGTTTTACATTTCACTTGTAATATAACCTTGATATGTATATTTTTTTTACCATCTTTTACTTGTAATACATCCTTCTAATTCTTTTCCTTAGTTAATTTTAATTTGCGTTTTGTGCATAATTTTCAAGACAAAGATAAACCAAACCCAAATCCTCAATCCTCACATTTCGCTTAATTTTTGGATTTCTTTCATAAAAATAATACATCACTCAAAAGCCATATCAGACACTGAACTTCAATTGTACAAAAATTGGAAAAACCTTTCATTAACTCTAAATAACAAAGCAAACTATATCAGTATCTAGGCAATAAAAATACCAATACTATGCATAATTATATCCACACGCAAAATATTTTGATAAAAAGACTATCTTTGACATTTTATAAGCAAAACAGTTAATGATTGTCTCATTACAAGGAATATAATGAAACGAATAGGATATGTTAGCTCGGTTTTACGCAGAATTTTCATATTTGCGTGTTCGAATGCTTAACTATGTTTATTGATTACCAAGGATTATGAGAACTTTGAACTTTAAGGGAAGCTCTCTTTTTCGATACGAAACAAAACTCGATGTGGTTGTGTACTGATATTTGGGAAAAGCACCCTTTTTGAGATAAAAAATTGATTGGAAAATTAAAAATTGTAACTTTCAAATGTATAGGCCAGATAATCCTTTAATGAAAGATTATTAAATGCAAATACATTAAAATTACGTACAATTTTAACGCCAAATTTACGTCACAATTTATGGCAGCTTTATATTAAGAAGTGGGTAATTTTGCTTTGATAAAAGCTTTCGATTATGTAAATAGACATACAGATAACAATATTTACTCCGATAATATTTATAAATTCGTTACTTTACAATATTTACTCCGATAATACTTATAAATTCGTTGCATCGCAATATTTACTCCGATTAATAAGTTATCAGGGTCCGAGTGGCTAGCGCTCTGGCCCTCGGTACCACGGGATTCGGAATCGAGTCGGGACGGTGCCATAGATATTTGTAATGGTTCGGAATCCACTTTAAAACGTAGGTCTCGGTCTAACATGATCGCAGAGCGTTGTGGGAGTAGTGCTACTTGCGTCCGTAACATATCGTCAAGTTACACGTGCCCCCTGCGCAGTGCTAATTGAGTCACAGTAGTGTAGCCCTTGCTTATGGCGTAAAGATTAATGTCTCTGTATTGTCAGCTGCATTAGAACAACAGCTAAGTTACTTAATGTAGCTTTCTAGTACAATCACAGGGCAGTCATAAAATTGAGTGTATCATCATACGTGAATTTCATGTACTCAATAAAATTGTTTTTCAAAAATAAAGCATTTTAGGTTTAGATTATATGTTATTTAAAATGAATAAATTTCTGCCTATTTGTTAAAAGAATAATGCCCTTCTTCTTGAATGGCGCGGCCTGATGGCCAATTGGCTAACGTTTTGGCACCCCAGGCTTCAGATTCGAATCCAGGCGGTAGCATGGGGGTTTGTTAGTGGTTTGGAATCCACGTTAAACTGTAGATCCCGGTGTAATTAGCCTAAAGTGTGCGAAAAGTGACCATAGAGGGACAAACCAAACCTCACATTTCGCTTAATTTTAGATTTCTTTCTTAATAATAATACATCCCTCTAAAGCCATATCAAACACAGACGGCAAATGTATAAGAATTGGACAAACTTTTCATTAACAAAGCAAACTCTATTAGTATCTAGGCAATAAAAATATCAATACAATGCATAATTATAATCATACTCAAAACTATTCTGATAAAGAGACTATCTTTGACATTTGATAAGCAAAACAGTTAATGATCGTCTCATTACGATGAAAAAAAAATACGATATATTAACTCAATTTTACGCAGAAGTTTTACATTTGCGTGTTCGAATGCTTAACTATGCTTATTGATTACCTAGAACATGAGAACTTTGAACTTTAAGGGAAGCTTTCTTTTTCGACAGAAAACAAAATTCGAGGTGGCTGTGCACAGATGTTAGTGAAAAGTAGCCTTTTTGAGATTAAAAATTGATAAGAAAATTAGAAATTAACACGACTTACAAATGTATAGACTTAACAATCCTTTAATAAATAGATGCATGAAATTCAGTATAAGATTCATAAGGCATTAATCTTAACGTCAATTTTGCGTCACAATCTATGGCAGCTATATTAAGAAGTGGGTTGTTGTGACTAATCCTGAATATCCTGCAGTGCGAGGCGGACATCCCATGAGTGATCTACTCATGGATGAAGGAAAAGGGGCAGCTTCTGTTGTGATGGAGCATACGTAGGTAGAAGTCTGACTTTAGCTTCGTGACGCTCTTACAGTCATATGAGACCGGGACCTACGGCTTAAAGTGGATTCCGAACCACTACAAACATCCATGGCACTGCCGAACCCGAAACCTGTGATACCGAGCTCCAGAGCGCTAGCCACTCGACCATTCAGGCCCAAGAAGTGGATAATTTTGATTGAATGAATATACAGAAAGGGGCATGATGGCCAAGTGATTAGTTCTCAATGCTACAGGTTTCGGATTCAAGTTTTGGTGGTGCCATGGATGTTGTAGGGGTTTCGAAAGGCACTTTACATCACTGCACCCAGTCTAATATGAATGTTAGGAGTTGGGAGTAGGGCTGACAACCCTACCCCGTAAAAAGAAAAATATCTCCTGTCTCAAAATCTTCCAGCAAGGCAGACGGTCTTGTCCCACCATGGGGTTGTTGCGCCAATGAGGATGATGAAATATACAGATAAAGATGTTTACTTCGATAAATACGTTACTTAATGTAGCTTTCTAGTTGTATAAAACAATAGGGTAGGCATAAAATCTACCGTACAATCGTATATGAATTGCATTTACTCAATAAATTTTTTTTTTTAAAGAAGCATTTTATGTTTAGATTATTTGTTATTTTGAATGAATAAATACGTAACTATTTTTGAAAAGAATAATGCCTTAGTTTCACAAATTGTTCTCTGTACAGTTGAACACAGGGCCCTATTTAATCATTTTTTCAGAGCAGTGTAAGCAATCCAATACACGTGATCTTAAAATTACCAAAGCAATTCACCTAAACTAGAAAATTTCCATTTGGATAAATTGAGATAAAGCAGCGTCAGCGAGCTTACATCTCAAAGTGTGCAATCAAGTCAAGTTGATTCCTATTTCATTTTTCTTGCTTTTCAAGTGCAACAAATTGATCAGAAAATATCCAAAGGGTGGATGTAGCCAGACAATCATATAATACTTTTCTTTATATCTTTTCCTAAGAATTTCTTCAATATTCTTTTTAGCATACAAATAAGTCATTCTCAAAATCCACCTCGACATAGGGCTAATGGTTCCAAATAATCTTCTTAATAGCTGTAAATAATTCTATTTTCTCCAATTAACAGCCTTGAATTCATTAAATGCATCGAATAAATTCATACCATTGCCAGAATAGCCAGACATAATAGAATAGTCTTCTTAAAGCTAATATGAAGTTATCTGTAGAAATATTGAGTCTTTGCCTTAACAATTAATGACTTATAGATATATACAAAACCTCGTGTTTATATGGGGCAATTCATATAAAGAAGTGAGGGTAAGAGTTCAAAGGTGGGTAAGTACAGTTACAATTTCTGTGTTTGTATTTTGAGTATTCTTGGATATAAATGCAGCATTTTCAACATTGTCTCCACTTTGAGTTTCAATAGACTAATGAAACTCAAATTTTTAAATCCATTCTCTTGTGAGATACTAGGATTCTTGATGATAAAACACTATTATTGCTCCAGTCGAAATACTCACAGTCAAAAGATTCGGAGTTATCATTGGATTCAATGATATTCCCTGGATTTAGATCCTTCACTGGATTTAACGCGGACTCATCAGAGACTCATCTTGCTGCTATTAAAGAAGCCCAATAGTGGAAATAATGGCATATACTTATTGAGAAATACAAAAACTCGTTTTTATATCGGGAAATTTATGCAAGGAACTGAGGGTAAGAGTTCAAAGGCTGGTAAGTACAGTTACAATTTCTAAAGTGTTTGTATTTTGAGTATTCTTGGATATAAATGCAACATTTTCAACATTCTCTCCACTTTGAGTTTCAATAGAATAATGAAACTCAAATTTTTAAATCCATTCTCTTGTGAGATACCAGAATTCTTGATGATAAAACACAATTATTGTTCCAGTCGAAATACTCGCAGTCAAAAGATTCGGAATTATTGGATTCAATGATGTTCACAGGATTTAGATCATTCACTGGATTTGACACGGAATAATCAGTGATGTAGTTATTGCTGTTATTAAAGGAGATAGTAAATTCCTACTGTGTACGATACACCTTCCATCTGGTTAAGATGAATATAGGAGTTGTATGGGTCTTATGCAATACATATTCTTGGCTTTTCAATTATACAGTCTCTTTATTGCAATTTTTTTCCACGAAAAAGTATCACTATTTTTGTTAAATGTCAATTTAATATTTTCAACTTGCAATCTCCGAGTCAGGATGAGGTTTCGGGTTCGAGACCTGGCGGTGCCATGGTTGTTTGTAGTGGTTCGGAATCCACTTTAAACTGTAGGTCCTGGTCTATTTAACCCAAAGTGTGCATAAGATGACCGTAGAGCGACAAACAAACCAAACCTAGTCATGATGATATCACCTTCCTTAACTTTTGCTACTTTTCGAAGTCTTGTAAATTCTTTTCATTGACCAAGGTATTCCTTTCTAAATAGTCTTCTGAGATCTTGATGAAACTTCCGTCTATATATAATCATTTATTTGTTCTTTTAGAATCAATCTTATCTAAATTTGGCGTTCCACATTCTTTTATTTCTTGAATAAAAGATAATATATTATATACTCCTATATATTCAGACAGATATACTCATAGTCTTGAATTATTTTTTGCTTCCTGCTTCTCATATAATAATATGCATTTTTTAATAATGGATATTAGTTTTACATAAGAATTTCTTCAATATTCGTTTTAGCATACAAATAAGTCTTTCTCAAAATCCACCTCGACATAGGGCTAATGGTTCCAAATAATCTTCTTAATAGCTGTAAATAATTCTATTTTTTCCAATTAACAGTCTTCAATTCATTAAATGCATCGACTAAATTCATACCATTGCCATAATAGCCAGACATAATAGAATAGTCTTCTTAAAGCTAATATGAAGTTACCTGTAGAAATATTAAGTTATGATATATGAAGAATAAAATTATGAAATTATACGATACTATATGAAGTTATGATACATGGAGAATGAAGTTATATATATGAAGTTATCTGTAGAAAGAAAACTTACAGGTATTAAATGAAAATCACGAAAAATTGCACAAGTAAATAAGACTATCCAACATTTTTTTGCTCTCTTTCAAAAACAGTTAAAAAATTTCTGTCTCTCAAAACTTATGGTCCACACAGATCTATATCAACAACTTCGAATATTTGAGCTTATATTATTCGATCTCCAGGGAGTGGATCCTCTATACATTGTAGGGGATGTATGGAAATTCAATTGTATGCAAGAGAGTTGCTAATGAATTGACGAACAGTTTTTCTGCTTTTTATAGTTTAATAACCTTCAAGACAATCAAGACTTGTATACCTGTATGGCAGAGTTCAAAGTGTTTGTTAAATATCAATTCGTTTTCCTACATTGTTTGATATTAGCAAAATTAGTCATCTGAAACGTTCTCAAACTTTTCTTTGTATAATTCTTGTTTTGACTTTAAGAAGACCATCTGAACCTAAATAGGTTTGCTTTATCTAAAGGAATTATGTAAATGTTAATTATTAGATACCGATTAATTTGCATAATTTATGACATATTTTGGAGAGGTTGAATTTATCTGCATAATTTTGATTACTTAACTTTTTGCACTCGAGGGCTCCGGAGCAGAGCCATTTAAAATTTGTCTTCAAGCTCGAGGGCTCCGCTACGGAGACAATGCAAATAACAATATAAATAATGCGTTTCTTTTAATGCGTATATCAAACTTACATGTGAATATGATCTTTTCACTAAAATCTCTTCGAGTTGCTGGTAATATGAATGAAAAAAAACTTCGAGTACAAAGGGTTAATATACACTGAAGTGACAAAAGTCATGGGATACCTCTTAATATCGTGTCGGCCCTCCTTTCGCCCGGCGAAGTGCAGCAACTCGACGTGGCATGGACTCAACAAGTCGTTTGAAGTCTTCTGCAGGAATATTGAGCCATGCTGTCTCGATAGACGTCCATAATTGTGAAAGCGTTGATGGTGCAGGATTTTGGGCACGAACAGACCTCTCGATGATGTCCTATAAATGCTCGATGGGATTCATGTCGGGCGATCTAGGTGGCCAGATCATTCGTTGGAATTGTCCAGAATGTTCTTCAAACCAATCGCGAACAGTTGTGGCCCGGTGACATGGCGCATTGTCATCCATAAAAATCCCATCGTTGTTTGGGTACATGAAGTCCATGAATGGCTGCAAGTGATCTCCAAGTAGTTGAACATAAGCATTTCCAGTCAATGTTCTGTCCAGTCGCACCAGAGGACCAAGTCCTTGCCATGAAAAAACAGCCCACACCATTTTTTTGTCACCACCAGCTTGAACAGTGCCTTGCTGACAGTTTGGGTCCATGGCTTCGTGGGGTCTGCGCCACACTCGAACCCTACCATCAGCTCTTACCAACTGAAATCGTGACTCATCGGAACAGGCCATGGTTTTCCATTCATCTAGGGACCAACCGATATGCTCACGTGCCCACGAATCGCTGCAAGCTATGTCGTTCTGTCAGTAAAGGCACTCGAGTCGGTCTTCTGCTGGAATAGCCCAAGAAAGCCAAATTTCTCCGCACAGTTCTAACAGACGAGTCCCTTGTACGTCCCACATTGATTTCTGCGGTTATTTGACGCAGTGTTGCTCATCTGTTAGAATTTACGACTCTTTGCAGACGTCGCCGGTCTCGGTCGTTAAGTGCAGGCGGTCGACCACTGCGCTGTCCATGGTGGGATGTTATGCCTGAAATTTCATACTCTTTGGCACACTCTTGACACAGTGGATCTGGGAATGTTGAATTCCCTAACGATTTCATAATTTTGAAATGGCATGACCCATTTGCGTCTAGCTCCAACTAACATTCCGCGTTCAAAGTCTGTTAATTCCCGTCGTGCGGTCATCATCACGTCAAAACCTCTTCACATGAATAACAACAGAAATGAAAGCTCTTTTAATGCGTATATCACTGCACATTTATACCTGTTCTAAAATGCTACTGCCATCTGAAAATATGAATTGCTAAAATGACTTTTGTCACTTCAGTGTATTATACAAAAAATATATGACAGTCTTTCTGAGGTTGTAGGAAAGGAGCCAAGTGGCAATACAGCGCCAAATTTAGCGTGAAAAAAAAAGCGAATTGTTGGCCTCAACATCTTTTCCTTTCCAATAGCGAGGCTTACTTTAAGAAGTAGTTTATTACTACTTTAAAAATCCACAATGATAAAATCCGCAATGATAATTTTATGAAAAACAAAAACTTTACTCGTCAGAAAATTGAGCAATTTTTTAGTAAATATTTACATTTATATCTATGGTAACTATATTAAAATTTGGGTAAAATGGACTAAAATTTTGATGCGTAAACGATGTTTACTTCAATGTTTATTTTATTTAGTCTCTTTTCTAATGGTCTAAAACTCGTATAGATAATTTTAAAAAATGATCAAGTTCTGAATAATTATTCAAAAAATATATTCTTCTTTTGTTCATTAAGTTCAAGTTCATTGCAATATTTATAAAAGTAATAACTCGTTTGAAATTCTCTATTTTCGATGTTTGGATTTCCATATACTACCATAGAAATGGAAAGGACCAATTGTGCATCAAAATAACATATTCAAAACATTTGCATAAATTATCAATTTTCGATAATTGTCCCAGTTAGCTTTCATAAGTTCAAGGTTACATGTATTTTAACTGCATGGCAATTTCCTATATATCGAAGCAAATTGTACCTTGATTGTTCAATAAGTAGATTTGATAAAAAAAATGGAAATAAAATTATTGATGATTTTTACAAAAATATGTTTATCACGGAATACATTTACAATTGTCATCAATTTGAGAATAAAAAATGGTTAGAGACCATCCTTTCAAATAGAAATATTTTTAAATCTTAATAATTATATTAATAACGTTTAGATATTTGTAACCGTGCTTCCTCCTACACATTGGTAACAGCGCCCGCTTTGACGTTCAAGAGAAATGGTCATTAGGCTTCGAGATTCTCATCTGAGAGGAAGTACAGAGAAGCCACTCGCTTCTATCGAGAAACATTTAGTTTATTGTCTATCCCTTAGGAAAATATACAGAGAACATCCTGGCTCATTGGTTGACCTACAGACTCTCATTCGGAGAGGAAGTATATTTCGTGCATCCTGCGCGTAGCCGAGTATCGGGGTTTCGATTTAGAAATGAAATCCTTCCACGAATTTATAATTATCTGTCTTTAAATGTGTTAAATATTGTATGTCACTAATTATACGTGTGTGGTGTTTGTGAGTGTGAAAATAAAGTTAAGAGTTCTAAAATCTGGATGTTTGTTAGTGGTTCGGAATCCACATTAAACTATAGGTTCCGGTCAAATTAGTCCAAAGTGTGCAAGAAATTACTGTAGAGCGACAAACCAAACCATACTCCGAGTAAAGCATACAATTAAGTAAGTCTAATTAATTGATAATATAAGAATAAAATCTCAAAAATTAAGTATTTCTAAATTTCATGGTGATATAAAACAATGGTTAACAATTTGAAGTAGTTTTGAGTCTACTAAATTAATTATCTCAAAGGACATTTAGGTGGTACTTCTTTGAATACTGTCGTAAATTTTTCTATTTCTACTTCTACATATGAAGAGACCTGAATGGCCAAGAAGCTAGCGCTCTGGTGCTCGGTATCACAGGTTTCGGGTTCAAGTCCCGGCGGTTCCCTGGTTGTTTGTTATGGTTCGGAATCCACTTTAAAAGGTAGGTCTTGGTCTAATGTGATCGTAGAGCGCTGTGGGGGTATTGTTACTCCGCGTCCGTAGCTTATCTTCAAGCTATACGCACCTCCTGGGTAGTGCTAAGTGAGTCCACCTTAAGGCATCAAAGACAATTGTCTAAATGTTTGTCAGCTGCATTGGAAAAAAAATTTCCTGCTATAACTACAGTCATACTGCTCAGAAAATGTTTTTTGTTTAGAGATAAGTGAAAGTGCCAAAACTTGACTCCCAGGTCCATATTTATGAGGAGGACAACTTCAATGCCACACCTTGACTACTTAATTTTATTTTGAGTATAATTTTTTTGTATACTATTAAAGTGATTTAATATATCTATAAAGTATGAATAACATTATTCACTGTTTTCATTAAAAAAAAAAAATCCTGAAAACTCGTCGAATTCACAGGTTAAGTAAAAAGGAGTTCTAAAAGTTTTTCTATAAATCAATATTCCATATACATAGATCTCATGGCAGTATTGAATGCTAAGAAGCGTCTGAGCGTTTGCAGCAAATATTGATTAATAATAAAATAATTACCTCATTTACGCAGGTCTTTTAACAATGAACTTCATGCTGTTTTGCTCTCACGGCAACAGGGGTATTAAGACCGAGTTTAGCTAAACAGTTCTTAAAAGAAATCGATTAGCTTGTGTTTAGGGGATGCAGTCGATACCTGCTATTTTGTGTCTCAATATGGAGCGATCAAAATTGATTTTAAAATGGTGCCATAAATTTATTTATCAAACATTTTCTTTCAATATTTGTACCAAAAAGCAAGAATAAAGGGATGCATTGATTTAGTTATTGTTATGTGATTTTTTAAAAAGTTTTAGATATTTTAAAAGTGCTTATCATTTAAAATATCCATTTGCTAATATATAAGATTAAAAGATTTTGATAATGGAAGGACATTTTTGTCTTTTTAAAATGATTTTTAACACAATATATTAAGCATTCATGTTTAAAATTATATATTTTATAATTTTATTTCTTATTCAATTTTTTATCTGTTTTCTTTTCATTAAGTTCGTATATTACATGGAATAATATTTATTTTCATATGGGTAAAATTGTAATTTTTTACTGAAGCACTAATATAAGAATGTATAAATTGAGCATAAGAAAATTACCACAGTACCACACGAATCATGGCTGTGGCATGAGTGTTTGTGAGTGGTTCGCAATTCACGTTAAATTGTAGGTCCCGGTCTGATATGACTGTAGGGGGGGGGGAGGAAGAAACACAACAATCAAATATTATATAGTATTTCTTGAATTCAAGAACCCAATTATATCGAGAAATTCGCTTGGGAATTAACTAACTAACTAACTCCATGGTACAACAGTCCATGTCAGACCATGCTTATCTACCTACTGGTAGATTCCAAAATAGTAGATGATTTCTTTTTACCGGATAGGGTTGTTAGCCCTACGCCCACAGTCATAATAGACCGGAACTTACGGTTTAAAGTAGATGCCGAACTACTACAAACATCCATGGCACCGCCAGGTCTCGAACTCAAAAACTAGGGGTTCCGAGAGCAAGGGTGTTAGTCACTCGGTCATCCAGACCCCTTATTTGAGAATTAAAAATTCACTTGATTTTTCTTCCATGAGTGATTTAGGTGATGACTAACATTAAAAATTTATATGCAAAATATAATTAGGCATTTCTTAACATCTAATCATGTAGGTACTTGCATCCAAATTCAGTTAGTTTGTCTGTTGCGATAAGTAGACAGTAGAATAAAAAAAAATTGTTTCAGAACAAGATAAAATGAGACCCAGAGATATAATTGTCTTCGATAATAGATGTAATACAAGATATAATTATTTTAATAAAAAAGTGTGTAGTATGCAGGTTGGGCAATCAGATTATAACTGGGTGGGCTTGGGTTTAGATACTTGAGGCACAAATTGGAGAACTCACAGTTTTGTTTACACACGCACAAACACCACACACACACAATGACAGACATACATTATTTAACACATTTAAAGACAGATTATTATAGGTTCGTGGAAAAACTCCACTTCTAAGCCAACAACCCGGAACTCGAATACGCGCAGTTTGCTCGAAATATACTTCCATTCCGGGTGAGAGTCCGTAAGCCAACTGACCATTTTTCCTGTACTCGACAGGTGTGGCTGTTGTCAGTGGATACAGGGAAGCATGGTTGCAGGTGGAAGCTTTTAAAATAAAAATTATGGTGATTAATAAATCCTATATACATATATTTCTTTTTTTGCATTGAGGATGATGGTGACAGTACTCAATGCATTTAACTTTTTTTCCCTTATTAATAGCGAAGATAATTATTATAAGAATTTCAGTAAGGGGTCATTAATTAGTATTTACTATTTTAAAATTATTTGTTATCATTTATTACTTATTATTTTATTCATTTTTTATTATTAATAAGTGTTTATTACTTTTACGCATAGAAATTTAAAAAACTTACCTCCAATCATGATTTTCTCATACAATTTATTAGTAATTGTTTTAATAATTTCGTAATTAGATTTTTTTATATGTGTGAGAATGATGTGATATAAGGTAATATAAACCAATATACAGTAAGTAAATATAAATTATATTTATATGGCCTAAGTTATTTAAATAGTTATAGAAAGAAATGCACATTCAAAATGAACGATTCTTACCTTTCCAACGGTTCGACATAATCCACAAGGTTATGAGGAAAACTGTGGTGATGACCAGGAGAAAGCAGACTACGAGTATTAAAAGCTTTTCTTGTAATGACTTTGGGGCCCGAAATATTCTAAAAAATATATGTATACAAAATTGTTGAGTGAGTTGTAAAGAAAAAATTGTATGAGTTATATACAACTACAAAATAATACAAACATGCTTGATAATGATTATCAACTTTGTTTACTACTGTGCCCAAAAAGTAAGACTTTTCAATGTAAATTTCCCAGGCATTTGGTGTTTCAATTTTCCTTTCATTTTTAGGTTGTTGGCACTGTCTGTGACATCTGTGTGAAATTTTACGTCAAAGTATTCATTAGTGCTTGATTTAAGCTTGATTTTGTAAGACGCTAAAACTGATTCCGGCGATTTTTGAAATGTCTCTTCAATCGACTCAAAACGGTGTCCCCGGAGTGGACGTTTGTGTTTAGGGAATAGCCAGTAGCACCATGATGCTAAATTAGGTGAATACGGTGGTTGTGGAACGATATGGGATTCATTTTTGGCTAAAATGTCACGAAGAATTAATGTAATGGGAGCTGGCGCATTCAGTGTTTTCGGTACCAATCAAGATTTTACGCATTTGAGGCCCAAAACATCTTTTAAAATGGAATTTTAACATTCCAACATCATCAACAAGGTCTCTAATTATAAATCGACGGTTTGCAAGCACCAAATCTTTAATTTTTTGGACGTGAACTTCGTCGGTTGAGGTTGATGGTCGACCTCAACGCGTTCTCTGCCTTCTTTGAACTGCTTATACCACTTCTAAGTTCTTTGTCTACAGATAGATTATATTTGTGCAAAATTAAAAAGTGAAATTGGAAAAGTTGTATGGATTATGTATAACTACAAAAAAATAAAAACATGCTTGATAATGCTTATCAACTTATAAGATTTATTTTATCACGTATTAACAGAAAGCGCATCAAATATGTTCAATAACTTTCAAAATTTAATCAAAATGAAACTGTTTGCGTCTATAAATAGACCACATGGATTTAATCTTTTCGTTTTCATTTTTTTCATGAATTTAATCTTTATTCATTCAGTACGTGTATTTAAGTAATTTTATTCTGAACACCATTTCACAAATTTTAGACAACTTTTTTTTATATTATCCTAAAATATTTTATAAATAAATATTATGTTTCATAATCATTAATAATAGGTATATACATTTTCGTCGATTGAATAGTATAATTATAATAGTAATGCTGTGATTTCAATGAATGAACTTTTATAAGCACGTTTTATAAACTCAGCACGTTAATCAAAAGAATAGTTGTAATTGCAAATACAAATCAACGAAAGTGATAGTTTTTAAATGTTAAAAATGTTAAAAACAGTTGCAACAATTACAAAAAGTTATTTACTTACGCACTTCTGGCTCTTTTCTTATGTTCATTTGCACTAATGAGAAATGCATTTGAGTTACCATTCAACGACCCGCTTTGTATTCTGAAAGAATAATTGAAATGAACTCTGCTTTTTCAGCATAGTAACATTTTAACGTATTAAAAATATCTATAGTTAAGTAAGTCAAAATAAATAATAGATTTTAAAAATATCATTAATGATAAAAAAGAAAACTAAAATTAAAATTTCTGCTGTTTGTTTAAGTTATTTTTTATCTGTTCTTTTTCTATGAAAAATCACCTGTCATTGAATTTATCATTAAGTCACTGAGTCGTTTTATCCTTCGTTTTGTTCATATTCCATACATAGTCCGGGATGCAAAATATCAATTACCACCATCTATTTATAATAGAGCTTGGAAAACCACTCAAAACAGCTTGATGGGTTCACTTTATTAAACTTAAAGAAAAAACTAGTAATATAATTTTTTTAAAGTCCAGTCCTACTTTTTTATTAATCAAATTTAATTAATGAATTAATATTTGAACAAGATATATAAATATATATAGGGAGAGTGTGAACTAATAGTAGAAATTGGAAAAAAAAAACGTTAAGAATTTAACTTTCCACATTTAAAAATTTAAGTTGTATGGGCTCATCTTTTGTACTTAAAATGTTTTTTTTTCTAACAAGTCTGCATTTCGATCTTAGTACTTACTAGCATGGCAAACAATTTAAAAGTGCCCATGTAACAGAATTGTAGAAATTCGCGTAACTTTTTTAATCAGTGCATTATTTTATATTATCAGTTTCATTTATTGTGCATACGAACAAATATACATATATATATATATATTATTTTATGTTAGATTTAATTAGTGTTATAAGTTCCTTATTAAAATGAATTTTTTTTCTATTCTTTTAATTCTTCAAGGCTTGTTTGTCTTGGCGTACAGCGCAATGAGTTTTTGAACTGGGCGTATGACAAGCGAAGCCTAACCGAAGGTTACTGTGTCTTTGTCGGAAATGGGTACAATAAATCCATTCATAAGAAAGTCTTTGAACATATATAAATATATATTTCTTCAAAGTTTGGATTCTGGGGGGCAGGGCTGAATCTGCTGATATTTGCTTTTCTAGCAGCAACTATTTGAAAAAAAATTATTGAATTGATTATTAAATGCTATAAATTTTTAAAAACTTTAAAAGTTCAAATTTTAAACAAATTTTTAAAGTTATCATTTTAATGAGTTATTATCGTTCCTTATAATGATGTCGATTAAAGTAACTTTCTCCAGAACGATTTTCAAGGATAACTAATCCTGCATATCTAGCATGTGTGATTGTAGAGACAGGACAATCTGTCAGAATTTCCACCAAGTCCTTGAAAAGTAATATACTAAGAGATACAATTCTTATCCTAGTTTTTATTATTTTTTGATCGAAATAACCAGAGAACTATTGAATGCCTTTTTTTTTTCTAATTAAATAAAACAGTCCCAATTTTTAATTGAAAATTTGCAATAAAATAAAATTGAATCTTCTTAATTTCCAAGATTTCACTGTTCGCTTTCCTTTATTGAGATGTGATAAATAAATTATAAATAAGTGATTGAAAAAATTTTTGTTTTTAGAAATATTAGTCAAATTAAAGTGATAAATATTTGGGTTCGTTTCTTAATGTAGTTTTCATTCGTTTAAAATTCTAAAATCTTACATAACTTTTTAACAAGTTTTTTTTTTACATATTCATTGTTTTTTTTTAATTAGCATTTTTTATTTTATTTTGTCATAACGGTATAAATTAAATGTTTATTTGTGTTGTCATTTTTTCCATATAAGTGAAAATTGCTTTGAAAGTTAGTAGGAGGCAGATAAGGAACGCTTTACAAAAATGATAGTATGTTGAAAAACTGTTGAGTAAATTCGTAAATAAAATTTTGATGTAGATTTTATTTTTATTTCCGCGTTTTGGGGACATTTAAAAAAATCTTTTGACTTTAATCTTCTTTTGCTTACTTGATTCTGTTCAATTTGTTGATAAAAATGGCTTGTAGTTGTAAGAGAATAACAGACATCCAAAATTGATTATTTTTCATCATAGTAGTGATAAAGGAACTATGGATTCTATGAATTCGCCATTTTATGGACGCACCATTGTCTGGTGTAGTATGTAATAAACCATTTTATAGAAGAAAAACGAATTGAATCGAAAACAGGGAAGAAATTGGACTTAACTTGATTAAAATTTTGTGAAAAATCTATTTTTAAAGTACTACAAACGCTTTTAGAAAATTACTGAAAATGCTTTTTCAATTTCACCTGAAACTACTGGATGAGCGCTGAAATCAGTAAGATTACTTAAGTGTTCTAGCAGAAGAAATTACTTTGTTAATGCAAAAAATAAAAGAGTATGACTTCGTTCACAAAATCAATAATAAATAAATCCGAATGATATTGAAATCAAGTCTTATTTACAGATGAAATCAAATGTTACATTTTAGATTTTCATACACGCATAATTTTATGAAGAAATTTAATTTCAAGAAATTTGTTGAAACATTAAAGCATGGTAATGAATTGTCCTTGTATGGTAGTGCATGTCAGAATCAGGCCATGTAATTTGGTTTATTTTGATATCAGAATGAATCACGCTCTTTATTTAAACATTTTAAAAATCATTTAAAATTATCAGCTTTTAATTTGGGAATTGGAAAAAACATTTTTTTTTATTATTATCAAGATAACGATCCTAAGTACATAATTCTCAATGTTTCTCTCTAGTGACCATAAATTCTCAAAACAACATTTCAATGGCCGAACATAATCCCATTAGAACACATTTGAAAAGAACTGGAGGTTAGAATATGAAAATGCTACTTAAAACAAAAACCAAACTAAAAACAGTATTTTCAAAGAATGCAAGAATATTGAGGCAGGAATTATAAAAAATTAACTCAGCGAATTCTATGCCCAGACATTTTAAACTATTGTGGATACTGTAGAACTACTAAATACTACAATATTGTAATGTACAGATAATTTTACGAATACTTTGGCGATGTATCTTTTTTGTTACATTAATTATTATTTAATCATTAATAATTGTTTATTATAGATTATTAATTATTCAATAATTAATAATTGTTATAATTGATTTTTTTATTGATTAATAATCGATTTTTCAAAAAAAAGTTTTAATAAATTTTTAGAACATTTCATTCAGTTTTATTATTAAGAAATTATGGAATTATTACAAAAAATTTTTATTTTGAAATATTAATTTTTATTAATGGACAGAGAGGTATTTCAATGAAATTCTTACATGTACGAACACATTTTAAACCACTTTGTTAACTAAAAATTAGTTGGTAATATTAATTATTGTAGTAGCAATATTGCTATTATAACAATAATTAATTTTATTTTTAATTATTGTTACTACAATTATTAACATATTATTGCATTTAAAAAAAGATAAAAAAATACTCATTGCAATATTCAAATAACAATCGTAGTTATATTTGTTGTATAAACGAATTTTTTTTTGAATATTGAAATTACAATTTTTTAAATTTTTTTTAAATTGTAGTTCAATAATTACTCCAATGTCCTTTACGAAAAATATTTAAAAAAAAAGTTGTGTCAAATGTGAATATCTTATCAATTCCACAAAAATACAATAAAATTTAAAAAAAAAAGTTTTATTTTTATCATTGCGATATATGAAAAAGATTTTAGACTTTATTTAGTGTCATATTTAATTAACGAATGAAACATAATTTTAAAATCTATTAAGATTTACATTATTTATGATAATATTGTTTTTTAATAATTAATAAATTAATAACTAAGAAAAAATATTAATTAAAAACCAAAAACATTTTTCGAGAATGCTTAAAATGTTTATGCAAGCATTAATAATGATAATAAAAAAAGTTTAGTGGCAAATGTGAATATCATATCAATTCCACCAAAATACAATAAAATTTAAAAAAAAAGTTTCATCTTCATCACTGTCGGTATATGAAAATGTTTTAAAAATTTATTTAGTGTCATATTAAATTAACGAATGAAACATAATTTTAAAATCTATTAAGATTTACATTATTTATGATAATATTGTTTTTATTAATTTTTAACATCTTGATAACTAAGAAAAAATATAAATTAAATCCCAAAAAATTTTTGAAAATGCTTAAACTGTTAATGCAAACAATTATCAAATTGCTTAATAATTTAACAAATACTTGTCCTTAGTCAAAGTTAAAAAAAAAAAAAACCACTGTATTCTAAATTATAACTATTTTTAGAAAAATGATACAAAAACACTTACGAAACATTTAAAATGATATAATAATTTTATCAATTATTATTATTCATTATTAAAAAATATAATAATAATAATATTAAATAAAAATAACTTACCTATTCGCAGACATTTGAAATCTATTTCAGAAAAATAAAATTAATAAAAATGAAATCAAAATAGAACTTTAAACACACTGAAACTAACACTCGCTTACTACAAAGCGTCTCTCTCTGTCAACAAACGATTTCATAATAAATGGTTTTTTTGAAGCCACAAGAGCACGAAATCTTTTGGCATGAATTTTTCGATAAATGTCGTCTGCTGTTCTTAAACATATTTTCTCTCGTGCTTGTGCCACTTACTGACCGTTTTGCATTATCGATATTTGAGATGACCAATGACTGTTAAGCGCAAGTGTCGAGGGGAACAGGTGTTAAAGGAATGGAACTAAATTACTCTTCAGTTCCATTCAAAAGAGTAATTTAGTTTATTTTTAATTAATTAATTTTATTCCTTTAACATACAAAGCAATTAAAAAAATATTTATATTGAAAATTAAAGAGTAAAAAAAAAAAAATTTCAATATTTTTTTTTTAATTACTTTGTATGTTAAAGGAATGGAACTAAATTACTCTTTAGTTTTCAAAATTTTTTTTAAATTGTTTTGTATGTTAATGGAATGTAACTAAATTACTCTTCAGTTTTCAATATTTTTTTTAAATTGCTTTGTAAGTTAAAGGAATGGAACTAAATTACTCTTTAGTTTTCAATATTTTTTTAATTGCTTTGTATATTAAAGGAATAGAATTAAATTACTCTTTAGTTTTCAATATTTTTTTTAATTGCTTTGTATATTAAAGGAATAGAATTAAATTACTCTTTAGTTTAAATATTTTTTTGGTTTTTTTTTAAAAATTGCTTTGTATGTTAAAGGAATAGAACCAAAATACTCTTTAGTTTTAAATTGCTTTGTATGTTATATGTGTTGATATATTACTTTAGGAATTAGCATGTGAAAAACATATATTTATGAAAGTGCAATTTGATTTTAAATTAATAATGGCTTATTTTATACGGCAAAATATTAATTATTGATAAATTATAGTAATTATTAATATAATAAATAAATAATTAATTATGCTAAATTAATTAATTATTATTATTTTAAGGACTGAATAAATATATTTTATTGAATATATGAATACATTTTAAAATATGTTTATGAATATATTTTAGAAACACTTACATAGAAAAGAATTAGTGAATAATACATGAAATAAAGAAAAATATCCCAATTTTTTTTTCAGTTTCAAATATTCGGTGTACCAACTTTTCGTAACATGAAAAACATTTAATCTGTAAATAAATCTGTTTTACACATTTTACAGTTTTACACTGTCACCGTTGGGGTCCTACCTTCCAGTGGTACACTCCGGGCAACATTCTATATGATTAAGCGATCTACAGTTTTCGGTATGAGCTCTCGCTGCTATCCGGTTGGCCTGTATGCATTGCAATGAAATTCCCAGGAAAGAGAAATGTATATTTTTAACAAGTACATAATAACAATTTATCACTCAAAGTTTACAGCAGATAAGCAGTGTTGTGGATAATTATATTACGTGCAATTAGTATTTTGTACTAATGAGAACAACCTGTTACTCAAATCTGATAGCGGATATTTAGTGTCATGGATAATGAGACCTCAGGAAATTAGCGATTGTTTGTGTGACCTCCACAGATCGAAACAATTACAGATGGAATATAGATTACACCAATGAAATGCTGATGGTTTATCACAATAAAAAAAGAACTTTAATGAACATCTACATTGCATTGGGGCGTTTCGGCCAACCAAACTGCCCTCTATGTGATTTGGCAGAACGAATGAATAGAGCTCATCTCCACCGTTGCTTGGCACATCAGAATCTGGGTCATTGGCGAATTTGAGACGGCGAGATATTGGCAAGCGAGAGAACTCTTAAGTTAATGACCACGGTCAACTTTGTTGAACTCTTTTGTGTACAGTTTCATTTTTTGTTCTGTATTTAACTCGTTTTCGTATTGTCTTGCTATTGGTAATAAAAACACTGTCAACATTTCCGAATGTACTATTGATGTGTTTTATAATTCATTGAATGTTTCCGACTCATAACAAACATGGTAGCTTATAAATAAGATCTTTCATGTAATTCTATAGAAATCGCATGCCTTAATAATATGATATAGAATAAATTATCAGCACATGTCTAATCATATTATCATGTCCATCATAATGTAGATTTCATGTGAACATACAGATATCATGGATTCTATATCATGATAGACATATGAACATATAGATAACATGGACTCCATATCACAATGGACATCTGAATATATAGATATTATGGATTCTATATCACAATGGACATGTGAATATATAGATATCATGGATTCTATATAATGATAGACGTGTGTCATAATTACTCTATATCATGAGCACATGTCCATCATGATATAGAGTAATTACGGCACATGTTCAATGTCATGAAAACTTCTAATTTAAGAGCCCCAAGTGATTTCTTCTTATAGTATCAGTGTCATTATCGAAAACAGTCATTGAATGTAAATAACAAACGGTTGACAGTGTAAAATGAACTTGATTACAGATTAAATGTTTATCGTGCTACGAATGTCTCGTACATCTTTATTTGAAACTAAATAAAAAATTATAATCTTTTTCTTTATTTTCATGTAATATCACTCGCTGATGTTATTATGTGCGATAAACAATTATTCTGTAATCAAGTCCGTTTTGCACTTTTACACTGTCAACGTTTTTGAATGTAGCAGTGACATGTTCTTTAAAATTATTGAATATTTCCGACTTATAACAAATATGATGGCTTGTACACAAGATCTGTCAAGCAATACTACAGAAAGAAATCACATGACTTAATAATATGATATGGAGAGAATAATCGTTACATGTGCAATTCAGCGTCGTTGAAGCTTCACATTTAAGAACTTCACGGAATTTCTTTTTATAGGACTACATGGGATTTCTTTCTTTGGTATTGCATAAGAGATCTTGTTTATATGCCCTCATGTTTGTTATAAGTCAGAAACATTCTATGATTTTAAAGAACACATCAGTAGCTTATGGGGCTATATTAAAATGAACATGAACATAAATAATGTCAATGAACATAAATGATGAACCGTTGACAATGTAAAATTGCAGAACGTGTAAAACGAACTTGATTACTGGTTAAATTTTTATCGTGCAATGAAAGCCTCGTGCATCTTTATTTGAAACTGAAAAAAAAATTAGAATGTTTTTCTTTATTTTCATGTATTATGTGCAACAATTTAAAAAATGTAAATTTTAAAATTCAATTTCAAATATTTGATGCATCAGCCTTTCGTAACACGATAAACATTTAATCAAGCCCCTTTTATATATTTTGAAGTTTTACGCTGTCAACGTTTCTGAATGTACCACTGATGTGGTTTTTAAATTCATTGAACGTTTCCGACTTATAGCAAACATGGTGGTTTAGAAACAAGATCTCACATATTATCTTACAGAAAGAAATTACATGCCTTAATATTATGATATGAAGTAAATAATCTTTACCCACTGTCCAATCTAGCGTAGTGGATGCTTCCAATTTAAAAACTATTTATTTGGCTACATTAAAAATGCTAATTATAAGTTGCCATTATCGTAACCAGTCAATGAACATAAATAACGAACCTTTGACAGCATAAAATTGCAAAAACGTGTAAAACGAACTTGATTACAGGTTAAATGTTTATCGCTCTACAAAAGGTTCATATAGTACATCTTTATTTGAAACTAAAGAAAGTTTTTCTTTATTTTCATGGTATATCACTCACTGATCTTATTATATGCAACAGTCTTCAAAATGTAAATTTTAAAATTCATTCATTCATTTATGTTGATACTGTATATAAGGCTTGTAAAAGTTCTTTTGGGGTCTGATGGCAGAGTGACTAACTTTCTGGTGCTCGGTTTCGGTGTCACAGGTTTCGGTAAAGAAACCTGTGACACCGAAGCTGCGTGTAACCTGTGTTTATCTGCATTTTTTACCCTTTATCATGACTTTTCGTTTTAAGATATGGGTTCATGGACTTGGTCTAGATGTTGCTATCGACCAAGTGGAATAAGAAACAACATGTGTTTAAGTGATTCGGTTTTCTGTTTTCTTAATTAATTATTTTTATTAACTTATTTAATTCAAATTTACTTTATTCATTAAATCTTACTTTTAATAACTGTAAAAAAATGTCTTTGTCATCGTATATTTTACAATTTATTGTATGTTAACATTGCCGTAAGATTATGTATGTTGCCGTAAGATTTATTATAAAGGCGCCCCGAGGCGTTATAAACACTTGAGAGATGAAATGTAAACTAGCAACCGCAGAGTTATTTCTTTGGGGTGTCTGATCATGCTGAAATGAGCATTTATATGTTTAAAGTTTTTCTCATGTGGGCCCGTCTTAGAATAGCTTCAATGTTGCACATGCATGTCGTAAAAGGTGACTAAAATGGGTACCCAGTGCTCGGTATATAACCGGGAGGGGTAAAGCCAGACTTCTACCTTTGGGTGCCCTATGTTTTTGTACCGCAAAGTGAAGGTCAAAAAGAAGCTGCATTTCTTACCCTTGATCATGACTTGTCGTTTTAAGATATGGGTTCATGGACTTGGTCTAGATGTTGCTGTCGACTAAGTAGGATAAGAAACAACATATGTTTAAAGTAATTCGTTTTACTATTTTTTTTATTAAATAGTAAAACTATATACTATATCTTATTTAATTCAAATTTTGATTATTTATTAAATTTTACATTAAATAATTGTAAGAAAAATTTTTTGTAATCGTATATTTTACAATTTATTGTACATTAATATTGCAATGCTAGTTGATATGTTGCCGCATGATTACAAAGGGGCCACTAGGCTTTAAAAACACTTGAGAGATGAAATGTAAACTGCAACCGCAGAGTTATTTTCTTCGGGTCCTTTTGGGTGCTGATCGTATGTACTGGGGGTATGTACTACGGGCCCTTTGGGGTGCTGATCGTATCAGGCCCATTTCAGCATTATCGTATGCACTAATCATGCTGAAATGGGCCTGATGGCCGAGTGGCCAGTGCTCTGGCACTCGGTACTACAATTATCGGGTTGGAATCCTGGCGTCACAGAGCCCAATCAAACTTCTCACCCACATCATTACCAAATTTTAAAGGGGCAACTCAGCTGTGATGTGGTGGGTGTAGTAGTAGTAGTAGATCATGCTGAAATGAGAAAGACTATAAAAATTTAAGTGAATTTTGAGTTGTGTTTAAATAAAAGCAACACAGTACATTTTGAGAGCTTTTTTTGTTGTTGCTGTTGTTGTTTCAGAGTGTGTTTTTTGGGAAATGAATAACTATCTTTTTGTGGTAATAAAGCCACTCGGAGACACATCGCCAAATATATCTCGAAGAAAGACGGTAGATGTTAACCTCAAAATTATGTTGATTCTGAATTGGAGAGGGCTGTCTAATTTATAATTATTCCATAGTTTTAAGCATCAGG
This sequence comes from Caerostris darwini, assembly GCA_021605075.1. Lineage (NCBI taxonomy): Eukaryota > Metazoa > Arthropoda > Arachnida > Araneae > Araneidae > Caerostris > Caerostris darwini. Next base: position 86,566 of record BPLQ01007036.1, on the reverse strand, counting down.
GCAGCTTAAAGGGCATTTTTTAACTAGCATCAATATTTAATAGCCAGAAAATTTTAAGATTTTTTACTCTATATATTAATAGGATGAGAACAGTGTCCTTGATAAGAAAACATTTAATTATACACTGACATAGGTTGTTTTTACTCGTCATACTAGAACTTCACTGGACTGGAGAATTGAGAATAGAGAACAGGAGTGGCCAACCCGCGGCACGCCTTGAAGACATTTCCACCGCGTGAGATTTATCACACTTTTACAAAATATATTTTATAATGGCCAGAGTAGTGAAAACCAATGTATTAAAAATACATTACTTGTTCATACATATATTCAAAAATGAACTGTCGAAATTATGAGAAAAAATTAACTTTGATTTTGAAATAGTATTCTTGCGAATATATGACAAATATTGCCTGTTTTATTTATGAGTTCGCAGAATATTTAAATTATATTTTGCTAACTCATAACGATGGCTGCGCATCTTGGAACATATAATATATAACAGGTTCTATGTTTCACTTTAAATGACCTCAGTGACGCAGTGACCATCCCTAGATATGCACAGTTGATTGTTAATAGCGGAGCAAACCAGATTCTCAGTTTCAAGTTGTTAGCCCTTTTGGCTCAACTTACAACTGAGAACAATTTTTTTTTTCTAAAATGAAATTTGACCCAACACAAAACACATTCAAACATAACGGACGCTAACCTGCAACACCCATTACAATGTGCAAATACCCAAAGTGAGATCGATTTTCAAAAGCTAAGTGAAAGAGTAGAGAAACAAATATCGAACTAGTAAAATAAATATTTTTTAATGATTTCATTTTTTATTTCGTTTATATTTATATATTTTTTTATATTTCATTTGTAGTGTTATATATTACTTTACAATGCGTTTAGTATCATTATTATTATATTATCTATGATTACATGCAAGAATAATAGTGAACACGATAATATTAACTGATTATGTTTCAATTTTTCACTCCAAAAAATATTATATATATAGAGTGTGTCTAAATCTAATATGGGGATATATAATTTTAAATGTGGTCTATGATGCATTTCCAAAGTGGCCAGCAACATCATTTGGGTTAGCCACCCCTGATACAGAATATAATGCCTTTACATGAATTCTCTCATCTTTGGCTTGACGAAAGGAACACACTAATTAGATATTATTGTTATAAAAAAATCATAACATTCTTATTTCTTTATTATAAATATGAATAACAAAATTATTCTGTATAATGTATATTAATCTGTATATTGGGATATATCATTTTAAATGCGGCCCCTGGAGTTAGGATGCATTTCCAAAGTGGCCAGCAAGATCATTTGGGTTGGCCATTCCTGATATAGTACATAATGCCTTTAAATGAATTCTCTCCTTTCTGGCTTGATGAAGGAACACATTAATTAGATATGATTGTTATAAAAAAAATCATAACATTCTTATTTCTTTATTATAACTATGAATAACATAATTATTCCCACAATTTAACATAGAATTATAAGAAAGTTGTAAAAGTTATATTTCAGGCTCCTGAACTCAGCAATTCCATGAGAATCCTAGACTTTTGCTCATTCTTCTCCGAATCCTTCTGATCAGGAGGATTCTCAGGCTCCTTTTCAGGCTTTGACGATGGAGCCTCAGTAGTAGTAGGAGCCTCAGTAGTAGTAGGAGCCTCAGTAGTAGTAGGAGCTACAGTAGGTGACGTTGAACCCTCAGAAGATGTCGCTGGAGCCTCAGTAGGCGTCGTTGGAGACTCAGATCCACCTGTTGTACTGTCTGTACTTGGACTTGTAACAGGGGCTACAGTAGTTGTTACTACATCTGGAAAGTAAATAAGTAATATAATTTTTTTTTTCAAGTCAATTCCTACTTTTTTTTTTTACTATATTGCAGAAAGTCCTTTATAAATAATTTTCATTCATTTATCCACTACAAGTGTTTCAAGTTACACAGTGTTATCCACTACAAGTTCAAAAAAAGTGCATTTGAACTTGAGTGGATGAATAAAAAGTATTTTATTAACGATTGAAAATTTGAACAAAATATATATTGGGAGAGTATGAGCGAATAGAAGGAATTGAAAAAAAAAAACAAGTAACATAAAAAAAAATTTTAAACTCAATTCCTAATTTTTTTTAACTATATAGCAGAAAGTCCTTTATAAATAATTTTTATTCTTTTTTTTAAGTTTATCTGGCGCATCTATTGGTAGATATATGTAACTTTAATCTAAAAAAAAACTGAAATTAATTAATTAAATTTAATGAATGAATTAATATTTGAAAAAACTGTATTAACATGCAGTGTTATCCATTACAAGTTAAAAAAAAATTGATTTGAACTTGAGTGGATAAATAAAAAGTATTTTATTAACGATTGAAAATTTGAACAAGATATATATATAGGTAGACTGTGAGCTAATAGAAGGAATTGAAAAAAAAAAAAAAATCAGAAAGAATTAGAAGGAGCATTGACTTTCAAAATATTTTGTAATTCCCTTCTGTTGTTCAGTCTGATAGTTTTCGGAAAAAATAAAATAACAAAACTAAAATAACAAAATTCCTAAATTTTTTAAAAAAATTCGTTTTTCTGAAAAATGTTGTTTACAATTTGAATGATATTCATCAAAAAAGGTTTTAATGACACATAAGTCTTTTTGAGTAAAAATTTATTCCTTGAATAATTCTTTTTTTTTTAAATATGTCGGTTTTTTTTCCCCCAGTTTTTAAAGCTGCAAATTTTTATATAAAAAAAAATCACTTTTATACCAGTATGACCTCACGATAGCAGTGGCACTCTTGTGTCAAATACGGAAGTAGTTTATATTTATTTTATAATGGCCAAAGTAGTGAAACCAATGTATTAAAAAAAAATACATTATGCGTGCATCCCTATATTCAAAAATTAACTGCCGAAATGATGAGAAAAAGTTAACTTTGATTTTAAAATAATATTCTTGCGAATATAGGATAGATATTGCCTGTTTTATTTATGAGTTTACAGTTAGGAGTTCGCAGAATAATTAAGTTATATTCTGCAAACTCATGAGGCGTATTCATTTTGAAACGTCTAATGCATCAGGTTCTATGTTTCATTTTAAGTGATCTCAGTGACTCGTAGTTGAAGTTGTTAGCGCTTTTAGTTCAACTTACATATGCTAATTGTTTTTTTTCTTCTTAAAATGAAATTGACCAAACACAAAACACACTTAAACATAACGGACGCTAACCTGCAACACCCATTACGATGAACAAATACCCAAATTGAGATCAATTTGCAAATGCTAAGTGAAAGAGTGAAGAAATAAATATCGCACTAGTAAAATAAATATTTTTTAATGATTTCTTTTTTTTTAGATCGTTTTTATTTTTATTTTTTTTTTATATTTCATTTTTAGTATTATATACTATGTGGAAGAAAGTGACGGGGCACGACACTATAACGACATAAACCCATATTTATTAAAATTAATAGGAGGTAGGGCCTCCTTTGGCTGCGATCACAGCTGCAACACTTCTGGGCATGCTTTCCACTAAATTAGACATAGTGGCAAGAGGAATTTCCATCCAAATGTTTAACAGGAAGTTCCATAGTTCAGGCTTGCTTTTGGGGAGTGGGGTGCAGGCCCTCAACCGACGGTCCAATTCGTCCCAGAGATGTTCAATTGGGTTAAGATCAGGGCTCTGCGCCGGCCACTCCATGCGTTTAACGTTGTTGTTCCCATACCAATCAAGAGTCCTCCTTGCAACATGGCATGTTGCGTTGACGTCTTGACCGCAATCATCCATACCGTACGTTGCCCACAAGGTAGGGAGGACATGATTGTCGAGAATATCACAGTATCTATCAGCATTCATCGCACCATCAACCTTCACCAGTGGGCCAGCCCCATACCAGGAGAGACAGGCCCATACCACATACCAAACAAACTTTACAGTTGGGACGACACACTCGGGCAAAAGGCTTTCTCCTGGTAAACGCCATACCCAAACACGTCCATCGGAACGGAAAAGGGTAAATCGTGACTCGTCACTCCAAAGGACGCGTTTCCACTCATCCAGAGTCCAAGTACGGTGGTCTTTGGCCCTTCGAAGGCGCTCTTTCTTGTCGGTTTTCGTAATCAAAGGCTTATGGGCCGCCAAACGTCCAGTGTAACCTAACTTTTGGGCCTCGATACGAAGAGTCTTGGTCGAAACGGTCACACCTGTGACTTGTCTAAACTCATTACCGATGTTATCCATGGATGTTTGACGGTTACTTCGAATCTCCCTGCCGAGCACCCGCCGGTCCCTGCTGTTGAGAACTGTAGGTCGTCCACTTCGGGGTTTGTTCTGACAGTGTTCCTCATTCTTGTAGCGACACACAACACGTGCTACAGTTGATTTTGAGCAGTTACGGAGACGGGATACCTCCCTAATTGACACCTTGGTAAGATGCAATCCAACCAACACACCTTTCTCGAACTCAGACAACTCTTCCCGTGGCGGCATCTTGACAAAAACAACTCTAGTCGACTCCACAGAGTATTTATAGGATATGTCTGACACGTGATACCTATTATTGCGCATGTGTCAGCTGTATTGTCGACTTTTCTACTTTTCGAGGGGTGTCCCGTCACTTTCTTCCAGATAATGTATATTTCTTTATAATGTGCATTTAGTATTGTTAGTGTTATATTATCTATATTTACATTTAAGAATAATAGTAAACACAAAAGTAATAGCTCATTATATTTCAATTTTTTACTCCAAAAATGTCTAAAGCAAGTCTAAATCTGATGTGGGGACAAATTATTTTATATGCGGTCCGCTGAGTTATGGTGCATTTCCAAAGTAGCCCGCAAGACCATTTGGGTTTTCCACCCCTGCTATAGAGATTCTTCAGGAAATAATCTGATTTAAATAAATTAAAAAAATAAGGATGGATATTTTTCGATTTTTGAATTTTAGATAAAAAAATGTAAAGTAGAACTGTTTTTTTTTTCAAAGTTAAAGTAACTATTGTGGAGATGTTTGCTTCTTATCTTCTGTTTTTCATATCAAAGAAAACATTTTACTGTTGCGATAGGCTTTAATGATTGTGAGGAGCCGATGTGGTATGTGGTAAGGTGGTGAAATTTCTTTTGATGATAAAGCAACATTTTCTGTTGCATACGATAAGCAGCAGTTAATTTTTTGTGTTTATTTTTGTAACTACGACAGTTTTAAATTATCATTCGCTTACCTGTAGATGATAAATTTTGAGAAATTTTAGAATCAATTGCGTTATGCGTACAAGATACATGCAAATTTAATTACTACTTTAATTTAGAAAATATTGAAAAGTATGTAATTAATCCTTTATTTAAATGCAGTGAAAGGAGTTAATCATTTCATTTGTTGCTATTAGATTTCCTTAATAAAGATGGTGTCCATGGTCTTATTCTGACCAGCAAAATTCTACCGTAGGGCTCCTTAGAAAATGCAAAATATCTCTATATCTATCTATATTTATATCAATGTATATAATTATTCTGTACATGTGTTTGTCAATGAACTCCTCCTAAATGTCTGGGCCGAGTATGACGAAATTTTGTGTCTGGGTTTGAGGGGGTCATTGGATGATTTAGATTTACAATTGGACCCGGTAGGTGGTCTTCTACAATCAGGTTCTTCTGTAGGTGTGTTTGTGCCTGAACTCCTCCTAAACGTTTGGACCAATTATATGAATTTTTTGCGTGTGTTTGACAAAAAAATGTAGAGTGTTTTTATGCTATCCCATTTTTGTAAGTCGCCACCAGTTGGTGCTGTAGTATATCAACTTCTATACCGTTCAACCAATCGCTATGAAAATTGGTAATAATATGTATTAGAGTATGGAAAATAGTTTCGTGCTATCCATTTTATTGTTATTTCCCACCAGACAGTACTGCAGCATTTTATCTTATACACCGTTCAAACGATATCTATGAAAATTAATATGCACATATATTAGTACACGGAGAACATGTTTGCGATATGTAATTTTCTACAGTGCATTTTTCTTAGCAGGACAACTTATGCTGGGTTCTGCTAGTTATATATATATATATATATATATATATATATATATATATATATATATATATATATATATATATATATATATATATATATCATCTTTATTCTATATATTCCAATATATATATATATATAAAGTAAAATATCTAGATGTACTTTTCACAGATGAGACTACCTTTACACACCTAATTGAATTTTTAATTTAAACATTTTTTATGTGTGGACCACCATTAACCCACATGTTATACAGAAGGAGCGGTTATCTGTTTAATATGTGGAAGGGTATTGCAATTTATTTCCTTATTGGCGCATAATAGAAAAATTTACATACTTGTTTTAATTAATTAAATCTCAATTCAAAAATGAATTTTTAAAGTGCCCCGTTTTTTTTAGATAATGATAGACTGCTTTTATTGATTTACAAAATGGTTTCAGTTTCACTTTTGGCGAACTTTTAACTAAATTAAGATTAATATTGAGTGTCGAGGGGAATATTCGTTTCCTTTGTGTAGAAAAATATTTTGCAATGGTTGTAACAAAAGATCTAAAGTTATTCTGAGATTAAAAATGTGATAAAAAAAAATTGTGAAATTATATTAAACTAAATTGAAAGTGAAAATTACCTATCGTATCACCGCTTTGATTGATACGAGATTTACTTAAAACCCACTTCTGAATTTTGTTGATTTATCTATTCAGTAAAATAAACGAAGTATACAACAAAATCAGTATATCGTACGAAACTTAGTCGCATATTAAATATTTAAGAGTTTTTTTAAGATTTAATTATTTTTAATTTCTTTAGAGACGAGATTAAAATAAAGAAATCTTTTGTTTGAATACATTTGCCGTTAAGTCGTTTAAAGCGGGCTATAATATTTATTTTAATAAGGGGCTCTCAGAAATGAAAAATTAGTTATTTTGGCAAAAGTAGTGTTTTGTTTCCGGCAATACAGAAATTTAACGAATATAAATTTATTCATTATCATTGACGTCAACATTATAATAAATCGAATACATTACTAATACCATATAATTGAGTACTAAATGCAGTCATTAGCAGAAATTTGTTGGTGTTTAACCATTTGTAAATAATATCACAATCCCAATATTTAAAATTTCATTTGATTGTTCATAGTTTAATAAAAATATATATGCTATATATTTTCTAATGCAGCTGGTAAGCATTTAGACATGGACGTCTTAAGGCCAGCGCTGCACAGACGTTACTCACTTTGCATTACCCAGGGGGCGCGTGTCACTTGAAGATAAGCTACGGACGCGGAATAACAAGCCCCCGTAACGCTCTACGATCCTATTAGATCGGGACCTACGTTTTAAAGTGGATTCCGAACCACTACACACATCCATAGCACTGCCGGGACTCGAACCCGAAACCTGTGGTACCGAGCGCCAGAGCGCTAGCCACTCGGCCATTCTGGCCCATATATATATAAATACATATATTATTTTTACTAGGTTACTGGTATTATAACTTCTTTTGTGTTTGAATGCATGCACACCATATATTTATTGATGTTATAAAGATATCTATCATTAAAGCTGCCTTTATACATACAATAAACAAGTAATATAAAAAAAAATTTTTTAAGTGAATTACTACTTTTTTTCACTCTATTGCAGAAAGTCCTTTATAAATAATTTTCATTCCTTTTTTTAAGTTTATCTGGCGCCATCTATTGGTAGATATATGCAACTTAAATCTAAAAAAAATTGCATTAATTAATTAAATTTAATGAATTAATTAATATTTGAAAATACCGTATTAACATCAAATGTCATCCACTACAAGTTCAAAAAAAATGTATTTGAACTTGAGTGGATGAATAAAAAGTATTTTATGAACGATTGAAAATATGAACAAGATATATATAGGGAGAGTGTGAGCTAATAGAAGAAATTGAACAAGAATCTAACTTTTTAACAATAATTTCTCATATAAACAAGCCTAAAAACAATATATATGGTTTGAAAATTTTACTTCAAATACGTCGTTACTCAAAAGTGTCAGATGTATTTGTATGTGATGTAGTTGTTTATATGAAGTATATATTATTATTCTGTTTCCGTACAAAAAGCTTTTCAACAGTTATTCTAATATTCATATATATATATATATATATCTTCTTTAAAACTGAAATTTTTACAGATGATTATTTTTTTTAAAATTCCATAAAAAATATGTAAGAGATGCTCATCAATACTGTCATATTATGTCCAGATGTACATTTACATAAATTGCACACTAATTATAGGAGCTATTGTGAACATAATGCCTTATCTTTCATTTTTAAAATCTGTATTTCATATTGTAAAGTTTTCAGATTTATCAAGTGATGCAAAACAAAATATATGTTTTTATATTTTCTCCTTTAATCTGGTAGTCCTAGTTAACTACTTTTCACTAGAAATAGAGATAAGTCTTTTTTTAAGTAACCTAAATTTGCGATGAAATTCAGGAAATTATCTCTAAAACCTTGTCTGATAACGACAAAGAATTTTTCCAAAGTACACTTTAATTTATCATTAAAATAGCTACTGATAGAGACCTGATCTTAAACACTTTTATTTCTAAAGAAACTAAGTTTAATTCCCAAATCATTAACATCAAATAACAAATTATAAACGCGGTATTATTATAGTTGAGTAAAATGAACAATCAATAAGCAAATTCATTACCTGGTTTCTTATTTTTGTATACGATCACAGTTATAGTTAAAGCAAAAGCAACAATGAACAACACGGTGGATAAAATGATTAACTTCTGTTCCAGACCTGTCCTAGACGTCCACCACCCTCTGCAATAGAAAAAAAATATCATAAAAAACTTGCAAAAAGTAACATTTTCTATATTGTAACATCAATAATACGTATTCAAAATTTATATAAGTTAGTATAAATTTGAATACGTATTATTAATAAGTTATATTTAAAATATAAAATGAACACATCATCATCAATATCACAATATCCCAGGGTAGATCAAGGCTTTCCTCTGGGTGACAATGGTCCTTAACCTTCAGTACAGTGCAATCTTTTTCAATTGCATCTATGCATCGCAACTTGGGTCGTCCTCTTTCTCTTTGTCCCTGTGGCTTTGCCAAAACGAGCCATTTTTAATCATTCATTCCAAATATATAAGCAGCCCAGTTTAATCTGTTGATCTTAATAAATTTTATAATATTTAGGTCTATATAGCATTTATAAATTTCTGCGTTGTACCGTTTTGTTCAACAACCACTTTCTCTAACACCTCCAAGAATAGCCCTTAAAATCTTCCGCTCAAATATACCCAAATGGGCCTCATCAGATCTTGCCAAAATCCATGTTTCAGAGGCATAGACCAAAATAGATCTAATAAGGGTTTTATGTAACAAGAATTTCGCTTTCTGCATATGAACTGTGATTTTAACAGATGTCTTAACCCATAAAAGGCCTTATTGGCAGACACAATTCAGTATTTTATTTCAGGTAAGATGTTATTATGACAATTAATTTCTATAAAATGAACACAATAATGAATAAAAAAATTTGTACCGCTTTTAAGTCAACATATTATTATTTTTACTAATTATATTTTTACTAATATAATTAGTAAAAATAATAATATGTTGACTCATACAACATATTTTTACTAATACAACATATTTTTACTAATTATTATTAAAATGACTAAAAAAATATAGCAAAAAAAAAAGAATTTCAGTATATTCTTAGACTGAATAATACTCCATATTTGTAATACTCCATATTTGTAATACCCCATATTTGTAAATTCCATATTTGTAATACTCCATACTGAATAATACTCCATATTTGTAATACTCCATATTGAATAATACTCCACATTTGAATTTTTATTTTCTATAAATGTCAGGAACATTATATATTTCATTATTTAAAACTGTAATCTATACTTCAATATAGTATCAAGTGCTAAATGCATATGTGATTCTTATATACGACTCTATAGATGCTCTTATACTTGTAGACTTAGACCGTCTACAAAACAGTATACAAGAATCACAATTATAAATGAAACATTCTACTTAAATTTAGTACTATTATACTAGTACTAAATTAAGTAGAAGTGTTTTATTTATAATTTTTTATAATATACATGAGATTATATTTCCTAAACTAACTTTTTTCTGTCTGTCTTCAATATTGTCACTAGCCTTTTCTCAAAGTCCGTTCTAGAATTCTGGACTATTGCATACCAAATTTTGATTCTTACTTTACTGTTGATTTTGCAGAATATATTTTTTTAGTATTTCCAATGAAATTATTTACAAATAATAATTCTTCTTAATGAAGTTTTTTACAAGAATCTAAAAGTTATTAGACTGTTAAACATAACTGTTCGGCTTAATTTAATATTCGAAAGTTTTAATTAGAATTTTATTCGTTTAAAACTGAAAAATATTTCAATACATTGATTCTTAATCATGAAATGAAATATCTGCATGAATAATTATTTTTTATACTACATTTTGTAGGAAAATGGTTTCACATGATTTTAGAAATCCTTGATATTTTCTATGATAAAACTAATTAGATTTGGTGAATCCTGTATTGAAAGGAATTTTTTTATAGAACATTTTGTATGATATTGGCTTCACATGATTGGAGACTATGATATTTTCCATGAAATCAATCAGATTTGGTGAATCCTGTATTGAAATCAATGTTATTCATCAAGGACTTTGTAATAACACTATTATAACTGAATGACGCTCTTGATGTTAAGAATGAAGGAAATGTCTTCCAGTAGAATTTTTAAAGAAAATTATTCCAAATTTTCCAACTTTTCTTATTTCCAACTGCACGAAATATGAAACATTTTTATATAATCTCTAAATCACTTTTGAATCCAGTGAATACAATACATTTCACCCAATTTAAACTGCTTTCTTTATTAAGTACATGCTATCTAGGCATACTGTCATTCATATATAAGCTGGGCAAGAATTTTAATTGAAATATAGTTGAATCTTCTGTTCATATCTGTTGAATTAATTTCTCCGTTTTTTATTATCTACAAAATATAGATTTATTGAATTTATCTACATACATTCAAGCTATTCTACAACATCTATATGCTACAAGCGATAGAGTAAAAGGTTAATGAGTTTACCTATCTGTATAATCCACAGAACTGGTTTGGCTTCCCGAGTCGGCGTCCGATACGTGTCTCAGTTTACCAAACGTTTGGGGGCGGCTAAACAAATTTATTTTCTCTCAGAACCCAATTAAAAATAAACTATTCTACAGAAGGGGAATTACAAAAGAATCGGAATAGAAATGGTACAAAAAGTATTTATCTACTTATGTAAATAATAAATTCTATTCATATAAGTCAGTTTGAAATATCGGTTTCAGGTCTGATTTCAGACAGAATCTGCCATATTAATATGCTACAACAGTAATAAGAGACCCTTAAGGGATATGTGCTATTTCAAATAAACATAACGAAGGATTTTCGATAAAATACCAGAAACATTCAATGTTAAACCCAATCGCAAAATTTCAATGTCGTTGAAATTTTGAGATTGGGTGAAGCTAAATTTTTTATTCAAATTTGATGTTTATTTTTTTATTTGATTTTTTTCAAATTTGATTATTATTTATTTATGGATTTCATTTTTAAAAGGAACAAATAATTTTTTTAACAAAAATAAATTTAAAATTTAAATTTAAAATACCTAAATTTAATATTTTGCTTATTAATTTTTTAAAATTATTGTGTAATTCATAAACTTCGATTTTATAGCTTTAAGAAAAGGCTGTGTAATTTAAGATGTTCAATTATCTCTAGTACTATGTTTACACAATTACAAATTTTTATGAAACTGTTTATTTATTGTCAATATACTAAAAAATCATTGTGATCTTAATCCTGCTGTTTTTTTGGTATTTGTTTTTCTATCAACACTTATTAGTTGTTATATATATGTTATAAATAAACAGTTACCCTCATACTTCGCCACAATAAGTGATGAATTTAATGTGCTTCTATATCATAACTGGTTAAAATAAGACATTTATAACAAAGTATGAGAATGACGGTATATTAGGATGGCAGTTAAACTATTATTAATTGCATGTTGACATTTAAAAAAATTCAGTTATAATTAATACGTAGAAAAACGTTATTGAATAAGAAAATTTTGAATATGATTTGGGGATTGTCTTTATAACCTTGAAAAGGCTTCATGGCTGTCTTTATAACGCTGGAAAGGATAACTACACACAAAAAAAAAAATCTTAAAAAAATATATTGATGCTTGTCTTTATAATCCTGCAATGGATATATAAATGGCTCTATTAAATTGTTCAAATTAACCATTTGAACAATTTTACGTTTTCTAATGTGATAATTTACGTGGCCCAACTCTTAATAAACTACGAGTATAATGAAAAATTACTTATAAAGAAAAAATCTATGTCTTATTACACAATAGAAATTTGTACACTAACTTGTCTCAATTTTAAAAAAAAACGCTTAACTTGTATAAGAATGCATCTTAAAATAAATATTAAAATTAGTGTCACATTAGCATTGAATTAAATAAACTTCAATAAAATATCTATGGAAGCGAAAGAAATAAAAATATCTTCATTTAATAAAATAAACAGTAAAATTTTATTTAAAGAATTTTTGTTTGAAACCGTTATCGATTATAAAAACATTTGAATCTTGTATATTTGAAATGAAAATGAAACCAATTCAAACAAATTATTATTATCGAGTTCAAACACAAATTCTAGATTTTCTACATGAAGTTTTTATACTTACTTTAACATACTTTTGTTAAATTCTATTTACTTACATCAATTCGATTGTAGGAAATTCTAGGCTGGAAATTAGATAACAATTTTATCACATTATTTTAAAACTGCACATTCTTCTATTTTCAAGAATATGTAAAGTGAACATTATTTAAAGATAAATATTCTTTTTTTTTTTAATTTCATTATCAGATTAATGCTAAAGCAAATAAATTTCTAATTTACTGCATTCGTAAACCCATTAAATATCCTTCAACGACTTTTATTTGTATATATAATATAAGATTTTTGAGCTTTATGTATATATATATATCTAAAGCTCAAAACATATATATATATATATATATATATATATATATATATATATATATATATATATCAGAAATAGAAAATTAAAAATCAGATCAGAAATAGAAAATTTCGGTAATTCTATATAATATTAATTCTATATAATATATATATATATATATATTATATAGAATTAATGAAATTTTCTATTTCTGATCTGAGATTCAATAGAAAATTCTAAGAATGGAAAGAACGGATTATACTCTTGTTATCTGCTCGTTCATTTTAATACAATTGCATTAAAAAAATGAACGAATAAATATGGTGCATGTATAGTAACGAACTATTTTTGTTATTATGCAGGAATCAGAGATTAATAAAAATTAGAGAATAATCAATATAGAATATATTATGCATTAATCAATATAGAATAATAGATACAGGAAACATTATGCATTAATCAATTAAAGGTTATTAATTAGAGATAAATCTTTTAGAGATTAATCAATTAGAGATTCAACCAGATATTAATCAATTCGAGATTATTCAGTTAGAGATTAATCAATTAGAGTTTATTCAATTGGAAATTAATCATTTAAAGTTTATTCAATTAGAAATTAATCAATTAAATATTAATTAAATTCTTCTTTGATAACTTATTTAATTAATAAAACATCAAAGGAGATAATTTTTATTGCTTAATTTGAGGCTAATAGTAACACAAATTTTTTGAACATTTTTATTTTAAAGATACAAAATGCATAAATTATTTGCATTTAATAATTGAATATACTTCAAAAATTCTAATAAAAACTATTGATTATTATTATTAGCAAATTATTGACTAAACTGAGGCTAATAGTAACACAGATATTTTTTATTTAAATTTTTTGAAAACTTTTATTTTAAAGATGCAAAATTCATAAATTATTTGCCTTCAATAAATGGATATACTTCGATAAAATGTAATAAAAACACTTCCTATTCTATTTTATCAATACAAATGATCCAGATTAAACTAAAAAAAGTTACTTTCCGTAGCAAATTTTTGCAATTTTAACAAAAACTGAGCCATTTGCAGAATTACAAGAACACGAAAATCTTTTCAAATCTTAAGATTTAAACATTTGACCTCATTAAAATATTAACCTCTTTTTAAATCAATGCTAAATGCTAATTTACCTGCAGTCCTTGGGCTCGTTAAAATACGGCATATCGAAGTAAAATGTCTAAAGTGAGAGCGACGCCACAAAGGAGAAAATGAGAAAGATGGCCGCTAAGGTTTGCTTAAGCCAGCGATAAGGCATAACGAAAGGGGACTTTGACCATCTACCTGACGCTTCTATATCATAAGATAGGGAGATAAAATCCATATTGCAGACTCGAGTTGGTGACTCAAAACGCGCGAATAGTTCAATACCTAAAAGTATTAGTTTTATTTCAGTGGATTGGATTACTAAAATATATCTGCTATTGCAAAAGGTCTTTATAATTGCATAGATAGTCTGCAATTTCTCATCTCGATATGAATTTTAGAGTATCAATTTTTTTTTAAATGTCGGGGAGTTTTTATATGCAGTAAGGGGGGTAATAACGTATAAAGTGATGCATTTGTATATATAATATATATATATAGGGGCTATAATATATATATTTATCTATAATATATTATACAGTATTAATGCCGAATGTCTATTTTTATTAATATTTTTTTTTCTAATGCAGATAGCAAATACTTAGACAGTTGTATTTGATGCCATAAGGCAAGCGCTGCACCGCTTTTACTCACTTAGCACAACCCAGGAGGGGCGTGTAGCTTGAAGATAAGCTAGGGGCGCGGAGTAGAAATACCACCACAACGATTTACGATCATGTTAGACCGGGACCTACGGGTTAAAGTGGATTCCGAAACACTACAAACATACATTTCACCGCCGGGACTGGAACCTGAAACCTGTGGTACCGAGTGCCAGAGTGCTAGCCACTCGGCCATCAGGCCCTATTTTTATTAATATGAGTAATGGTAGTAATAATAATAATGGAAGAGATAACGTAAAACTGGTCATCTAGATTTTATTTTTATCATCTTTTTTTGATTTCTGGAGTGATTTTATTGTTGTGGGCACCTGATGGTGTGATTAGCACTCTGGCGCT
Source organism: Caerostris darwini (assembly GCA_021605075.1). Lineage (NCBI taxonomy): Eukaryota > Metazoa > Arthropoda > Arachnida > Araneae > Araneidae > Caerostris > Caerostris darwini. The sequence goes on along the minus strand of BPLQ01007036.1, from coordinate 71,254 downwards.
CTGTGCCACAGGTTTCGGGTTCAAGTCCCGGTGGGGCCATGGATGTCTGTAGTGTCTCGGAGCCCACTTTAAACAGCAGGTCCTGGTCCAATATGACGGTAGAGCGTTTTGCGCAGGACTGTCAATCTTCAGTGTCTGGCAGCGCTGGATGGACACCCTATGAATAGGGGCAAAGAGCACATCTTCTGTTGTAATGTAGCATTCTTAGACAGAAATCTGACTGTGCTCCGAGTTGCTGAAGAAGGAAGGCAGTGTCTTCCGCGAGGATTTTTAGGGGCAACTTTGCCATATTTGCTTATCGTATGGGAGAAAACCAGGAAAACTCCTACAAGATAGTCTGACTAACGAGGCAAGATGCTGAACATCACAAATGCCATCAACTCTAATGCTCCCCAACGGCGCATGTTACCACTGAGCCACTAGTCGGGCAAGATTTTATTAATATCAGTGAATTACAAGCAATGGTAATATCTTATATATCCATTTAGTAATCAAACAATTATGAATATCTGCATGGTGTAACAATGATAAACATTAAAATTACTTCTCCTGAATTTCCGTAAGGGATCTTCAAATAAAAAAAAATTTGAACTTGTTTATTTTTAAATATGTGCAGCTTGAAAAAGTGAAAATATTTAAATTGATTGGAAAAACAAAACTGATCGAAGAATGTACATTCTTAGGAAGATTAAGAATTTATTTATTGTTTATTATTGAATTATTTTCTATACATATTTGATTTACTTTCAACAAAAAATCTTCAAAGATCTAAATTAACTAAATTCATCATTCAGAATCATCAAATTTAAAATAATTTTTTATTTTAGGATTGTCTATTATTTTAAAAAGAATTTCATAAATGTGTGTTTTCAGGACATTCCTTTTTCATTTAATTATTCATCTTTAGAAGTATTTACTATAAACTAACCTGAATAAAGAAAGCTAAGAATGCGTCGTATTATCGCCAATACAAATAACATTTTATTCTACAAAAAAAAAAAAAAAACTGATTTTCAACGTGATATTAAAGTGTCAAGGACTGCATCGATAGATTTATTTATTTATTATTTAATTGCTTGAGTCACTCGTATGTACATATCTGTTATTGTAAGTATGTTTTATAATAACGTTTGAAGTTAATATACAAAACTTTTAACTAATTATCTATTTTTATTAACAGTTAGATTTTATTAACATTCATCACCAACAATGGCGCAACAGGCCCATGGTGGGCCAAGGCCTTTCGCCTACTAGCAGATTTCGAGACAATTTTTTTTTACGGGGTAGGGTCGTCAGCCCAACACTCAATAGTTGATTCCGAACTACTACAACTATTCTTGGCACCGCTGGGACTCGAACCTGAAATCTGTGGCACCGAGCGCCAGAGCGCTAGTCACTCGGCTATTCAAGCTTCCTTTGTTAACATTATTTTTATTACAATTTTCCATTTCAGGCAAGCTTATTGTCAATCCAGCAGGCAGGTCTACAATATGAAACACGCGATGTATTATTACTATATTTGTAAGTACAATAATACACGAAAAAGATAGCATTACTAATTTCTCATCTCATTTGAAATTGTATTTCGGCATTTGCATTGACTATTTATTAATGATTAACGTTATTATTTTAAAATATTTTCAATTTTAAAATTTACGGATAAATAAAATTTGTGTTGCTGTCGGGTTTAATCCTCATTGTCCGGCAGTGCGGGGTGGATATCTCCTGAGAAGGATGGAGGGAAAGGGGCAGATTCTGTTGTGATGGAGAACCTGAAGGTAGAAGTCTGACTAGATTCCGAATCGCTGAAGAAAGTGGGCAGTGCCTTCCAGTGGGAATTTTAGAGGGAAATACTTCGCATTTGCGTATCTCACGAGAGAAAGCCCGGAAAATTCAGACCAAGTAGTCCGACTCACAAGGCAAGAGGCTCAACATCACAAATGCCATCGAGTCTACTCGTTTTTTGAAACAGTGTCTACGACAAAGACGACAGCGGATTAAACCTTAGCCCTAATGCTCACCAGTGCCACACGTTGAGTCGGGCAACAATTTTTTCATGTATTGTTTACTACGGATAATATAGAAAATTTCCATCAGATAATTCGGTTATCGAGGGTAAATCGAGTAAATGCCTATTTACTAACGCTCACACAATCACTATCGATTCCTTGTTTAAAAAAGCAGTGACTTCAACACAGACTGCCAGCGGATATCAACCTAAACTTACAGGCATGATAACTGCGTCCATTTACACTGGGGAAAATAATTATAAAGTGTGTGAGGCCTTTGATAAATATTTTAAATATTCGAGCTTTAAATATTTTGAATTTAAATTATTAATGTGCAAATCTTCTTCTTCTTTATTGGCGTAACAGCCCCATGGTTGGTCAAGGCCGCCTGCTACTAGCAGATTTCGAGATAGGAGATTTTCTGCCGAATTTTTTATTACGGGGTAGGGCTGATAACCCTACGCCCAACGTTCTACAGTCATGTAAGACCGGGACCTACGGTTTGAAGTGGATTACGAAGTGGTCCCTACAATATCTAAAGATCCATGCCACCGACGGAACTCGAATCCGAAACCTGTGTCACCGAGTGCCAGAACAGTGTCTAAATCTAAAAACATGAAAAATTCTGATTCCTTTCACATTACTATTATTATTCTAGATTACTTTGTCACATAACTAAATATTTTTCTATAATCAATGGGAAACTTTGAAAATTAATACTATTTTTTTAAAAATTTTAAAATCCAAGTCATATTTTAAATAGATGACCCACGACATTTAAATATTTAAATTTTTGTAGTTCAAAACATATATTTGCTAATTATTTATAGTTTCAGATCAATAAAAAATTGTTTTCAAATTAAATATTGCAAATAATTTTTTTTGAATAAATGAAATTCTACTATCCCTTATTGCCAATATAAAATAAACTATATAAAATATATAATTTATATACCATTTTATTGTGAAAAAAGATTTCGTGAAAGCACAAAATTTGAGAACTACTAAAATAACAAGATACATTCATACTAAGATGCATAACAAGATACATTCATACTAAGATGCATAACAAGATACATTCATACTAAGATGCATAACAAGATACATTCATACTAAGATTCATAACAAGATACATTCATACTAAGATTCATAACAAGATACATTCATACTAAGATTCATAACAAGATTCATTCATACTAAGATGCATAACAAGATACATTCATACTAAGATGCATAACAAGATACATTCATACTAAGATGCATAACAAGATACATTCATACTAAGATGCATAACAAGATACATTCATACTAAGATGCATAACAAGATACATTCATACTAAGATGCATAACAAGATACATTCATACTAAGATTCATAACAAGATACATTCATACTAAGATGCATAACAAGATACATTCATACTAAGATACTAAGATACATTCATACTAAGATTCATAACAAGATACATTCATACTAAGATGCATAACAAGATACATTCATACTAAGATGCATAACAAGATACATTCATACTAAGATGCATAACAAGATACATTCTAAGATGCATACTAAGATGCATAACAAGATACATTCGTACATTCATACTAAGATGCATAACAAGATACATTCATACTAAGATTCATAACAAGATACATTCATACTAAGATGCATAACAAGATACATTCATAATAAGATGCATAACAAGATACATTCATACTAAGATGCATAACAATTCATACTAAGATACATTTCATACTAAGATGCATAACAAGATACATTCATCAAGATGCATAACAAGATACATTCATACTAAGATGCATAACAAGATACATTCATACTAAGATGCATAACAAGATACATTCATACTAAGATGCATAACAAGATACATTCATACTAAGATGCATAACAAGATACATTCATACTACTGCAAACAAGATACATTCATAACAAGATACATTCATACTAAGATGCATAACAAGATACATTCATACTAAGATGCATAACAAGATACATTCATACTAAGATGCATAACAAGATACATTCATACTAAGATGCATAACAAGATACATTCATACTAAGATGCATAACAAGATACATTCGTACTAAGATGCATAACAAGATACATTCATACTAAGATGCATAACAAGATACATTCATACTAAGATGCATAACAAGATACATTCATACTAAGATGCATAACAAGATACATTCATATACTAAGATGCATAACAAGATACATTCATACTAAGATGCATAACAAGATACATTCATACTAAGATGCATAACAAGATAAGATTCATAACAAGATACATTCATACTAAGATGCATAACAAGATACTAAGATGCATAACAAGATACATTCATACTAAGATGCATAACAAGATACATTCATACTAAGATGCATAACAAGATACATTCAACTAAGATAACAAGATACATTCATACATTTCATACTAAGATGCATAACAAGATACATTCATACTAAGATGCATAACAAGATACATTCATACTAAGATACATTCAAGATGCATAACATAATTCATAGATACATTCGTACTAAGATGCATAACAAGATACATTCGTACTAAGATGCATAACAAGATACATTCGTACTAAGATGCATAACAAGATACATTCATACTAAGATTCATAACAAGATACATTCATACTAAGATGCATAACAAGATACATTCGTACTAAGATTCATAACAAGATACATTCATACTAAGATGCATAACAAGATACATTCATACTAAGATGCATAACAAGATACATTCATACTAAGATGCATAACAAGATACATTCATACTAAGATGCATAACAAGATACATTCATACTAAGATGCATAACAAGATACATTCATACTAAGATGCATAACAAGATACATTCATACTACTAAGATGATGCATAACAAGATACATTCATACTAAGATGCATAACAAGATACATTCATACTAAGATGCATAACAAGATACATTCATACTAAGATGCATAACAAGATACATTCATACTAAGATGCATAACAAGATACATTCATACTAAGATGCATAACAAGATACGTTCATACTAAGATGCATAACAAGATACATTCATACTAAGATGCATAACAAGATACATTCATACTAAGATTCATAACAAGATACATTCATACTAAGATTCATAACAAGATACATTCATACTAAGATTCATAACAAGATACATTCATACTAAGATGCATAACAAGATACATTCATACTAAGATGCATAACAAGATACATTCTACCCACATGTCAAGATTCATTGTTTATTGTTTTATGAATAAGAGACCACATTGATTTCTGAACAATTTTATCATTGCAGCCAAAATTTAAAGATTGAAAACAAAAACCAATTCATTTGTTGGTTGTAGATAAATGAAAACAATAAATACGTACTCGTCTTCGTTTCGCATCATGTCTTTGCTTCCTCTTAAGTGCATAGACATCTACAGCACACAAAATGAAAGTTCCGGCTCACCCTTGTGAAATAACCTGAAATAAAAAATCGATCTTAAGTAATCTCGCACTGCAACGAAATAATTTAAACTAATTAGAGTCAAATTTTGAAAGATTTAGTAATTCCACCTAACGGTCCTCCCGGAAGGCCCTTCCCTCCTACTTCAGCGATTCGGAGACAAGTCAGACTTCTACCTAAACCAGGAATGGGCAAACTACGGCCCGCGGATAGAACTTTAATTTGCCGGCCCGAGGCAAATTAAAAGAAATAGATATTTATATATTATATATCCATCTCATTTTCAACTTTGATTAAGTATTTTTTTTTTCTTCAAAGGACTGATGATCTTTTTACTTTCTCTATTTTTGTTCTACAAAACGTAAATCGACGGAAATAGCAAGCAAAGACAGCTTTCAATCGGTGTTAAAAGCGGAAGATCTTTCTTAGTTCTCAAATTTAATATCTCACGCCCAGAAAATCAGTGCTACGTTTGCTTCATCTTATATATGTGAACAAGTGTTTGCCACTTTGAACCTTAGAAAGTATTATTTCAGAAGTAGACTGACAGATGAGCATTTAGCCTCTTTCTTAGAAACAGTACATCTCACTTCGAACCTCAATATAAAGAATTTTTAAAAATGAAAACGGAATTTCATTTATCTCATTAACATATTTAAATTGCAATACTTGCATATTGTTTTTAAAATTTTAGAAAAATTTATCTTGGCCCTCCAAACTTTTTTTTTTTTTTTTTCAAATTTTTGGCCCGCGATCGAAAAAGTTTGCCCATCCCTGACCTAAAGAGTACTCCATCACAACAAAAGCTCCCCCCCCCCCCAAATCTTTTCGTCTATGAGTAGACTACTCGTGGGATACTACTCGCGCTGCAGGACACTGAGGATTGGTCTTAACAACAAAAAAATATCGTAGAAAAAGTCGTCCCAATCTCAATCGAACACAAATACAAAATCAAAATCAAGTCAAATACAAAATCAAGTCTCAAGTCAAATATAAAATCAAGTGTCAAGTCAAATACAAATTCAATTGTTTTATTGTTATTTTTAAAACATCGATTTTGATTTTGGTAACATCTATTTGTATTTTGGAAACAGTTCTTATACTTCAGAATTGAAATAAAATTTTTAATGAGTGAAAAAAAAAATCAAAGTTTATTTTTCTGACAGCATTTTGGATTACTTAGATTATGGTTTTCAATTATTTTATTTATGCAGAGTGTTTTTTTCTAAATTGTTGTACACTATATATTTATCACATTTAATTTGAAGAACTTACTGATGACATTTTTTGATGTAGTTAAAAATATTTTATTAGAATAATTTCCATAATTAGAATAATTCCCAATGTATTATTGTGACTTTTGTCTGCTAAGAAAAGGTATTATTCATAGAAGCAATAGGAAGTAATTAAAGAAGGAAAAACATTATCTCTGGAACAGAGAAAATTATCTCGAAAAATGCTTTGTAATAAACAATGATTTGTGAACATGATGGAAACATTGCTCAAAAGAAAGGCCATCCTAATAACTTTTAAATAATTAATTATTATAGCCAATTAAGTAATTAATAGTTATTTATTACTTAAATAATATTTAAATGATTCCAAACTTATTCTATGTATAAACAAAAAATATATCATAGATGAAAAACATGGCATAATTTTACAAAGCAATGTTAAATTAAGTTAACAATGAAGTCTTTTGAAAATCCATCAGTGTTGCAACAAGGAATTAAATAAATAAATGAATTAAATGAATGAAATTAATAATTAAATAGTGCTTTGTTATGATTTTTTGAAGCTTTTTTTTTATACATCATCACATAAAAAACACATGGCAAAATACGATGGAAACATTGTTCAGAAGAAAGATCCTCATAATAACTTTTAAATGATTAATAATAATAGTTAATTAAGTAATTAATATTGATTTATAATTTAAAAAATAATTAAACAATTTTAAATTTATTCTATGTATAAACAAAAATTATATCGTAAATGAAAAACGTGACATAATTTTAAAAATCGATATTAAATTAGCTTACAAAAATACTTTTGAAAATTCATCACTCTTGCAACAATGAATCAATTGTATAGTTAAGTAAGGCTTTATTATTGATTTTTAGTTGCTTTGTTTTAGACATCCTAACACGAAAAACACACGGCAAATTGTTTACATTAGTTACATAAGTTCAAGACCAACCCTTACACAATAATGAAATCGATTCGGTAAGGTGCAGTTTAATAATACAGACGCAGGCAATTTTTAAATAAATCATTACGACAGTTTTAAAATAGTTTTTTCAGAATGAATGACTATTTCTGTGAAATACTTTAAACGTTACGGGGTAAAAGGTTCTCATAGATTTTACTGAATGTTATAGGTTTACGAGTAAAGCCAAAAATGTAATAAACCTATGTTGCTTTTTATGCATATATGTTTTACCAAAGCTATTAGTATTTCTTTGAAATTTGTATAAATTTGGTATTATCTTAAAAGGTTTAGCGTGTGTTTTATTCATACAATAGAATGCGTAAGATAATTTATATGTGCAGTTTAATGTTTAAAACAGAAATGAAATATTTTGAAGGCATATTTTTTTCTGATAAGTTTGTAAAATAGGATTATCTAATTACGTAAATCCTCCTCTTATATGGACTCTTATTTAGTCAATAGGTATACTTTGTGAAAGAGACGGACAAAAAATATTCATCGATATTTAACTGAGAATTCTTTTATAAGAATTGACAACAAATAATTTGCCTAGAAATTAAATTATATAGCGTTATTATTTTTTTTAAATAAAAATCTTTGAAAATTCTCGTAAGTTAAGAAATATATAAAAGAAATTATATTTAAATAAAATTTTACTATATTTAAATGCAGTAAATTTAATTAAATTTACTATATTTTGAAAATTACAAATTTAATAATTTTACAAAATTTACTATATTAAAATTGCTATATTTACCATTTTTAAATATAGAGAATTTATTTACATTTTTAATTAAATTTACTATATTTAATCAGTTTATTTATAAATAAATTCAGGAAATATTTTAACATTCATAATATTATTATTTATATGTTTTTTTATAATATTCTTAATCAATATCTCTAATTGTATAAATACAAATAGTGTTATTTAATTTCATTAATTATTTATCTCATTTTAAAAGATCCAACAATTTATTTTATACTCATTATAAAAAAATATTTTATATTTATAAAAGAAATATAAAGTAAGAACTAGGTATATATTTTTTTAATTAAAAAGTATTTTATATGAAGAATTATTATTTGAAATAATATTCAATAAATATTACAGGGGATATTTAAAAATTCCAATTATCCTTGCTTATATTTTTGGAGGAATTATTATTTTTAATATAAAATGTTTTGGGTATATCAAATTATACATCTCTGATATCATAAGTTATTTATTAAATTTTATAATGTAAACATCACGTACCGTGAAACTTCCTAACATGCAACTGCTTATAATGCCAAAAGTTTTACAATTTTTGGGCTACAATTTCAATATAAATATATGTAATCGCAATGCAGTTTTTTGATAAAAAGTTTTTTATTGCTCATAAAGTTCCATGTCATTCTTCATAATTTTTCAGGAGCTCAGGATATTCAGGATAACTCAGGATATTTTTTTCTTTTGATATTTTTCCTTTTATTAGAGTTTTAAAATGTAAAATTAAATTAGTTAACATTTTTTTCAAACAAAATTGAAGAATAAATGCTATTTTTCAAAGAAAGAAAAAAATGTAGCGATTGAATTTAACTGCGTAAATATTTTATTCTAAAATAATTTTTACGTACGTTTTTCATATCAAGTAGATGTAGCCCAATATAACACAGCTGTTATAGAACTGCAGTGCAGCGTTATGCGAATTCATGCCTTTAGAAACTCAGAAGCAGTACAAAAATAAAATAAAGTTATTAAAAAACAAATTGCTAATTTTATTTTAAAATGGAGAGAGTCATGTTTGATTGAAGAATAATTAATCAAATGCCTATTATTTTAAAAACGACTGCTACTATTTATCATTAATTCTTAATGCATGATAATATTTTATTTCTTCTAAAATAATTTTATTAAAATTATGTTATAAAAGGATTCCCGGTATGTTATAAAAGCATCCCGTTATATTGTAAAAGGTTTCCCAAAGCATTCCCTACAAATATCGTGTCATATGGAGTTTCCTTGTATTCATAATGTATTGAAATCAACACTTTTCATTTTTTAATTACATTTAATATTTATTTAACATTTTGCAATACGAACGTCAATAAATGTTTAATGTGTTTACATAAAATATCATTTCAGAATTATGTGTTAACATTAAACTGCATTTCATTGCATATGTGATTATTAAGCATTATAATATTTTAATATTTTAATTTATTTATTAATAATAATCTATAGCATATTAATGTAAAAACGCCTGCTACTATTTATTATTAATTCTGAATACCTGTGTAACCGTTATGTTATAAAAGGATTCCTTACAAATACTGTGTTATATGGAGTTTTTTTATATTCATGCTATATTGAAAAAAAAAAATTTTCGTTTTTTAATTACACTTAAAATTTATTTAACATTTTGCAATAAAATCGTCAATAAATGTTTCATATGCTTACTTAAAATATCATTTCAGAATGACGTACGAGTTTAATGTTAATATACTCGTATTAACATTAAACTATAATAATTATATATCATGTTATAATATTATGTATATAATGTTAATACTCTCGTATTGACATTAAATTGCATTTCATCGTTAATATGATTATTAAGCATTAAAATATTTTATATAGATTTATTAAATAAAATTAATATTAAATAATAACTTAATAATTAAATATTTATATGAATTTCTCATTCAAGAATTGACATAAAGGGCTATAATTAACTAGATATGAAGTCCAGCGTTCTTCAGTATGGTGAGAAATCAGTTTTTTTTAATTTATCAACAATTTGGTCCATTTTACATAACATTTCTTCTACATTTATGTGTGTTCGTGTTTGCATTGCAGGTACTGATATATCCATCAGACACAGAAATAATACTGCTAGTGGCAGACATAATCAGGATCTTAAAGATAACACAAGTGTGAGATTGATATTTGTAAATGTGAAAAAAAAAAAAAAAAAAAAAAGATTTTCCTTTAAAAAAAATACCCGTCGGAATCAGGTATAAAAGAGTTTAAAAAAATACATTCTTAAAAGAAACTAGGCCGTTTATTGCTCAGTGATAAAGCAAGCAGTTATTGTTGAAGAAGGCACTGATTGATATCCCCTTGGCGGCTAGTCAGAAATTAAGAGTCGATGGCGAATATAAGAATTTAAGTGAATATCGTCTATTCATCAACCCTGGTGATAGATGGATGCGCTGTGGAATTTTTTCCATGCGATATAAAAATTGTGTTAATTACATAGAAAGTAAGGACAACTAATGAAATTATTCTTTACGTCTACTCGTTAATACTCTAAAAGCACTCGTTGTAGACAGTAATACTCTAAAAGCATTCCTTGTAGACAATAATACTCTACAAACATTCTTTGTAGTTATCCTTATAAACAATAATACTCTAAAAGAATTCCTTGTAGACAATAATACTCTAAAAGCATTTCTTGTAGACAATACTACTCTAAAAGAATTCCTTGTAGATAATAATACTCTAAAAGCATTCCTTGTAGTTATACTTGTAGACAATAATACTCTAAAAGAATTCCTTGTATATAATAATACTCTAAAAGCATTCCTTGTAAACAATAGTACTCTAAAAGCATTCATTGAAGACAATAATACTCTAAATACATTACTTGTAGACAATAATACTCTAAAAGCATTCATTGAAGACAATAATACTCTAAATGCATTCCTTGTAGTTATCCTTGTATACAATAATACTCTAAAAGCATTCTTTTTAGTTGTCCGTGTAGACAATAATACTGTAAAAGCATTCCCTGTAGTTGTCCATGTATCTAAAAGCATACCTTGTAGTTATAAAGCATACCTTGTATAATAAAGGAATAATAATTCCTTGTAAACAATATATACTATCAGTAGACTATTCGTGGGATACATAAGTACATGAAAGTACAAATGAGGTACATATACTAGACATAAAAGAAGAACGTGAGACACAAATGTATAAAAGAGTATATGTGATGTCGATGTATAAAAATGTAAAATAAAATAAATTTTAAAAATTTAATCCATTTATTAATTTAAGCTTGAAGTAACCTAATGTTTTATTATTATTATCTGGTATGAGAGTCCTAGTATACCATATAAGGTGGAGAACCTATAAAATTTTCCGACGCTTAAAAATTGATTAATCTTTCCATATTAGTATGTAGTACGAGTATCTAAATAATAACATTAGTCTTAAATTATTATTCGTTTGGCTAAAAGTCATTCCTTACGAAATTTAAATAAAATCGGTAAAACTAAATGAATTTTATGAAATTAGCTGTAATTTTAAAGATATGTATGAATAATTATTGTATTTTATAGATTTTCTATAATCTTATCAGCAGAATGTCTACATTTTTAAAAATAATTATTCTAAAGATAAATAACTGCAGTTTTAATCATAATGTTACATTATGTCTATAGCATTGAAAATTTATCTGCTTTTTGTCTGTCTGCTTTTTGAAAGTATACAATAAAACAATTGAATACTGTAATAAATTGAAGTGATAAATACTATCAATTTTCTTGGCATTTCCTGATTTGACAAGTTTTGGAAATATGTATTAAGCAAATTTATAGGATATTTTTTTACGTTGTCGATTGAAAATTCTATTATAAATTTTCTGAGCAAAATTTTATTCCGCCTCCACCCCCAATAGAAAATACAACATAGTTGAATAGCATATTATATTGAAGGAATTGTTTTTGCATATGCCCAATTTGAGACATGCATTATCAAAGGTATTAATGCGTTATTACCACTTGAGTTAATGCATTATCAAATGTATTAATGCGTTATTACCACTTGAGTTAATGCATTATCAAATGTATTAATGCGTTATTACCACTTGAGTTAATGCATTATCAAACGTATTAATGCGTTATTACCACTTGAGTTAATGCATTATCAAATGTATTAATGCGTTATTACCACTTGAGTTAATGCATTATCAAATGTATTAATGCGTTATTACCACTTGAGTTAATGCATTATCAAATGTATTAATGCGTTATTACCACTTGAGTTAATGCATTATCAAATGTATTAATGCGTTATTACCACTTGAGTTAATGCATTATCAAATGTATTAATGCGTTATTACCACTTGAGTTAATGCATTATCACCATTTCAGACAGGATGTGCGATAGGGCTGAAAGAAGGGCAGTATGACCGTTGCTGTTGACATCAATAGCATAGGGAACAGCGTTAAAAAGACATCGGTTCAATTAACAAAAAAAAAAAAAAAAAAAAAAAAAAAAAAAAAAAAAAAAACGATAGAATACTTCTTACAGCATATAATTGGTTATTATCAACGTTATGACGTGCAACTGATGCATTAATGATTGCAAGAACTATTTATATATCATTTAGAGAAAATACATCTAAGCTAGAGATGCCCAATAGGTCAACTGCTTCTCAACTAGGTACACTTAAGGCTCGTTCCCACCTAGGCGAGAGACGTGAAGATGCAAGAGGCAAGCGACCAAATTTTTTCGACCCCTTCACAGCGAAACGTCAGAAATAGCATTACGCATAGTGAAAAACCGCTTCGAGTTGAAAGTTGGGCTACTCCACGCGGCGAACTGCAAACCGGTTTCAGGCGACCGTGGTGAGGTCAAATTTTGGTCGCTTGCATCTTGTCGCCTTGGTGAGCACGAGCCTTTACAACTGCCTTTGTGACAGTCATGGTCTCATTCAACTTGTAATCTCAAGCATTAGATATAAATGTTTTATTGTTATATATACTGCTTCAAAATGACCAGCTCCGAATGCATAATTGGATATGTGCAGCATGTCAACAGAGTGTCTAACAAACTAGCTTTGAGAGGCCATTTAAAATAGTAAGTAGACACTTTTGGTTGTAATGTATGACATATTTACTGAATGTCAGTTTGTCGACGGTGTTTTTCTAATTTTGACATCTAATTTTCTTCGTGTAACCTAAGTCTTCAATATAATGCACAGCGGATAACAGCAATAACTTTTATTGATTATCTTCATGCTTGTCAACATGTTCTCTTAGGGAAAAATTTGGAGATCATGGCCAGTTAGATCTCCAAACCTGCCATTAATAGATCATGATTGTAGTCTGATGAGTGGGGGTCTCCAATCGTCCCAAAAATTTAATAATACTCAATTGGTGAGAGATGGAAATGAAAAACATAAGAAGTATTTTCGCAAACACTCAAACCAATGCAAAGCCGGATAACAATTTTTTTTTTAAAGTCAGAGGTTGGACAATGTTTTATTGATTGGTTCGCTATATCTATTCCCTGAATAAATATTAAATTCCTTAAGAATTTAATTAATTAAGAATCGTTTCTATCTTTATACATAAATTGTTGTTGTTGTTGTTTCTTTTCCCGCTTGGTTAACAGCAACGTCTAAACCAAATCGATGAACCCAAGTGTTCTCATGGAGGGAGGGGGGCAACTTCTGTTGTGATGGAGCACCCGTAGGTAGAAGTCTGACTTGGCTCCTTGTCTTTGAAGAGGGATGATAGTTTCTTGTGGGAGGACTTTTAGAGGCAACTATACTAACCCCGCATTTGCGTATCGTATGAGAGAAAACCCGGAAACCTCCCATCAGGTAGTACAGGTAGTACGACTAACGAGGCAAGATTCTCAACATTCCAAACGCCATCGAGTCTCTTCGTTTTTTGAAACAGTGTCTACAATAAAGACACCAGCAGATTGCACCTCATCCCCAATGCTCACCAGCGGCTCATGTTACCACTGAGCCACGAGTCGGGCTTTATACATCAATATCCATCAATTTTCGTCTCATTCAAATGTCTTATTTGGCATATCATTTTTATATTCAAATTTGATGTAAATTTATTCAAGTATTCTAAAATTTTAACTGTTTTTCTTTTATCGTCCAATTTAAAAAATGGCTAATAAATAGTTCTTGAAAGAGGGTTTCAATTTAATTTAAAGTTTTCCAAATGAAACCTGGACCAAGACAGATCATACTTCAATTTAAATTATTTTATTTTATTACTGTTCATCATAAATAAATGCATTCTACTTTACTGAATTTATAATTATTCGAAAATGTGTACTATAACTTTGGATATAAGTCAATTTAAATGTCTACTACATTTTCTGAAAAATGAAATATTTTTTTCTGTGGAATTTTTTTCGCAATGATTCTGGTTCAGCCTACTTTCCTAATGGGGCAATGTTTCTTAAGACAATAGTGTTTTTGAAACGCCTCTTTTGAGATAACAGAGTTCAACGAACATTATATTTTTCATTATATTTAACATCATTAAATAGTTTGTAATTATCTATCACCACTATAGATTATCTTGTTATTTTTATTAACCTGTTAGACAAATTTATAAAATATTAATAATTATTGTATAATTAACTCGAGTTTTATATTATTCGATTGAATGTATAATACAACTCTTGCATAATTTATTTAATGCAATATTTTAAATTTAATTCTCTAATTTCTGCAAACGTTTCTTATCTAAAATTAAAAAATAATATATGGCAAATATTTTATACAATGATGATGATGATGAAATTATATATAAAATATCTCACAAATAAACAAATATTTTTCACTCATAATCGTAAACCGATTTAAGTTCTTATTTTTAATCGATTTTAATCCATAATTTTGAAATCAAGCTGCTTTAAGCAAGTACGAAATAGTATGCATAATAATTTTTTTAGATAATAAAAATACTTTTTGCATGTCTGATACGATAGTCTTAGTATTATATAAAAACGTATTATTAATAAACAAAATATGACAAAATAAAAATAATAATATAATAAATATAAATATAAAAATATAATAATAAAATAAATATAAAAATAATAAATTCAATTACTGTAAATGACCCTCCTCCTCATAAAAAAGGAAATATTTTCTTAAAAAGGAAAAAAAAGAATCATTTCATAAATTTGGAAATAAAATAATGCACAATAAATGACATAAAAATGAAATTTTTTTATTTAATGTAAAGCAAAATGAACTTTACTTTATATATTCTTAAAAAGTACTTATTTACGAATTTATTTTTCCCAGGGTACTTTTTCTACATAGTAGAATCGAATTTTCAAATGAAATATAAAAAAGTCCAATAAAATGGATGGTAGATAATTAAAGTTAGATATAAATGGACAAGGTTAATTGATTTCCACAAAGGAATAAAGCAAGTAAAAAAAAAATGGTGAATTAGACGGCAAATTAGAATTAATAAATGGACAAGGCTAATTGATTTCTATATAAAAGGAATAAAGCAAGGCACAAAAGTGGCGAAGTAGAATTAATAAATAGACAAAGCTAATTGATTTCCACATAAAAGAAATAAAGCAAGGCACAAAAGTGGTGAATTAGAATTATAAATGGACAAGACTAATTGATTTCTATATAAAAGGAATAAAACAAGGCACAAAAGTGGTGAAGTAGAATTAATAAATGGATAAGGTTAATTAATTTCCACAAAGGAATAAAGCAAGGCAAAAAAGTGGCGAATTAGACGGCGAATGAGAATTAATAAATGGGCAAGGCTAAGTGATTTCCACATAAAAGAAATAAAGCAAGGCACAAAAGTGGCGAATTAGACGGCGAATGAGAATTAATAAATGGACAAGGCTAATTTATTTTTACCTAAAAGGAATAAAGCAAGGCACAAAAGTGGCGAATTAGACGGCGAATGAGAATTAATAAATGGGCAAAGCTAAGTGATTTCCACATAAAAGAAATAAAGCTAGGCACAAAAGTGGCCAATTAGAATTAATAAATGGACAAGGCTAATTTATTTTTACCTAAAAGGAATAAAGCAAGGCAAAAAAGTGGCGAATTAGACGGTGAATGAGAATTAATAAATGGGCAAAGCTAAGTGATTTCCACATAAAAGAAATAAAGCAAGGCACAAAAGTGGTGAATTAGAATTATTGAATTGACAAGGGTAATTGATTTCCACATAAAAGAAATAAAGCAAGGCACAAAAGTGGCGAATTAGACTTAATAAATGGACAAGGCTAATTGATTTCCACATAAAAATAATAAAACAAGTCAAAACAAAAAACAAAATAACAAAAGTAGAGAATTAGACAGCGAATTAGAATTGCTAAATAGACAAGGATAATTGATTTCTACATAAAAGGAATAAGGCAAGTCACAAAAGTGGTGAATTACACGGTAACTTAGAATTTATAAATGGACAAGCCTAATTGATTTCCACATAAAAGAAATAAAGCAAGGCACAAAAGTGGCGAATTATAATTTATAATTAATGGACAGTATGAAACATATAAGGAATACTATTAATTATTTTGTAATTAATAATAAATTAAAAATATATTCACCTTTTCGTTGAGAGAAGAAACAATTGCTTTTTTTTTTACAAAAAATATTAGACTAACGCCAGCTGTCGCTGCAACAATGTGCTTGAAATTCGAAGGCGTCTTCGTCGTACTTCGATAACGCTTGTGATAACACTTTTATTGCTGTGAATGTTATCTTTTCTCTTTTTGATAGAAATTCTTATAAGCACTCTAAAATTTTTTAAAACAATGCCATCTAAAAGGAATAGTAAACGCTTTTTTCTACGCGTAAGCGTTTTTCAACGCGAACATGCAATTGGGTCTTATTTTTCTTATCGTTCTACAATAAAAATAGCTTTATGCTTTCTTACTTGCTAAATGACGATGACAAATAAATGAAGATTATGATGACAACCAAATTGAGAGATTTCGTTTCGTTTGCCTAATCAGTAAATTTATAAAATCATTTGTATATTTGAACGAAATCGAATTTCAGAACTATTGGTAAAAAAACAATCGAATATCTTTCAGAAAAAACACTTTTTTAATCGTTCCTTGCAGATGCAAATGCCTTGGTCAAATCTAAACTTATAATTCCTTCTAAGATCAAAACTGAATATCAAATTACAGAACTAAATGTCGACAGCAAAACAGCTACTACTATCACAAGATTAAGAATGAAGCATCACAAAAATATGAAAATTACTGTTGATGGCATTGCAAAATACCAAAAATGTGGCAACTGTTCTGATTTCGAGCTTATTTACGAATTTATTTTTCCCAGGGTACTTTTTCTACATAGTAGAATCGAATTGCAAATGAAATATAAAAAAGTCCAATAAAATGGATGGTAGATAATTAAAGTTAAATTTAAATGGACAAGGTTAATTGATTTCCACAAAGGAATAAAACAAGGCAAAAAAGTGGCGAATTAGAATTAATAAAGGGACAAGGTTAACTGATTTCCACGTAAAAGATTGATGCCCTGATGTCGAGCTTACTCCTCGTCATGTCTTTGATTGCCCATCTGTTAGAGTCGCCATGCATTGTCTGGACCATTCCTCGGAACAGGATTTATACTCCGAGTTGTTGGAGACTTATACTGGCAATGAAGATAGTCACTATTATTCGGAAGCAGCACGATAGTAAATTCCCTTGTACTCTTCAGAGGATACGACAACAACAATAATAACTTTGAACTAAAATTTTGAATGGAAAGTTAAACTCGATTGCAATTCTTACGGATTTTTCAACATATTTAACCTGACGAAATATTAATTTGATCTAATAAAGATAACTAGATAATCTATAATATAATTAGAAAATTACAAAGTATTTAATGATGATAAATGACAAACAGAAAGTGAAAAATGAAACGAAAAATGAAACATAACAAATGAAAAATAGAAAGTGTGTTGAATTCATTGATTTATCTCAAAGAGGCGTTCCACAGTTGATTCGAAGACAAATGGCTTATGAATCACTATAAAAAACACTATGCCAGAGTTTTTTCTCAATAAGTTGTTCTTTATACCTACAATTCTTTATTCTTCTTTTGTATAAACATCATTCACTGAAGCAATCAATTTGGGTAACTGTTGAACACTTACAGAATTAAGAATGTTGAGTTCGAATTCAACAAATGAGGCCGAAACGAAAGCTTCTGCGTGTATGGCTAGGTCCGATTAATCCATGGGCCGGAAAGGTCATCCATTAGAGTCGAGGAGGTTAAGAGAAGAACTGAAGAACGGATATTCCAAATTGTGGCGGCAAAATGTGACTGGAGTGTAGCAGATGCCCCTTGTGTTTACTGGATAACACTGTAACTGCTACATATCCGCCGGGATTAATGACAAATGACATCTAGTCAAAATTATCGACATTGGAAAAAAACAATATTTTCAGGTTTTTTTGTGATTATGTTAAAATAGCGTTTTGTAAGGCTTATTTTATTTTCATTGACTCTAGAAGGAAACTGCGATCAGAAAACAACTGTGACTTGATTGCCAGTTTGTTAGCGGTCTGAACTTCGGTACCACAGACTTCAGGTTCAAATACGAATGTTTGTTAGCGGTTCGGAATCCACGTTAAACTGTGGGTCTCGGTCTAATTTGCATAAAGTGTGGAAAAAAATGACAGTAGAGCGACAAACCAAACCAGCAATCAATTAAACGGTAATCATAAAAATCAGCAGATGAAATCTTTTAGGGGCCTCTTAATATACTGAAAACATAATTGATAATTTAATAAAAGTATATGTTGCATATGGTCAGTTTGGATTTATTACTTAAAATATTGTATTTCCTTAATCAAAATTAGTAATAAGATGTTTATCATATGAGGGATTACAATCTTTTCTGATATTTACTAAATCCAATATGTAATTTATTAGTCGTTTTTGCACAGGATAGTTTACAAATTGGTTTCAATTTACATAGATATCTAATATCCATCTTTCCACATACCAGGTTATTGTCCTGAGGACATTTATCTCTAATATTACGGATATACGGTCTCAGCACCTAGCTTACAAACTTCTATGAGAAGTAGTACTACAGTCCATGTTGGACCATAACCTTCTTAACAATACGACTCCGACGTCGTCCTACTCGAGCTTTGATTTTCCAATTCGTGATCTTTAGGTTCTTCACATCCTTTTTCACTTCATCAATCCATCTCTTTTTTTTGGCCTTCCCATTTTTTTCTTTGGCCCTGGCACTTCCCTTGAAAATTTTCTTTTTGCCTCTTCTATCGTCCATTCTCTCTATGTGTCCTAGCCATTGAATTCTCTTTGACTTTATATAGTTTTTGATATCCTTTTCTCCAAACAATTTTGCAATTTCATGATGGTAACGCCTCCTCCAAGCATTATCCTCTCTGATAAGTCCCAATACAGCTCATAAGATCTTCCTCTCCCAGGTTATCAACATCTTCTCCTGTTTTTGAGTTAAGGTCCATGTCTTTGACCCATATGAGGGATACACCTAGTAGGAGAAGGATAGTACACCTAAACAATAAAGCATCACATTGCGTTATTGGTTCGAAACTGCTCTGCTGATGCATTAGTGTGCAGACATGAAAAGATACCACAAAAGAGAATATGCGATTTATTAATAAATATACATCAATAAAAGTAACGTGGTTATCAACAATAACAAACTTGTCTTGTCAAACCATAGTTCAAGTTTGCTATCAACAATAACAAACTTGAACTATTAATTTATGATGTTTTCATGCAGAATCCACACCTGGAAGCGACACTTGGCTATTCACTAAAACTCGTGTATTGGAGCTTGGATTATCCTATACCAGACCCAGTGCAGTCTCCAACTTATTTGAAATCTGAATCTTTCATTCAAGATTCAGGATGGCTCTTTAAACCCCGTCTACATGAAAGACGAGAAGGATTGTGTCAAATTCGCTTTTTCACAACCCTACATGTGTCTTAAACTCGCTCTGCCTAAAGTTGGTTTTTTTCCACACTTAAAAGGGTTTCTCACGGACCCCATTTACTACCAGCTGTCTCTCACAACTTGGCTTGCTTCTCGCTGTTAGACGGAGACCCTCGCAGTGAGATTGTCTCTTAGTTGATTCGACTCGACTCGTATTCTATTTGCATGCCATTTCAGAAAGAACCTTTCTCAGATAACATCTAGTGCAAGTGTCGAAGGAGTACATGGTTGACAGTACGCCCCATCCAATATCGTTATGCGTACAAGTGCTGTGTAAGTATACCATTGCTGTCTGCACATTAGTAAGCCAGTTGCATATCCGCTAATTCCGCGTTCGTATGATCAGCCATTTTATTATCATCACGTCAGTGTGTAAAATGTGGAGTCTCTACAAGAACGATCGAAACTCTCGCATTCGTGCATTGTCGTCTACCGCATCTGGAAAGCATTTTCGATATGACTCTGTGTCGTTTGGTGTACAGTACCTCTCTTAGAAGTTGGTCGACTTAGTACTCAGACTTATTATTATTGAGGTTGAGTTATTATTGTGAAGTCTTATTATTAGAGAGTTTTTGCATACCGTACGTTAGTTACCGTAGGACGTCCGTCAGCTTTTTCTCCCTAGCGCGCATGCTCATAGGAAACATAAATTCCTATGAGCATATTATTGAAAGAACCAAGTACAGTCCATTAAATTGCACTAAACTTGGAACCACAATATAAATGAAATTTGAGCTTTTAATGTTCGTTTCAAATTACAGTAGTAACGATAATTCTCCGAAGTAGTGTTTCCTGTTCAAAATACTAATAAATTTACAAAACACTAAATACCAAGTATATTCGAAATACTAAACAAGTTTATGGTCCAAAACGAAGAAATCCCAACCCCTGTACATTTCACAAAAAGTTTGTTAAAGACATTTTTAATATAGTTTAAAAACCAGGCGAAAGTATGGCACAGGGCACATTTTGTCACGAAACGGGCACTTTTCAATTAAAGCTTTTGTTAAAACTCCGAGTCTGAAAAAGTCTATAAAGTATTATATGGAGCTCAGTTATTATTTACTACTCTATTAATCGATGCAAACGTTCAAAGGAATATTAAATGTTGCATACAATCAATAAGGAACAACCTTATTTTGCTTAAGAGATGATTGGCAGAAGTAGGCTACAAAGTACAAGGCTATTCTACTAAAATACAATAGATTATTCTTTTCCCTCTGATATTGATATATAGAATTAAATTTAATCAATCCAAAAAGAAGTCCATAATGTTTTGCAAGCATTTAAAATGTATCAAATATTTATGTTTTCGTAAATGCTCTCAAATATTGTGTCAAATATATATATATATATATATATATATATAAATGTTTTTATATATGTAGGGTATTCTAATGTAAGTTAAAAGTCATAATAATGTGTCTAGCTATAATACTATGAATAAATTATGAATAGTTTTTTTTTTTAATTAAACAAAAATAGTTTTCTCCCTCACGTGTCTGTTGGATCCTACCTTATAATATCTGGCTCCATCTGGTGGTTTAATTTAGAAAATTTCTTTAATTTAAAGTAGATTGTGAAAAACATTAAATGAATTAAAATTAATTATTTCAAATATCTAATTTTTGCAGTTCATGCTATTGTGTTCTTTTTTCAATATATTTTTTATTTCTATCAAATATTCTATTATATAGGTTATTTATATTTCACTTTCACTTTATTTTTTGCTTATAAATAGTTACTCATAACTATGTATTCATTAATAGTATTAATAAAGTATAATATTGTTTCATAATAATCTTTTCTTTTTTAATTTATCAAACCATAATTCTTAACCGTTAGTTTTTAATCTTAGTTTCTTAATTTTAGTGTTTTTCATCTGCGATTGAGATATTTTCTTGGTTCCTTTGCATTCGCCCCCCCCCCTTTTTTTTTAAAAAAATAAAATGTACCAAAATATAAAATATAAAAAAAATAGTCGAAACCTTTAAAAAAATTCTCGCGAATTATTTTTTTATCACAATGTTTGTTAAAAATAAAAATTAATACAATTTGTACAAAATAAAGTGAGCTATAAACTTAAGATGATGGATATTTTCATGATCACTTAAATTCCATGAATGAAGACTTAAACGTGTTTGATTTTCTATAGCCAGGAAACGCTGGATTATGTAATAGACGTGTCACCCACCAGTCAGTTGATCTGAAAAGAGGAAATATTCAAAAGGTTAGCTGTGGGGTCAGTAAGGTAAGGGTCTTCCTCTAGGAAACAAGATAGTGCCAAATATGTCTCCTGCTCTTAGACAGTGTGATTATAGGTATGCGGTGTTAGTGAGATATAAAGTCTATCTTTTAAACAGACCAATGCCTCCCAATAAACGGTAAGGTGAGTGGCCGATTCAATGTTACATAACATTCATTATCATTCACGTTACATTCTTCTGTCAGACAAAATATATAAAAAATAAATACCTGGGAAACACCGGGGAAACTGCATAGATAAAGATAAAAAAACTGTTCATTTTGAGTCTGATATTCTAATTTTGTATTAAAGAAAATGTTAATGATACCATAAATAAAATACTAAACTAGATTTATATAAACACTATCACACATTTGATTTAATAATGAAAAATAAAAAAGGGACACATTTTTTTTTTCTTTGTAAATTTACCGTTTAAAAATCGTTGCATTAATTGTCAATTTAATGGTTTAGTTGGATTGATTTCATTCTAATCATTCTGTTAGATGATTACATATATAAATACGAGTAAAATATAGATCTTAATAAATAGATCTTTAATACGAAATGATGGGTTTTAATAAGACCATGAAGCTTTTTAACAATTTCCTATTGAATTTTCTTGAACACTGCAGTTTTCATTGATATTTTTTTTTAAACATAACACATCAAACTAAAACGTACTCTATATCGACAGCCTTTTTTGCAACGATGTTAAAATTTGAAGTTCTTTCTTTAAGAAAAGTTTTTTCGTTGAGAAAAAATCCATCGCTTCTCCAAACAGGCATTAACGAGGGTACAATAGTCGAAAGAAGAGTTCCAGGCAGTACGAGTACGGAGGTTACAAAGACACTCAAACGAACTGGCTTTTAAGATGATTTCGAAAATATTTGTTATATAATTTTGTTTTGTGTATTATGTGTTGCAGTTGTGCAGTGCTGTCTTTGAAATTTCAATAAATATAGCAGCTAAACATCGCGTTTTTTTTTTGAAAAATAATTTAGTTTATATCCATGTACAACACTGAATCAAGACCCCACGCATATCCTGGGATTACGCATCCATATCCTCCGGGATCCACGCATCCGTACTATATCCATCATAAATTACTCATTATAAATCACTACATATTTCCCTACCCATGACTTTTGTAAGCTCCCATCTGTCATTTTTTTTGTTCGAGAAATATTTCTTTTCCTGCCGTTATTATCCCATTATCAAATTTCTTGCCATTACGGTTCAGTTACATATGACTCTCAGTAATACCAATTTATTCATTGCCTTCCAGTATTTATTAAAGAACCGGGTTTGTTATCTGATAAATCAACTCAGCAGCTTTTCAGAAAAGTACAGGACTTTATAGAAATTATAGGATTTAATAGAAATAAATATAGATAGTATAGGATTTAATAGAAATAAATATAGATATAGGATTTAATAGAAATAAATATAGATAGTATAGGATTTAATAGAAATAAATATAGATATAGGATTTAATAGAAATAAATATAGATAGTATAGGATTTAATAGAAATAAGTATAGATAGCATAGAATTTAATAGAAATAAATATAGATATAGGATTTAATAGAAATAAATATAGATATAGGATTTAATAGAAATAAATATAGATAGTATAGGATTTAATAGAAATAGGTATATATAGTATAGGATTTAATAGAAATAGGTATAGATAGTATAGGATTTAATAGAAATAAGTATAGATAGCATAGGATTTAATAGAAATAAGTGATAAATAGCATAGGATTTAATAGAATTAAGTGATAAATAGCATAGGATTTAATAGAAATGTGATAAATAGCATAGGATTTAATAGAAATAAGTGATAAATAGCATAGGATTTAATAGAAATAAGAGATAAATAGTATAGGATTTAATAGAAATAAGTGACAAATAATATAGGATTTAATAGAAATAAGTGACAAATAGTATAAGATTTAATAGAAATAAGTGATATAGTATAGGATTTAATAGAAATAAGTGACAAATAGTATAGGATTTAATAGAAATAAGTGATAAATAGTATAGGATTTAATAGAAATAAGTGATAAATAATATAGGATTTAATAGAAATAAGTAATAAATAGTATAGGATTTAATAGAAATAAGTAATAGTATAGGATTTAATAGAATTAAGTCGATGCATCCTTAAGACATAGACATAACATTTGGTTAAATCATATCAATTCAATAGCATAAATAAAAATGTGTCAATTTCTCTTTATATTAAGCAATAGCTGTATATTTGTATTCCCCAAAACTTTTAAACTATAACACTTAGAAGTTTATTTATGTTTCTTTATATTTATTCTTTATCTGCTTCATAGGCAAGAGTTATAAAAAACATTTTATTTTTTATTTAGTTAAGATTATTATCATTTTTTTATGTGCTAGATTATCACACCAGCCTTATAATTGACGAGCGCCATCTGGTGGAGTCAATAGAAAGCTATAAAACAATAAGGTGGAAATTTTTATTATTTTGACTCTATTAGTTTTCAATTTACTTTTCAAACATTAATAATAATAAACTGATTTATTTAGACAATTTTAACAGAGTTATTTTAAAAATTAAACCTTTAACTCTGTAAAAAAAATTTTCTTAACAAAAATTACCAAAACTAAAAATGTTTGATTTTCTGTATATGGGCAAAAACAATCATATATGCCAGTATGATTAATAAAAAAGTTGAATATAAAAAAATCATATATAATACACAGATAATCCCTTTATTTACACAAATAATTCTCAAATTCTCAATACCAGTAGCTTTAATTTTTTTTTATAATGGAAAGATTTTAGATAATAATAATAGATTTATAATAGATTTTTTATAATAATTTAATAGATTTAGAATAATTTTATAATATATTTATATTAGAAATATATATATATATATATTTCTTCTATATGTATATATATAATCTTAGAAGATGATCTCAAATATGAATATATAATCTGATTGTAATATTTGTTAATATGGAGGTTAAAAATTAATACACTTATAAAATATATTTTTTTAAATGGGTTACTTTTGTGGTAAATTAACGATAAACTATTAATTATGTTTATTTGTTGAAAACAACGATTTTTTTTAAAAATAAAAATGTGTTTATTATACGTTATAATATTTCTCGACTTCTTTAGGTAACTCGTTTTTTAACTGGCAACTTGACACGACATGATGAACTTTAAAAAATATGAAAGGTAGGTGATAAGGTGGTGAATAATAGATAAGGTGGTGAATGTGAGAACTAATAGCTAATTAGCTAATTACACAATAGCTAATTAGTTTGATGTATTGTAAAGTTAAACGTGGAAGTCACTATTCTAAAAATAAAAACGAAATTATCATCTGAGAATTTTAAACATGTTTTTAAAACATGTCAGAAAACACCTGTATTAAATAAAATTTCTAAATTCGGAAAAGAACGTTGAGAATGAAATCTTTCATTTGCACAGTTGCTTTCAAAAGTTATACATGTGAGATTATTACTTTTTATTTTTATTGTTACTTGAATATATATAAGTAATAAAACAACAAAATATAAATAACAAAAAGTTTAAACAAACAAAAAATTATATAAATTTCCCTACTATTTATGCTTTTATTTTTGCAAAAAATAAAATTTTTATAATAAAAATCAACTTTTAACGTTACGTTAAAAATACTTTGAAATCCAATTCTTTCTTTACTCGATGCTAACGTTGCGCCATCTATTGATAAGAATGATAAATAAAATGAAGACAACTAAAATAATCATTAGTTCATTACATGAACCTTGGGAAACATTATTTTAATATGTAATACAAATAGTAAGCAAATATTTCTGAATTGTACAATAAAATATTGTGTATTGTAATAGTATAAATATTGTTCTTGATATATTTTAAAGAGCTTTCTCAGTTTAGTCAAAGTACAAATGTCATCTTTGAGTATATTGTGTTGTTATAATATTACTTATAAGTCTTTGATATAATCTGACTTTTAAAATGAAATAAATTTCAAGTAATAGTTTAGTAAAAAAAGATGAAATAATGTGGGGATAATGTGTTATTTTTAACTGAAGGAGTTCGGTTCGAACCTCGATAAGGTCGACAGAATCGATAGTATACTGGGAATGACATAATCTGAAAGTCGAGAATTTCTTTTATTATTTATAAGAAAGAGAATAAAAGGTTTCAAAACTCCAAATATCACACCTTGAGTGAAAAGTGTGACATATACCTTTACTCAAAAAAATCACACTCAAGCTGTGATATTTGGAGTTTGTTTGCTCCAAATTTTGGTGGCACAATGCAGTGGTAGTTTAGAGCCCCTGACACACCCTGGAAACGCTGAACCTGTTACATATCTACTAGCCATTCGAAAGATAACAGGTCAATAGGCTCGGCATCCTAAACTATAATATCATTCCAATACAGTAATTATATTTGTATACAAAGTTTTTGAAGACAAAAAATTGTTCAAAACCTACGACTTTATTTTTTAATTCTATATTTATATTAATGATTAAAAATTAATTTAATTTTTTGTAGCGATTAGTAAATATATATATATATATACATATATTTAAAAAAAATTCCACGCATTAAACATCATTAATCTCGTGTGGGCATTAAAAGTTAAAAAAGCCGAATCTATTATTTAACATATGAGGGGGTGGCTAGCGCTCTGGCATGGATGTTTGTAGTGATTCGGAATCTACTTAAAACCGTTGGTCCCAGTCTAACATGATCGTAGAGAGTTGCGAGGGTATCGTTACTCCGCATCCGTAGCTTATCTTCAAGCTACACGCACCTCCTGAGTAGTGCTAAGTGAGTAACATCTGTGCAGCGCTTGCCTTAACCGCTTGTTTTGTGTTTTCCAGATGCCTTAGAACAAAAAACAATTATTTAATTTATACTAGGTGTAATAAATATTTTTCATTAAATATCTTATTCTCCTCAGTCTCCTTTTTTGAACATCTGTGAATTTAGTACTATCGATATCAGGCAGCCTAACTTTCGATGCATAACATGTACATATGCTATCCCAATCATCATTGAGTCTACTCGCTTTTGAAATCAATAACTGAAATGGACGCTTCCTGCGGATTCGGTACCAAATTCCCCTGTGTCACAGCTACTCCTGCACGTTAATTATATACATATATAGATATACTACTGTGTCCAAAAAGTAAGACCAATTTAAAATTCCCGGACATATGGTATTTCAATTTTTTTTCTTCTTTAGATTGTTGACACTGTCCATGACATCTGTGGCAAATTTCACCTCAAAATATTCATTAGTGTTTGAGCTACGCTTGGCTTTGTGAGACGCTACAACGGATTCCGGCGATTTTTGAAATGTCTCTTCAATCGACTCAAAAAGTTGTCAACCGAGTGGCCTTTTGAGTTTAGGGAATAGCCAGAAGTAGCACGATGTTAAATCAGGTGAATACGGTGGTTGTGGAACGATATGGGTTTCATTTTTAGCGAAAAAGTCATAAAGAATCAATGCAGCGTGGAAGGCGCATTCAGTGTTTTCGGTACCAATCGAGATTTGACGCGTTTGAAGCCCAAAACCTCTTTTAAAATGGAATTTTGAAATTCCAACATCAGAAGCAAGGTCTGTAATTGTAAATCGACTGTTTGCAAGAACCAAATATTTAATTTTTTTGGACGTGAGGTTCTTTGGTTGAGGTGGATGGTCGACCAGAGGGCTCTTCGTCTTCAACACGCTATCTGCTTTCTTTGAACTGTTTTTACCACTTCTAAATATATTTTTCCGATGTAGAAATGCTCACCAAATGCCTTCTGCAACATTCTATACGTTTCCGCAAACAAAATTGAACGCAAATTCTTTGTTCAATTAGTTCAGACATTTCAAAAATTGCCGGAATCAGTTTTAGCGTCTCACAATGCCAAGCGTAACTCAAATACTAATAAATATCTTGACGTCAAATTTCCCACAGATGTCAAGGACAGTACCAACAACCTAAAAAACGAAAAAAAAAAAAAAAAACACATGTCCGGGAAATTTAAATTGAAAACTGGTCATACTTTTCGGACACAGTAGTATATGTTATTTTATTTTTTTATTTTTTTTTTTGCTTAACTTTCAAATTATATAGACATTCTTTAAAAAAATTGCATTGTGTCTCTCAGAACATTGATTTACTCTAAATAATGTGTAATCATATTTATTTCATTATACATTTTCTGCATGATTAAGTTAGTTAGTTGAAAAGGAACTGTTTTGTGACATGACAATTATGTAACAAATGGGAATTGAATCCATAAAAATCCATTCATTTTCGCAGAAGAGCAATCACTAAACATCTGTTAAAGCTATAATATACCAAGATATGGTTGGAGTGTACGTATATTAATGTTTTTCTCTAGAAAATATATATTTTTTATTAAAGTTTTTATAAGTATTTACTAATTTTTAATTTCATATTTATGCTGATGAAGGTCTATATACATACCCCTAAATGCAACTATCTAGTGAAATAATGTTGCTTAAAAATGCCAATTTAACTGGTACGTTGATAATTTATAAAATCTGAAAAAAAACTATCAATAAATTTTGAAAACACGAAAAAATAACATGAAGTTATATCACAAAAATTTACGTACAGTGCTTGTTTTACTGTACTATTTACGCAAATGTATAAATGAAATTAAATGAGTCAATAATATCTTCGAAGAACTGCTTGGCTAATCTAAGTTAGAATTCGAAGTTCTATCACAAAAACTTACATACAGTACTTGTTTTATTATTTGACTATAAACTCTTATCTTTATTTCAGCGAATGTAAAATGAAATTTAATAAGTCAACTATAAACTAAACTTCCAGGAAGTGCTTAGCTAATCTACTACTGTGTCCAAAAAGTAAAATCAGTTTTCAATTTAAATTTCCCGGGCCTACAGTATTTCAATTTTTTTTCTTTTTTAAATTGTTGGCACTGTCCTTAACATTTGTATGAAATTTTACGACAAAATATTCATTAGTGCTTGAATTACGCTTGGTTTTGTGAGATGCTAAAACCGATTCCGGCGATTTTTGAAATGTCTCTTCCATCGACTCAAAACATTATCCCCGGAGTGTTATTTTGAGTTCAGGAACTAGCCAGAAGTAGCACGATGCTAAATAAGGTGAATACGGGGATTGTGGAACGATATGGGTTTAATTTTTGGCGAAAAAGTCACGAAGAATCAATGCAGTGCGAGCTGGCGCATTCAGGGTTTTAGGTACCAATCAAGATTTGATGCGTTTGAGGCCCAAGACATCTTTTAAAATGTTTTGAAATTCTAACATTAGCAGCAAGGCTTCTAATTGTAAATTGACGGTTTGCAAGCACCAAGTCTTTAATTGTTTGGACGTGAACTTCGTCGGTTGAGGTTGAGGGTCGACGAGAGGGCTCTTCATCTTCAACGCGTTCTCTGCCTTCTTTGAACTGTTTTTACCACTTCTAAATATATTTTTCCTATATAAGAATGCTCTCCGAATGCCTTCTGCAACATTCTATATTTCCCAGCAAACATAATTTAACGCAAGTTCTTGCTCAATTAATTCAGACATTTCAAAAATTACCGGAATCAGTTTTAGCGTCACACAAAACCAAGCGTAACTCAAACACTAATGACTATTTTAAGGTAAAATTTCACACAAGTGTCAAGTACAGTGCCACCACCCTAAAAAAGAAAAACAAATTGGAATACCATATGCCCGGGAAATTTAAATTGAAAATTGGTCCTACTTTTTGGACACAGTAGTAAGTGAAAATTCGAAGTTATATCCCAAAAACTTACACTCAGTACTCGTTTCATTATTTGACTATAACCTCTTATTCTTAGTTAAGCAAATGGAAAATGAAATTAAATAAGTCAATAGTAAACTGATCTTCGAGGAAATTCATAGATAATCTAAGTTAAAATTCGAATTGCAAAAATTCTGCGAACAGAAAACTTTAAAGAAATCGGAATGGCGATAAAAAAAAAACCTTTCATGGGGAGATTTCCAAACTTCATTGGAAAGAAGTTTTAGTGTTCATAGAACCAATAAATCATATGGAATATACTTTGAATCAGAAGTTCTAAAGCGTTTTCGATATTTCGAACAATTTTGAAGAAAGGGGAATATGTGAAGTACCGGTTCCAGCATGAGCTCAATGCATTGCCATAACAGATAAGAATCTACAGGATGGAATTTCGATTTTTGGCACTTGTTCTGAGTAAGATTCCAAAAAAATTCTTAGCAGAATTCCGAGAAGAAAGCCGCTAATATCAGCAGATATTCTGAGAAGAAGCCTCACATGCAAAATATAAAGATTTTAATTTTGGTAAATTCTTCTTGTTAAGATAAAGATAAAGGTAAGTCTCAAATATTTATCTCTGATTATTACATGATATACTTTAAAATGCTTTGGAAATGAATTGTAGAAATGTACGGCTATTGTGCAACAATGTTACTTATTACAATTAAACCTTATCTATTCTTGCTTCTGGGACATTAAAATGTCGAAATAGAGACATCGAAATATTTGTGACCTTAAAAATGTCGCCAAACCCACGTTCGGCTTTTACAGGATTATATTCTATGTTCTGGATTAGTCAAATGCTCGTTGGTAAAGGTACAATATTCAAACGGTTCAGTGTTGTGAGTATATTTGCTTTAAAAGTTTTTGTAGGTATTTATGCTCTGAAATTTTCTTATATTCTCCCTAGTGTTTCTTTAATGGTTTTTAAATTTAAATGTATTCTGATAATTTGAATGTATATTCGAATTCTATAATTAATGTGTCATTTATTTAGGAGTAAAGTTCTTTATTTTAGCTATTTATTCATAGATTTACGTTTTATGAAAACAGGCATTATTTGTCAAAATTTTAATTGAATTAATACTTGAGCACAGTCTGCTGAAATACAGATAACATAAGGTACCCGAGAGTTATTAAAATTACACAATTATATGTACAGAAACAAAATAATTAGAAATAAAATTTATTAACTTACAATATAGTAAATAAATTTCGTTGTTGGAAAAACCAATGGTTGTGTGATGGATTCAACAGATACTCGATTTTATTGATAAAAATATACTATTTTGATAGAAATGTTTGATTTCATTGTTAGAATATTATTTATTTAGAAATGTTCGATTTCATTGAAAGAGATACTCGATTTTGACAGAAATATACGATTTTATTGATAGAGATATGCGATTTTATTGATATAAATGTTTGATGTTTCATTGACAGAAATGTATAAATTAAATAATGTATAAATTAAAAAATAAATGTATAAATTAATGTATAAATTAAATAAGTCAATAATAAACTGATCTTCGAGGAAATTCTTAGATAATCTAAGTTAAAATTCGAATTGCAAAAATTTTATTGATAGAAATGTTCAATATCGTCGATAAAAATACTTTTTCTGATAGAAATATACGATTTGATTGATAGAAACATTTGAATTCATTGATATAAATACTCGATTTTGATAGAAACGTACTATTTTATTGATAGAAATGTTTAATTTCATTGATAAAAATACTTGTTTCTGATAGAAATACACAATTTGAAAAAAAAAATGCTCGATTTCATTGATAGAAATGTTCGATTCTAAGCAATATGTGTTTCATATATAAGCACATCTGAGGAGTTATTTTCTTGAGTTTTAAAAACAAACCGGGAATTACATTTTCTGAATAGGTATTAATAAATACCTTTCATTCTTTTTTTTTTATTACGTTCTATTTTATAAAAGATTTCATAGAAAAACGGAAAATTATTAAATAGTGTGATTTTTTATATACTAACGCCCATAAAAACAATTTTTTGTTTTGAATTTTTTCTAAAAAAATATAGTTAACAGAATTATATTTGGTAATTCATTTTAGTGATTTTAATACTAACACAACAGAAATCATCATGAAATCACAAAAAAAAAAAAAAAAAAATCAGTTTTATTCTTCTTCCGATTCAGACAATGCTTATCTACTGTGCCTTTGTTTCGTTGGATATTGATTACCTCATAAAATCCCACGTATAACTAATTCAATCCGAAAATACACTCATAGCCCGTAGAAAAATAAGGAAACTTCTTTCTTTTTTTGCTGCGAACTTATTTACGTGAATCCGAGCAAATGCTACGACTGAAAAATCCCCGTGTAAAAAGTTAGATAAAATTCTTCCTTTAGAACAGAGAACCCTGCATAATTGAATTCGCTTTCTTGAATATTCTCGAAGTTCTTAAGGCTCTAAAGGAATTCTAAACTAAGTTTTGTCTGCATCGATCTATGGGGTGAAATCTTGATGCTAGTGTTCCTTGTCATGATAGTGAGGAAAGTTGCAACTTGCGAGGTGGCTTTTGCTACATTTTTTTGGATTTACTTCTGGGCAGCTATTTTTGGGTATTAATAGTAAAATGTTAAAATAAGTAAGCCCCATATATACTTATTTCACATTCCATTAATTGCATACATTTTTATTTACTAGTAGTTGTAACTTACATTTACTACTGTGCCCAAAACGTAAGACGAATTATTTTTTTTCAAAAACTCTTTATTTATTCTTCCAAATTTATTTCATCGCCTTCAAAGTAATCCCCTCCGGACACAATGCACTTATGTCAACTTTTTTTTCCAATCCTCAATGCAAGGTAAAAAGTCATCGGCTGGGATGGCCTTCAAAACGCTCGGCGATTCACGTTGCATCTGATTGTCGACCCAAAATGGAGCCCTCGGAGTTGTCTTTTGAATTTAGGGAATAGCCAGAAATCGCATGGTGTGAATACGGTAGTTGTGGAACTATATGGTTTTCATTTTTGTCGAAAAAGTGAAGAAGAATCAATGCAGTGTGAGCTGGCACATTCAGTGTTTTCTGTACCAATCGAAATTTGACGCGTTTGAGGCCCAAAATGGAATTAACCGATCCTTTTGAAATTCCAACATCATCAGCAAGGTCTCTAATTGTAAATCGATGGTTTGCAAGCACCAACTTTTTTTTGGACGTGAGCATCGTCGGTTGAGGTTGATAGTCGCCCAGAGGGCTCTTTGTCTTCAACGCGTTCTCTGCCTTCTTTGAACTTTTTATACCAATCGTAAACATTTCTTTTCGATATAGGAATGCTAACCGAATGCCTTCTGCAGCATTCTGTACGTTTCCGCAAACAAAATTGAATGCAAGTTCTTTGCTCAATTCATTCAGACATTTCAAAAATCGCCGGAATCAGTTTTAGCGTCTCACAAAGTCAAGCGTAACTCAAACACTAATGAATAGTTTGACGTCAAATTTCACACAGAGTGTCAAGGACAAAAGAAAAAAGAAATTGAAATTTTATTAGCCCCGGGAATTTTAAAATTTAAAATTGGTCTTACTTTTTGGACTGGGTAGTAAATATACTTTACACTCCATTAGTTGCATTTATTTTCAATGACGAATAGTTGTAATTTACATTTTATCTCGTAAAATAATTTGGCAGATAGTTGTCCATGCTTGCTTTTGCAAGACACTCTATAACTATAAAGTTACAGTATTAAAATACACTGAAGTGACAAAAGTCATGGGATACCTCTTAATATCGTGTCGGCCCTCCTTTCGCCCGGCGAAGTGCAGCAACTCGACGTGGCATGGACTCAACAAGTCGTTGGAAATCTTCTGCAGGAATATTGAGCCATGCTGTCTCGATAGACGTCCATAATTGTGAAAGCGTTGATGGTGCAGGATTTTGGGCACGATCAGACCTCTCGATGATGTCCCATAAATGCTCGATGGGATTCATGTCGGGCGATCTAGGTGGCCAGATCATTCGTTGGAATTGTCCAGAATGTTCTTCAAATCAATCGCGAACAGTTGTGGCCCGGTGACATGGCGCATTGTCATCCATAAAAATCTCATCGTTGTTTGGGTACATGAAGTCCATGAATGGCTGCAAGTGATCTCCAAGTAGCTAAACATAAGCATTTCCAGTCAATGTTCGGTCCAGAGGACCAAGTCCATGCCATGAAAAACCACACCATTACGGAACCACCACCAGCTTGAACAGTACCTTGACCAAGTCCATCAGCCATGAAAAAAACAGCCCACACCATTACGGAGCCACCACCAGCTTGAACAGTACCTTGCTGACAGTTTGGGTCCATGGCTTCGTGGGGTCTGCGCCACACTCGAACCCTACCATCAGCTCTTACCAACTGAAATCGTGACTCATCGGACCAGGCCACGGTTTTCCATTCATCTAGGGACCAACCGATATGCTCACGTGCCCACGAGAGTCGCTGCAAGCGATGTCGTTCTGTCAGTAAAGGCACTCGAGTCGGTCTTCTGCTGGAATAGCCCAAGAAAGCCAAATTTCTCCGCACAGTTCTAACAGACAAGTCCCTTGTACGTCCCACATTGATTTCTGCGGTTATTTGACGCAGTGTTGCTTGTCTGTTAGAATTTACGACTCTTTGCAGACGTCGCCGGTCTCGGTCGTTAAGTGCAGGCGGTCGACCACTGCGCTGTCCATGGTGGGATGTTATGCCTGAAATTTCATACTCTCAACACACTCTTGACACAGTGGATCTGGGAATGTTGAATTCCCTAACGATTTCCGAAATGGCATGACCCATGCGTCTAGCTCCAACTAACATTCCGCGTTCAAAGTCTGTTAATTCCCGTCGTGCGGTCATCATCACGTCAAAACCTCTTCACATGAATAACTTGAACAGAAATGAAAGCTCTGCGAAGGCACTGCGCATTTATACCTGTTCTACGCGATGCTACTGCCATCTGAAAATTTGCATATTGCTATCCCATGACTTTTGTCACTTCAGTGTAAAATTGTTTTGATGTAGTATATCAAAAATTTATAACAACATTGTTCTTTTTTGTTTATTTTATTTTTAAAAATGCTTAGATAATTAGAAAGTTATAAAAGAAACATAAAACCATTAATTACTTGAAAATTACAGTGTGCTAAGTGGTAAATAATCATTTTTAACGCAGCTTTAAACTTAATATACTGGGTTTCTCAGTACCAGATTTATAAACATAGATTGTTCGGTTTCCATTAACTTTAATGCATACAATCTCCTTTGTGGAGGATTTAATCAAGATGAAGGCCCTTGACACGAACTGCCGACGGGTTTTGAAGTAATTATCCTCGAATCAATCTATTGCATTATGTTGGAAAAGCCGATCTGCCATATAGTATAGTTGATTCTAAGAAAGTTGAAAACCGTCCTGCCGAAAGATCACACGCCACCCTGACAAAGTGTCCCAGATCAATAATCATTCCGTCATATTGTTATTGTTTCGAATTAAGAACTGTTCTGGTAAAGGTTCCTTATTGTTTTTAAAATCGCCATGACGTCTCAGCTGAAGTTGGTGCAGCTCTTATATTTCAAAGTGGCCTGATGGCTGAGTTTCTAGCGCTCTGGCTTTTGGTAACATACGCTTCAGGCTCGAATAATGGCGGTGGCATAGCTGTTCGTTAGTGGTTTGGAACCCACTGTAGGTCCTTTTCTGTTTAGCCCTCGTTTGCACAAGATGACTGTAAAGCGGCAAATGTAAGTTATATTTTAAATGTTTATAACACTTCCATTTTTCCACTAAGAGAGTTTCCTGCAGCTTTACGAGTTAAAATAGTAGATAAGATATTTTCAAATTTTTAACTGACAATAACGTTCCATATTTTTCTTGGAATTAATTAAAATTTAAAATAAATGAAAACGGATAATTTAAATTTAATTTCAATTAACATTGTTGTTACTTTTTTAGAGTCAAATTCTGAGTAAAATTGATTTATTTTTATTATCATGTTTTAAAATATAAATTCAAAAAGATTTAGCGTGGCGTATTTGGCAAAATATCTTAAGGATGATTTGAAAAAAGAAATTAAGAAGAAGTTTTCTGAAGAATTTACATTCATTCTTAAAATCCGATTAAACATTTATATTAAAACTCCGATTTTAAAAATTTTAGATTATAAGAAAGCTATTCTTAAAAAGGACGACTATGATGAGGGATTTTGTAAAGTGTTGTTGGACACAATTATTAAAGGGAAAAAGACGCAGTTTAGGAAGAACAGAAAAAAATACTTTATATTTGGAAAAGGTTTAGTTAGCAACTGTATCCGAAAACTTAAACTCATATTGAAAAGGGTAACATCCCTAACAGGGCGTATAAGAATTTAATATAGAAATTTAACGCTGAAGTAGATATCAGTTTGTATCTAATTCTTTAATGTGGTGTTGTTTTAAAATTTAAATACTATAAGCTAAAACCTGGACCAAGGCAAAATATTTTTCACTGCTACCCAAAACTCTTAGCATCTTCTAAGTATCCTGCAATGCCCATTACCACAAAATAATTAACAGGCTGGAAATGCCTTCGGTGACTTATATAAATTAGAGAAGGAAATAATACACATGAAATAAACAAATGCAAATTTCGTGATTTTAAATAAAAAAACATTTTTTTTTATTATTATTTATAATATAGGACGGTATGTGCTTTATATGTACAACACTGCGATTCAAAAATATTTAGATAACTAAAAGGAAGGGATGTCCTAACAGCAAACGTGAACGACTTAAATTTTCGGAGCAGCTCTTTCTAAATTTCTTAGAGAAGTAGAGGCATACATCGTAACGGAATAGAGATGCGTCTGCAAATAGTCTCCCTCATAAGGTAGGGAAATAAGGTTCAATAAAATATTACGAGTGGAGACAATAGACATTTAAGATCCCATTCTCCTAGGTTTCTAAATCAAAACAAAAACTGTTCAACATCGCTGAACAAAGTCAACGAGAATCGGAGACATCAGTTATACATGTTACCCCAAACAAATTTTGTAATTCAAGAAGAAGGATTTTGGACATGGGAAATCAGAAAATTGTATTGAGACTTGTCGAACATAAGTAACTCAGTAACCTTTGCAAGGATATACGTGTATTGAAGTAGTTACAACTTTTTCTACTAAACAAATAGTTTTATTGAAAATCGGACAATCACAAGTTTCAACTAAGGAATCTTTTGAACAAGAAACTGTTGACTTGACTTGACTTTGAGATTTATAATCGCGTTAGCTGCTTTATCTCAATTTATAAAATTACTCAGAAAAAAAATAAAAGATAATACAAATAAAAACATAGATAATCAATGGACTTTGGATAACTGATTCCAAAAGTATTAATGTCTGAAACTGCTTCACCTACCGTTCGATGCTGTGACAATGTTGTGACTCTTTACCAAATTTCATGCGCGAAATTGTCTTTGAACGACAATAAACGATGATATTTCGGCGTATTCCAAAATATATATATATATATATATACGTTTTCTTCTGCTTGAATGGCGTCATTATGATTAACAGTTCCTCTAACGCCGATTTTATAACCGGAAGATTTTTCACTATTGCCAGATAAAACCAGTGCCAGTGTAATTGTAGTTACAGATTTAATTTTTTAAATCAATTGGAACCTAACATCAGAGTGACCAGCTCTCTGATGCTCGACACTACAAGTTTTTGGTTCCAGTCCCGGTGGTGCCATGGATGTAGTGGTTCGGATCCATTTTAAACCGTAGGTCCTGGTCTAACTAGCCTAAAGTGTGAGAAAAATGACCGTACAGCGTTGGCATAGGGCTGACAATCATGCCCAATAAAAAAACACATCTCATGTTTCGGAATCTTCAAGCAAGCAGAAGGCCTTAGCCTACAATGAAGCTGTTGCTCCATTGAAAGAGAAGAAATAAATCAATCACAGAATTTGTAATATGATATTCGTTTTGTCCCATTCAATATGAAACACCATGTAATCTATATATACATATATGTGTGTGTGTTTGTATGCATATGCAGATGGCTTTTTATCATATCTTATCAACAATCTAAGATTATTCTATTATTCTAATCTAATAATTACTCAGTAGTCTTTTATATTTATCATTGTCTGAATCAAATGAATCGTTTGAGACAGACTCTTTCATCCTAGAAACCATGCAATCCTATAACTTTTACATACTTGTATTCTGTCTTACATTCCTCCATATCTGAATACGAATTATGTCACTCAATAGCCATCTTTCGCTCCAAATAATTTCCCGCGAACTGCAGCTGTAATTGCCATTTTATCTGATATCCATTTCTCTGGGAATTTGCAATCAGGAGCAAGGATCAGTTCCAGGACAAACACAGACAAGAATAGTGTCCTGAAAGAAAAGCTATCTGTCCATGCACCGGATAGAGCAACCGGAATGTTATTCATGCCCCCATGGTTATTTCGGAGGGAAGAAATAATAAAAACGGCCATTTCTGGTTAATCTCTCTTAATTATTGTTTTCGGGGAAATTGGGGATTCTTTTTTTGCTGTGTAAGGATTGCATTGTATTCGATAAAACAATGTTTTCTCCCTATTTTTTTTTTAAAAGCGACTTCTTGTTCTACGTTGTATACTATTGTGCCCAAAAAGTAAGACCAATTATTTTTTTTTCAAAAACTCTTTATTTATTCTTCCCAATTTATTTCATCGCCTTCAAAGTAATCCCCTCCGGACACAATGCACTTATGCCAACGTTTTTTCCAATCCTCAATGCATGCTAAAATGTCATCCACATGGATGGCGCGCCGATTCACGTTGAATCTCTTGATAGTCGACTCAAAACGGTGTCCCCGGAGTGGTCTTTTGAGTTTAGGGAATAACCAGAAGTCGCACGGTGTGAATACGGTGGTTTTGGAACGATATGAGTTTCATTTTTGGCGAAAGAGTCACGAAGAATCAATGCAGTGTGAGCTGGCGCATTCAGTGTTTTCGGTACCAATCGAGATTTGACGCGTTTTAGGCCCAAAATGGAATTGACCGATCCTTTTGAAAATCCAACATCCTTACCAAGGTCTCTAATTGTAAATCGACGGTTTGCAAGCTTCAAATCTTTAATTTTTTGGATGTGAGCGTCGTTGGTTGAGGTGAATTATCGACCAGAGGGCTCTTCGTCTTCAAAGCGTTCTCTGCCTTCTTTGAACTGTTTATACCATTTCTAAACATTTCTTTCCGATATAATTTACACCGAATGCCTTCTGCAACATTCTAACCGTTTCCGCAAACAAAATTGAATGCAAGTTCTGTGCTCAATTAATTCAGACATTTCAAAAATCGCCGTAATCAGTTTTAGCGTCTCACAAAGCCAAGCGTAAAATTTCGTCAAATTTCATGCAAATGTCAAGGACAGTTGCAGCATCCTAAAAAAGAAAAAAAAAATCGAAATTCCATATGGCTTTGAAATTTAAAGTGAAAATTAGTTTTACTTTATATACACAGAAGTATATATATATATATATATATATATATAATATTTGCATACGTATGTAGATGATCTTTCAATCATCATATCAACAATCTAAGATTATTCTAATCTAATAATTTCCTAACAGTCTTTTATATTTATCATTGTCTGAATCAGATGAATGGTTCGAGGCAGACTATATTTTGGACAGACAATATTTCATTATCAGGGAAACCACGCAATCCTATAAATTTTACATACTTATATTAGGTCTTGCATTCCTTCCTATCTCAATCCGAATTATGTCACTCAATAGCCTCTTTCGCTCCAAATAATTTCCCGCGAACTGCAGCTGTAATTGCCACTGATATCTGAAAACTGCCGTTTCTCTGGGAATTGGCAATCAGGAGCAAGGATCTGTTCCAAGACAAACACAGATGAGAATAGTGTCCTGAAAGAAAAGCTATCTGTCCACGCACCGGATAGAGCAACAGGAATGTTATTCATGCCCCGTTGTTGTTTCGGCGGGAAGAAATAATAAGAACGGCCATTTCTGGTTAATCTTTCCTAATTATTGTTTTCGGGGGAATTGGGTGTTCTTTTTCTGTCGTATAACGATCGCTTTGTCTTAGATAAAACATTATTTTTTTTTAAAGGCGACTTATTGTTTTACATTGTAT
This sequence comes from Caerostris darwini, assembly GCA_021605075.1. Classification (NCBI taxonomy): domain Eukaryota; kingdom Metazoa; phylum Arthropoda; class Arachnida; order Araneae; family Araneidae; genus Caerostris; species Caerostris darwini. Next base: position 30,584 of record BPLQ01007036.1, on the reverse strand, counting down.
ATCAAAAACGTGATGGTATTGTGGGGGTGTTTCTGTTTTCCAAAAAGTCGGAATATCGTAGGTAGAATGTCGTTATGTAGAAGATCTGGAAAACTTCCATTAGACAAATTGACTATCTATGCCAGACACCACTGTAGCATTTTTTTTTCTCACGAAATGAGTTTTGGCATTTCATTCCAAGGAGAGAAGAATGTATATTTTTTAACAAGTACATATTAACAATCTATCACTCAAATTTGACAACAGATAAACAGTGTTGTCGATATTCATATTAAATGCAATTAGTGTTTTGTACTAATGAGAACAACCTGTCACTCAAATCTGATAGCAGATATTCGGTATCATGCATAATGAGACTTAAGAAATTAGCGAATGTCTGTGCGACCTTCACAGGTCGAAAAAATTACAGATTGAATATCAACCAATTGATAAAGAGTTTTTCCAGCGTGATGTGTGATAGACCACGAGCTAAAAAAAGTCTACTCTAAAGAGAAGTGAGGGAAGTTGACTCCGCACCCCTTTTGATGGATTGTCTTAACATGATTTCTTTTATTTTTGGTGGAGAAGGGAGAGAGTTCTGCGACGAGTCGACCAGAAGTGTTTTATTTTTCCTCTCAAGTGACTGAAATGCCTGAGTTTTCCGCCTATTTTCAAAATCAGGCCTTTGTGGCTTCGTCAATCATGCTGTGTGATAGCTAAGAAATGCCACGGATGAGGTATTTAGATTCGTCGTAGAATAGAGAACTCTGAATCTCCGAAATTGGAATGAACTGCACTTGTGTATCATATTTATATATCTTATTTATCATATCTTATCAACAATCTAAGATTATTCTAATCTAATAACTATTTAATAATGTTTTGTATTTATCATTGTCTGAATCAAATGAATGGCTTGAAACAGACTCTTTCACAATATTTCATTATCTCAGAAACCACGCAATCCTATAACTTTTACATACTTATATTCTGTCTTACATTCCTTCCTATCACAATACGAATTTTGTCACTCAATAGCCGTCTTTCGCTCCAAATAATTTCCCGCGAACTGTTCCTGTAATTGCGATTTTATATGATATCCATTTCTCTGGAAATTGGCAATCAGGAGCAAGGATCAGTTCCAGGACAAACACAGACAAGGATAGTGTCCTGAAAGAAAAGCTATCTGTCCATGCACCGGATAGAGGAACTGGAATGTTATTCATGCCCGGTGGTTGTTTCAGCGGGAAGAAATAATAAAAACGGCCATTTCTGGTTAATCTCTCTTAATTATTGTTCTCGGGGAAATTGGGGATTCTTTTTCTGTTGTGTAAGAATCGCATCGTCTTTGATAACTCATTATTTTTTCCTTTTTTAAAAAATGCGAATTCTTGTTCTACATTGTACGTATATCAAAATACGTGATGGTATTGTGTGGGTGTTTATGTTTTCCAAAAAATCGGGATATAGTAGATATTAGAATTTTGTAGTGTAGAAGACCCGGAAAACTTCCATTAGACAAATTGACTCTCTATGCCAGACCCCACAGTATCATCTTTTTTTACGAAAAGAGTTTTGGTATTTAATTCCCACAAGAGAGGAATGCATGTTATTTGAAAAATATATAAGAAATAAGACCAATCACTCAAATCACTTTATTGTAGGTAGTTATATTACATGCAATTAGAGTTTTGTACTAATGAGAACAACTTGCCATGTATAACGAGTCTCAGGAAATTAGCGAATGTCTGTGCGATCTTCACAGGCCGAAACAATTACAGATTGAATATGAACTATACCATGAACTATACCATGAACTATACCGGTGATAGACCACGAGCTGAAAAATGTCTATTCTAAAGAGAAGTGAAGTTGACTCCACCCTTCTTTTTTATGGATTGTCTTAAAATGAGTTTTTTCTTTTCAAGAAAGGAGAGAGTTCTGCGACAAGTCGACCAGAAGTGTTTTATTTTTCCTCTGAAGTGAATGAAAGACCTGAGTTTTTCGCCTGTTTTCAAAATCAGGCCTTGTTGCTTCGTCAATCATGCTGTATGATAGTAAGAAATGCCACAGACCAGGTATTTAGATTCCTCGTAGATTTGAGAACTCTGAAAATCTCCGAAATGGGAATGAACTGCACTTATGTATCATATTTATATTGTTATCATATCTTATCAACAATCTAAGATTATTCTAATCTAATAATTATTTAATAATCTTTTGTATTTATCATTGTCTGAATCAAAGTAATGGCTTCAGACAGACTCTTGCACAATATTTCATTATCGTAGAAGTCATGCAATCCTATAACTATTACATACTTCTATTCTGTCTTACGTTCCTTGATATCTTAATACGAATTATGCCACTCAATAGCTATCTTTCGCTCCAAATAATTTCCCACGAACTGCAGCTGTAATTGCCATTTGATCTGATATCCGAAAAATGCCGTTTCTCCGGGAATTGGCAATCAGGAGCAAGGATCAGTTCCAGGACAAACACAGGCGAGGATAGTGTCCTGAAAGAAAAGCTATCTGTCCATGCACCGGATAGAGGAACCGGAATGTTATTCATGCCCGGTGGTTGTTTCGGAGGAGAGAAATAATAAAAACGGCCATTTCTGGTTAATCTCTCTTAATTATTGTTTTCGGGGGAACTGGGGATTCTTTTTCTGTCGTATAACGATCGCATCGTCTTTGATAAAACATTATTTCCTCCCTATTTTTTTAAAAAAAAGACTTCTTGTTCTACATTGTATACTGTTGTGTCCAAAAAGTAAGACCAATTTTATTTTTTTTCAAAAACTCTTTATTTATTCTTCCAAATTTATTTCATCGCCTTCAAAGTAATCCCCTCCGGACACAAAGCACTTATGCTAACTTTTTTTCCAATCCTCAGTGCATGCTAAAGAGTCATAGGCAGGCATGGCGATGAGCGCACGACGATTCACGTTGAATCTCATCAATCGACTCAAAACGGTGTCCCCGGAGTGGCCTTTTGTGTTTAGGGAATAGTCAAAAGTCGCACGGGGCTGAATCTGGTGAATACGGTGGTTATAGAATGATATGTATCATTTTTCATTTCTAATTTTTTTTTAAAAGCGACTTCGTGTATCATTGTATATCAAAATACGTGACGTGAGGTAGATTCGGTTTGTCGCTCTACGGTCATTTTGTGCACATTTTTTGGCTAATTAGACCGAGACCTACATTTTAACGTGGATCTCGAACAACTAACAAACATCCATGCCACCATTAGCACTCGAACCTGAAGCTTGTGGTGCCAAAGGCCGACGGAAAAGAGGGTGTTTATGCCTCCCAAAAAGTATTTTAGAGCTAAGGAAATATCTGCCTTGTATTAGAATATCATAGTGTAGAGAACCCGGGAAACTTCCATTGACTAATCAAGTGTCTATGCGAGATCCCCATACTGGCAATTCCTTGCCTAATCTCTTTATTTCTGAAGGTAGTCAAAAAAATTCGAACCAATTCGAACTTAAATGCTCTTGAACTCCCTCTGGCACACGTCATTTGGTTACAAGTTGACAATCCACACAAATTTAACTGCAGAAATAGTCCAAATTTAATTTCTTCCTATTTTGATCTTTCTACTGTAAAATTAATACAGTTTAATTTTTTACCCCTATTTTTCAAATGTATGGCTGCTCGGTGGCCAATTGGCTACCGCTCTGGCCTTTGGTACCATAGGCTACAGGTTCGAATCCTTTCTGTGGCACGGATGTTAGTGGTTCGGAATAGGGCCTAAACGGATGAGTGTCTAGAGCTATGGCACTCAGTACAAAAGGTTTCATGATCGAGTATACATGTGTATATATGTATGTATATATATAAATAAATATATATAATTTATGCTTTTATGCATACATATATGACCTTTCAATTATCATATCTCATCAACAATCTAAGATTATTCTAATCTATTAATTTCTTAATAATCTTTTATATATATCATTAGCGAATCTAATGAATGGCTTTAGACAGACTGTTTCACAACATTTCACTATCCTAGAAACCACGCAATCCTATAACTTTTGCATACTGTTTTACATTCCTTCATATCTTAATATTAATTATGTCACTCAATAGCCATCTTTCGCTCAAAATAATTTCCCGCGAACTGCAGCTGTAATTGCCATTTTATCTGATATCCGAAAACTCCCGTTTCTCCGGGAATTGGCAATCAGGAGCAAGGATCAATTCCAGGACAAACACAGACGAGGGTAGTGTCCTGAAAGAAAAGCTATCTGTCCACGCACCGGACAGAGCAATTGGAATGTTATTCATGCCCCGTGGTTGTTTCGGCGGGAAGAAATAATAACAGCCATTTCTGGTTAATCTCTCTTAATTATTGTTTTCGGGAGAACTGGGGATTCTTTTCTGCCATATAAGAATGGCATCATCTTCAATAAAACATTATTTTCACCCTATTTTTTCAAAAAAGCGATTTCTTGTTCTACATTGTATACTATTGGGCCCAAAAAGTAAGACCAATAATCCCCTCCGGACACAATGCACTTATGCCAACTGTTTTTCCAATCCTCAATGCATGCTAAAAAGTTATCGTCCGGTATGGCCTTCAAAGAGCGCGCCGATTCACGTTGAATCTCTTCAATCGACTCAAGACGGTGCCCACGGAGTGGTCTTTTGAGTTTATGGAATATTTAGAAGTCTCACGGTGCTAAATCAGGTGAATACGGTGGTTGTGGAGTGATATGGGTTTCATTTTTCATTTGTCATTTTGTGCATACGAGGGCTAATTAGGCCGGGACCTGCAGTTTAACGTGGATTCGGAATAACTAACAAACATCCATGCCACCGCCAGGATTTAAACCTGAAGCTGGTGTTACCAAAAGGCCGACCGGAAGGAAGAAGGTGTTTCTCCTTCCAAAAAGTATTTTAGAGGTACCGAGATATCTCCCTCGCATTAGAATAGTGTAGTGTAGAGGACACGGTAAACTTCCATTAGACAAATTGACTGTCTATTCAAACAGGCAATACCTTACCTAATCTCTTCATTTCTTAATGGAAGGGAAAAAACCCTTAATCAATTCCAACTGAAATCCTCTTGGCATCTCTCTCTGGCACCCATCATTTGCTTTCGAGTTGACAATCAACACTAATTAAACTGAAGAAATAATCCAAATTTAATTTCTTCCATTTTAATCTTTTAACTATAAAATTAATACAGTTTAATTTTTTTTACCTCAATCTCTCAAATATATGGGGGATTACAGGGACATGGTCGATACGACGCAGTCCACGACGCAATTAAATATATATATATATATATATATATACTCAGTGTAATACTTGAGAATTTTATCACTAATTGTACGCATGACTTGAAATATAATTGTGTGCATTACAATTGTATTTCAGTTCAATATACAATTATATTTTTTCCGTACAGTATATTTATAATTACACTTCCTTTGAAGTATAATTGTAATTGTATGCATGCCTTGAGCTCAGCGTTAATAACGTTAGATCAGCTAAGAAATTTGATATTTGTTGTTGTTTTTATCCCACTTTGCAGACATCTAGAGAAATTTGATATTGATTATTAAATAAACAAATTACAAAACGATTGCTTTTATAGATTATTACCTAGTCGATGGAGCAATATTGTTTCTTCTGTACAGTTAGTGGGAAAATTTGAAGCTGGATAACAGAAAAAAGGGATTTCCTAACAGCAAACATGAACGACTTAAATTTTCGAAACAACTCTTTCTAAATTTTGTAGAGAGGCAGGGACAGACATCGTAACAGAATAGATGAGAGTGGTGCGTCTAGGAACAGTCTAACTCATAAGAGGATAAGCAAGAATATTAAGAGTGCGGAGACAGTAGAAATTTAAGATCCCATTTCCCTAAGTTTCTAAAACAAAACAAAAATTGTTCAACATCACTGAACCAAAACAAATTTTGTAATTCTTGTAGAAGGATTTTGAACAAGAGTAATAATAAAATTGTAATGAGACTTGTCGAGGTAAATAACTCAGTAAACTTTGTGAACAGAAATGAGAGTAATGAAATGGTTAAAACTTCGAATTTTTCTTATAAATAAATAGTTTAATCAAAAATGGGAAGTTCAACTAAGGAATCTTTTAAACAAGAAATTGCTATAGTTATAATAATTGTATAATAATAACAGAGGTTGAAAATATAATAATAATAGAATTTGAAATAATTTCATTTCCACATCGCATATGGTACCAATCTGGCAGTTAAGTTAGCAGACAGTTATAGGAGCTGGCATTTAAAATAAGGCTTCACTAATTTTACCCAAAATAATATTGAATTTTGAAAAACTAAAATAAGGATATTAATACAGATATCTGAATTAAATATGGACGATGAAGTTGATCTTGTTAACATTGGTGATACACCGGAAAAAGAACAAAATGTTAAATTAACTGGTAAGATTAATTAAGAACTGGTAAAACCGGTAAGATCTGGTAAACAGACATAAGCGGCCTGTTGCCAATTGGCTAGCGCTCTAGCCTTTGATACCACAGGCTTTGGGGGAGGGGGGTCAGCTTCCCTCACTTCTCATTGGAATAGATATTATTCAGCTCGTGGTCTGTCACCAATCATGATGTAAAAACTCATAATTTATCAATTGGTTGATATTCAACAATATATAATTGTTTCGACCTGTAAAGGTCGCACAGACATTCTCATTATACATGATACCAAATATCTGCTAACACATTTGAGTGACAGGTTGTTCTCATTAGTACAAAATACTAATTGCATGTAATATAACTACACACAATAAAAGCTCGTTTGCTGTCAAACTTTGAGTGATGGGCTTATTATATATTTTTCAAATAACATACATTCCTCTCTTCTGGGAATGAAATGCCAAAACACTTCTTTTGAGAAAAATTGCTACAGTGGTGTCATGCATAGACAGTCAGTCTGTCTAATGGAAGTTTTTTCTACACTAGGAAATTCTAATGTCTAAGGTATCCTTAATTTTTTGGAAAGCAGAAAAACGCCAATCCTACCATTACGCATTTTGATACACAATGTAGAAAACCAAGTCCTTTTTTTAAAAAAATTGGGAAAAAATAATGTTTTATCAAAGACGATGCATTCCTTACACGGCAGAAAAAGAATCCCCAATTCCTAGAAAACAATAATTAAGAGAGATTAACCAGAAATGGCCGTTCTTATTATTTCTTCCCTCCGAAACAACCATGGGGCATGAATAACATTCCGCTTGCTCTGTCCGGTGCATGGACGGATAGCCTTTTTTTTCACGACACTATCCTCGTCTGTGTTTGTCCTGGTACTGATCCTCGCTCCTGATTGCCAATTCCCAGAAAAATAGATATCAGATAAAATGGCAATTACAGCTGCAGTTCGCGGGAAATTATTTGGAGCGAAAGATGGCTATTGAGTGACATAATTCGTATTAAGATAGGAAGGAATGCAAGACAGAATATAAGTGTGTAAAAGTTATAGGACTGCATTGTTACTAGGATGATAAAATATTGTGCAAACAGTTGGTCGCAAACCATTAATTTGAATCAGACAATGATAAATATAAAAGACTATTAAGAAATTGTTAAATTAAAATAATCTCAGATTGCTGATAAGATATGATAATTGAAAAGCCATTTACATACGTATACAAATAGGATATATACTACTGTGTCCAAAAAGTGAGACCAATTTTCAATTTAAATTTCCCGACCATAAAGAATTTCAATTTTTTTTTTTTTTTTTAGGTTGTCCTTGATATCTCTGTGAAATTTGACATCACAATATTCATTAGTGTTAGCGTTACACTTGGCTTTGTGAGACTCTAAAACTGATTCCGGTGATTTTTGAAATGTCTCTTCAATCCACTCAAAACGGTGTCCCCGGAGTGGTCTTTTGAGTTTAGGGAATAGCCAGAAGTCGCACGATGCTAAATCAGGTGAATACGGTGGTTGTGGAATGATATGGGTTTCATTTTTGGCGATAAACTTACGAAGATTCAATGCAGTGTGAGCTGGCGCATTCAGTGTTTTCGGTATCAATCAAGATTTTACGCGTTTGAGGCCCAAAATATCTTTTGAAATGGAATTTTAAAATTCCAACATCATCAGCAAGGTCTCTAATTGTAAATCGACGGTTTGCAAGCACCAAATCTTTAACGCTTTAACGTGAGTTTCGTCGGTTGAGATTGGTGGTCGACAAGAGGGCTCTTCGTCTTCAACGCGTTCTCTGCCTTCTTTGAACTGCTTTTACACTTCTGAATATTTCTTTCCGGTATAGGAATGCTCACCGAAGGCCTTCTGCAACATTCTATACGTTTCCTAAAACAAAATATAACGGAAGTTCTTGCTCAATTAATTCTGGCATTCCAAAAATCGCCGGAATCATAGATTTTAGCCTCTCACGAAACCATGCGTAACTCAAACTCTAATGAATATTTTGACGTCAAATTTCACGCAGATGTCAAGGACAGTGCCAGCAACCTAACAGTGAAAAAACATAAGATCCGAAAGATCCATAGATTGAAATTCCATAAGATCCGGGAATTTTAAATTGAAAATTGATCGTACATTTTGACACAGTAGTACGATGTAGAATACGTCAAATTTTATAAAGTAATAGGGAAAAAATAAAGTCTTATCTAAGACAATGCGATTCTAATACGACAGAAAAAGAATCCCCAATTCCCGCGAAAACAATAATTAAGAGAGATTAACCAGAAATTGCCGTTCTTATTATTCCTTCCCGCTGAAACAACCACGGGGCATGAATAACATTCCGGTTGCTCTGTCCGGTGCGTGGACAGATAGCTTTTCTTTCAGGACACTATCCTTGTCCGTATTTGTCTTGGAACTGATCCTGGCTCCTGATTGCCAATTCCCAGAGAAACGGCATTTTTCGGATATCAGATAAAACGGTAATTACAGCTGCAGTTAGCGGGAAATTATTTGGAGCGAAAGATGGCTATTGAGTGTCATAATTCGTATTAAGATGTTAAGGGATGTAAGACAGGATATAAGTATGTAAAAGTTATAGGATTGCATGGTTTCTAGGATAATGAAATATTGTGAAAGAGCCTGTCTCAAAACATTCATTCGATTCAGACAATGATAAATATAAGAGATTATTAAGAAACTGTTAGGTTAGAATAATCTTAGAGTGCTGATAAGATATTATAATGGAAATCCCATCTACATACGTATGCAAATAATATATATATATATATATATATATATATCCTGTTTGAAAAAATTGCAACACCATGAAGGACTTACGCGAGTGAGCTGAAATTTTTAGGAAATGCAAATTAGCGCATGATATGCAAATGATTAGAATTTCAAATCCTTAGCGCATGCGTATGCTGAGCAGCGCTCTCTGAAAGGCGGATGGTTCTGAATAAATAGACGGCTGTAGCGAGGCGTGTATGGTTATCGGTGGTTATCTGCTAGTGGTAAACGTTAGCTCAATCGTTACTTATGCCTCTACGACGAAAGAGAGCGAGATTTGAACAAATTACAGAGTTTGAACGGGGGAGAATCATCGGCCTTCGTGAAGCTGGATAGTCTTATCGTGCAGTAGCCTCTCGTGTGCAGCGTAACAGCAGCACAGTGATGCGTCTTTGGAAGCAGTGGATGGACGAGTGTCGGACAACTCGGAAATCCGGGAGGGGATCCCGAAATGTGACGTCAGCTCGCGATGATAGACACCTGGTCCGCATGGCGCTGACGGACCGTACAACTTTCTCTAGACAATTGGCAGCAGTGTGGTCAATAGCTACAGGTGTTTCATTATGTGCTTCATCAATTCGTAGACGTCTGCTGCAGCGTGGACTGCGCGCAAGGACTCCTTTATACAAGATCCCTCTCATGCTAAACCATCGCCGCCTGCGGCTACAATGGGCCGCTCAGCATAGAGACTGGCGTGCTGATTGGCAGCATGTCGTGTTTTCTGACGAATCCCGCTTTAATTTGTGGCACTATGATGGCCGCATTCGTGTCAGATGCTATGCCGGCGAACGCCACCTTTCGGAGTGCATTATCGAACGCCACAGTGGACGAACAGCCGGAGTTATGGTCTGGGGTGCCATAGCATATCATGGACGATCTTAATTGCTAAGAATTGTGGGCAATCTGAACAGCAACCGGTAGATCAGTGAAGTTCTACAGCCCCAAGCTGTTCCCTTCTTTCAAAGCTTGCCAGGCGCTGTATTTCAACAGGACAATGCCCGCCCTCATATTGCTAGGACTGTTCAATCCTTCTTTGCAACGCGGCAGGTACAGCTTCTTCCTTGGCCTGCGTATTCCCCGGATATGTCGTCGATTGAACATGTATGGGATTTCGTTGGTCGGCGTCTCGCTCGTGATCCTCGTCCTGTTGCTTCTGCAGACGAATTTTGGGTGCGCATACAAACAATATGGAATGCTCTTCCTCAGGCAGACATTCAAAATTTGTTTGACTCCATGCCACGTCGTGTAGCAGCACTTATTGCGGCGCGTGGTGGCTACACAAAATACTGATTCCGATCTCTGGTTATTGTTTGTTTGCTTTGAACATTTAATCACTTATTTGTACCACTACCACTCAACTGTGTATTAAATTTCATTCAATTATGACGATTCCTTCATGGTGTTGCAATTTTCGCAAACATGAGTTTATATATATATATATATATGTGCGTATTTTATATTGAATGGTATAAAAAGAATATCATGGTGCAAATTCTATAATTGATTAATTTAGTTGAAATAAATTATTAGCTGAAACTATGAACATACAAGTTCTGAAATATATTTTCGCTACTTTTCCTCAAATGTGTCTTTGTTCGCTTTAAATAGTCATGTACAACGATTCTTTACAAAATCCCTCACCATAGTCGACATATTTAAGAACAGCAATTTTATATTCTCAAAATCACTAACAAATATCCATTCCAATACCAGGATTTGAACCTGAAGCCTGTGTTACAGACTTCAGGTTCAAATTCTGGTGGTGGCTTAGACTGTTAAGACAGCGGTTGGAGCACTAACCAATTTGCCACCAAGCCGTCATATATTTGAGAGACTGGTGTAAAAAATATAAACTGTATTAATTTTATAGTTAAAAGTTCAAACTGGAAAAAATTAAATTTGGCTTATTTCTGTAGTTTAATTAGTTTCTAATTGTCAACTTGTTACCAAATGAAGGGTGTCAGAAAGAGTTCAAGAGAAATTAAGTTCGAATTGACTAACATTTCAAGTTAATCATGTCTAAGTCAACAATCAAGTTAATCATGTCTCTATGTTAAACATATCAATTTAAGTTATATTTGATTAACATAAAGACAATCACATGTCTCTACTTTATTAGATGAAGAAATTCAGCGAGGTTTAGTTTGGTTTGATTTGACGCTCTACGGTCATTTTGTGCACACTAGTGCTAAACATACCGGGACCTACAGTGTAACGAGAATTCCGAACCAATAACAAGCATCCATGCCACAGCTAGGATTCGAACCTGAAGCCTATAGTACCAATGGCCAGAGCGCTAGAATTCGGCGAGGAATTGCCTGTTTGGTGGGGTCTGTCAGTTTGTCCAATGGAAGTGTTCTGGGTCTTCTACACTACAACATTTTAATGTAAAGCAGATATTTTGGTACCTCTAAAAGACTTTTTGAAAGGCAGAAACACCCACTCCCGTAACGTATTTTGATACACAATGGTGAACAAGATGTCGCATTTTTTAAAAAAATAGGGGAAAAAATAATGTTTTATCAACCTTCCTTACACGACAGAAAAAGAATCCCCAATTCCCCCGAAAACAATAATTAAGAGAGATTAACCAGAAATGGCCGTTTTATTATTTCTTCCCGTCGAAACAACCACCGGGCATGAATAACATTCCAGTTGCTCTATTCGGTGAGTGGACGGATAGCTTTTTCTTTTAGGACACTATCCTCGTCCGTGTTTGTCCTGGAACTGATCCTGGCTCCTGATTACCAATTCCCAGAGAAACGGATATCAGATAAAATGGCAATTACAGCTGCAGTTCGCGGGAAATTATTTGGAGCGAAAGATGGCTATTAAGTGACATAATTCGTATTGTGATATAAAGGAATATAAGACAGAATATAAGCATGTAAAAGGTATAGGATTGCATGATTTCTATGATAATGGAATATTGTGAAAGAATCTGTCTCAAGCAATTCATTTGATTCAGATAATGATAAGCATTAAAGATTATTAAGAAATTATTAGGTTAGAATAATCATAGATTGCTGATAAGATATGATAATGGAAAGGCCATCTGCACACGTATACAAATATATACACTGAAGTGACAAAAGTCATGGGATAACAATATGCAAATTTTCAGATGGCAGTAGCATGGCGTAGAAAAGGTATAAAGGCGCAGTGCTTTCGCAGAGCTTTCATTTCTGTTCAAGTTATTCATGTGAAGAGGTTTTGACGTGATGATGACCGCACGACGGGAATTAACAGAATTTGAACGCGGAATGTTAGTTGGAGCTAGACGCATGGATCATGCCATTTCGGAAATCGTTAGGGAATTCAACATTCCCAGATCCACTGTGCCAAGAGTGTGCCGAGAGTATGAAATTTCAGGCATAACATCCCACCATGGACAGCACAGTGGTCGACCGCCTGCACTTAACGACCGAGACCGGCGACGTCTGCAAAGAGTCGTAAATTCTAACAGACAAGCAACACTGCGTCAAATAACCGCAGAAATCAATGTGGGACGTACAAGGGACTTGTCTGTTAGAATTGTGCGGAGAAATTTGACTTTCTTGGGCTATTCCAGCAGAAGACCGACTCGAGTGCCTTTACTGACAGAACGACATCGCTTGCAGCGACTCTCGTGGGCACGTGAGCATATCGGTTGGTACCTAGATGAATGGAAAACCGTGGCCTGGTCCGATGAGTCACGATTTCGGTTGGTAAGAGCTGATGGTAGGGTTCGAGTGTGGCGCAGACCCCACGAAGCCATGGACCCAAACTGTCAGCAAGGCACTGTTCAAGCTGGTGGTGGCTCCGTAATGGTGTGGGCTGTTTTTTCATGGCATGGACTTGGTCCTCTGGTGGGACTGGACCGAACATTGACTGGAAATGCTTATGTTCAGCTACTTGGAGATCACTTGCAGCCATTCATAGACTTCATGTACCCAAACAGCGATGGGATTTTTATGGATGACAATGCGTAATGTCACCGGGCCAGAACTGTTCGCGATTGGTTTGAAGAACATTCTGGACAATTCCAACGAATGATCTGGCCACCTAGATCGCCCGACATGAATCCCATCGAGCATTTATGGGACATCATCGAGTGGTCTGTTCGTGCCCAAAATCCTGCACCATCAACGCTTTCACAATTATAGACGTCTATCGAGACAGCATGGCTCAATATTCCTGCAGAAGACTTCCAACGACTTGTTGAGTCCATGCCCCGTCGAGTTGCTGCACTTCGCCGGGCGAAAGGAGGGCCGACACGATATTAAGAGGTATCTCATGACTTTTGTCACTTCAGTGTATATACACTCGTGTTTTATATTGAATGAGTCAAAAAGAGCATCATAGTACAAATTCTGTAATTGATTTATTTACTTGAGACTAATTATTAGCTGAAACTTGAATCTAGCAAAAATATCTTCCGATTACGAAATCGCCGTTAGAGGAACTGTTAAATCTCGTTCCCACCGAGGCGTGAGGCGTTGAAGCGTGAAGCGTTGACAAATCACTAGCCTCACTGCGTTCGCCTGAAACCGGTTGAAATCCACCGCTTCGAGTTGCTCAACTTTCAACTCTCAAATGCTTGCGCGTCATGTGACTTGGATTGAGCTAATAGTAGATCTGCCATCTAGTAGAAGTAACTGGAACTTCACTATGTGTAAAGGTGCGAAAAGTAACTTCACTATATGTAAAGGTGCGAAAAATAACTTCACTAGGTGCGATTTCTGAAGCTTCGGTGTGAACGGGTCGAAAGAATTTTCTTCCCTGCGCGTGACGCGTCGCCGCCTCACGCCTCGGTGGGAACGAGCCTTTAATAAAACGACGCGATTCATGCAGATGAAAGCGTACTGTGTTTTGGAATATGGCATAAAATCATCGTTTTACGTGGGTTAAAGACATGTTCCACTACATCGTCACAACATCGAACGGTGTGTGAAGCAGTTTCACTACAGACGGACCTACCTTGATATGGAAAATGTTCGGCTGTTACCCTGGCCTGCACGTTCAACAGTTCTCTCGCCGATAGAAAACGTCTGGTCCCTGGTTGCTGAGCGACTGGCTCGTCACCATACACCAGTCACTACGGTTGATGAGCTGTGGCATCGTGCATGGGCATCTGTACCTGTACATGCCATCCAATCTCTGTTTGACTCAATGCCCAGGCGTATAAGTGCTGGTATTAATGCCAGATGGGTTGTTCTGGGTACTGATTTCTCAGGTTCTCTGCAGCCAAATTTCTTGAACATTTAATCACTTGTTATTTCCAGTATAATATATTTGTCCAATAAATATCATTTTGTTATCTGCATTTCTTCCTGGTGTAGAAAGTTTAACGGCCAGAAGTGTATGTATGCCATCCACACACACACACACACACACACATATATATATATAAGATAGATATTAAGGACCAACATATGACTCACTGATGTGGTGATCCCACTGCAGTGAATAAGTTTGGCGGTCAATAAGTTTCGCTGGTATAAGGATCCATGTTTTTTACTCGGAATTCTTCAAGGGAATTTTTTTTAGTTGATTCAATGGGCAAAAAAAAAAGAAAGGAACAAAAAAATTATACCATTCTTAAAAGCAATATAATTTAGTTCTTTTAAAAATCATTCTTAACTACACGAATAAAGCAACATTCGTCCTGTAAAAAAAATTCAATCTCCTTAATCGCCAAGTCAATTGTACAGCTATTGATACAAATGTGAAAAAATAAAAATTTACACTCTTATATGGCAGCTGTTTTAAGATTTGAAGTGAAAATGAGCCAGATAATAAAAATAAACTGTAAACGAACTGTGAGCCAGATCTGGACATTTTGATAAATGTTTTATCAGGTAATATTTTAAATTATTTAATAATTAGAATATCTTTTAGAAATATAAAACTATTTAATGACCTAATTTTCATACGAGCATTTTTCAAAGACCTATTCTTTGTTTAGCATTTTGATTTTTTTTGTTTACAATCTTTAATCAAAGTTTACTTACATACTTTTACCAAAGTAATATCAATATAAAATTAAAATTTTTAATATCAATATCAAATTTTTAATATCAATATAAAATTTTTAATATCAATATAAAATTTTTAATATCAATATCAAATTTTTAATATCAATATCAAATTTTTAATATCAATATCAAATTTTTAATATCAATATCAAATTTTTAATATCAATATCAAATTTTTAATATCAATATAAAATTTTTAATATCAATATCAAATTTTTAACATCAATATCAAATTTTTAATATCAATATCAAATTTTTAATATCAATATGAAATTGCTATTTTTGTTAAATGTATCACCATTCTATTGCTAAATTTATCAATATGAAATTGCTTTATGGGAATTGAAAACATATATTGTAAGCTGTTTTTCTCAATTAATGTCAAATTCAAGTTTTGGGAATTATAGCTGTAAAGGACTATTTCAGTATTTTTGTATAAAATTACGGATATAATATTAAAAAAGTGTTATAAGAATAGAACCTTTTTAAAAATGTGTTTATTTCTGATAAATTTATTTTATAAAAACCAATTTATCAGAAATAAAGAATTATCAGAAAATATTTCTATAAACCAAAAGCTATAAAACTGCAGTTGTATACATAATAAAACATAAGTAGCATAATATATTTTTTGTTATTAAGGAAAACTATTTAACATTCTAATAATATAACAATAATTATTTATTTAGTTATTATATGTTTTCATGTGTCATTTAATTGATTTCAATGAATAAACTTTTGAAAATTTTACAAATTCGCAGAAATTTTTTAATTAAAAAAAAAATGAACAATAAATGCAGCAATATTGCATGAATTTTAACATTTTCTTTTTACTTTTTCGTAAATTATTTGATGTTTAATTCATTTAATTTAATTTTAAATTTAATTCAAATTATTAAAATAAAAATTCTAAATTGTTAATATAAACATTATTGATGAAAGAATATTATAAACATTATTGATGAAAGAATATTATAAACATTTTTGATGAAAGAATATTATAAATGTTGATGAAAGCATATTATAAACATTATTGATGAAAACATATTATAAACATTATTGATGAAAGCATATTATAAACATTATTGATGAAAGTATATTATAAACATTATTGATGAAAGAATATTATGAACATTATTGATGAAAGAATATTATGAACATTATTGATGAAAGCACATTATAAACATTATTGATGAAAGCATATTATAAACATTATTGATGAAAGCATATTATAAACATTATTGATGAAAGCATATTATAAACATTATTGATGAAAGTATATTATAAACATTATTGATGAAAGTATATTATAAACATTATTGATGAAAGCATATTATAAACGTTATTGATGAAAGCATATTATAAACGTTATTGATGAAAGCATATTATAAACGTTATTGATGAAAGAATATTATAAACATTATTGATGAAACCACATTATAAACGTTATTGATAAAAGCATATTATAAACATTATTGATGAAAGTATATTATAAACATTATTAATGAAAGAAAATTATAAATATAAACATTATTGATGAAAGCATATTATAAACATTATTGATGAAAGTATATTATAAACATTATTGATGAAAGTATATTATAAACATTATTGATGAAAGAAAATTATAAATATAAACATTATTTATGAAGTGTTCAATAACACTGTTTAAGATATAACCTACTTCAACTAGGAGTTTAATTGATTTTTCCATCATATTTTTTATTGTAAATTAGTTTATCGAACCAAAAAAAATTTTTTTGAAACAAAACAAAAATATTAAGATCTGCTTTAATAATATTTTATAAAATCTTTCTAAAATTATTGTATCCAAATTTTTAAAAAATGTGAGCTTCAGTTACTAGGATTTTATAAAATTACATTAATAATTGAAGGTCTCATAATTTAAAATTTTTACTTTAAAATAACTCACTTTATTAGTCCGTTAGATAGTTACTTTTTAAATGTAAAATGCAAGTTACTTTTTAAATGTAAAATGCAAGTTACTTCTTAAATGTAAAATGCAAGTTACTTCTTAAATGTAAAATGCAAGTTACTCTTTAAACAAGTTACTTTTCAAATGCAAAATGTAAGTTATTTTTTAAATGCAAAATGTAAGTTACTTTTGAAATGCAAAATGTAAGTTACTTTTGAAATGCAAAATGTAAGTTACTTTTGAAATGCAAAATGTAAGTTACTTTTGAAATGCAAAATATAAATTGTTTTTTAAGTATAAATAAAATTTTTAACTTTACAGGAGTTAAACTTAATATAATTTTGAAAGCAACTATAAATACATTTAAAACACGTTAGTATCATACTAAGATCATTAAAATAGAAATATAATTTTCTTCCTTCTATATAGATATATTTAAATATTTTTGAATTATACTGATCTATATATGAATGGATAGAATAGCTATTGATATCTTATTCTTAACTCTGATGTTATTGAATCACATTCTATCCTGGGGACTTTAATAGCATTGCGTATCAGTTGTCCTTTCTTAAAAGGACAAAAACAAAATTGTTCTTGTGTTTCTACACAAATTCATCGAAGGATATTTCTGTTGCATGTCTTTCTTTTCCTTATTTTTTTTCATCTTTTTTTTATGTGTTTCAAAAGTTCACTTTTTATTGTTGAAATAAATGCAAGTAATGATCATTAAAATTTTCATATTCACAAAATAAACAAATAACACACAAATAAGTAATATATAAAAAAAAAATTTCCTACTTTTCCAACTAAAATTCCTACTTTTTTTTCACTCTATTGCAGAAAGTCCTTTCTAAATAATTTTCATTCATTTTTTTAAGTTTATCTGGTACCGTCTATTGGTAGATAGATGCAAATTAAATCTAAAAAAAAACTAAAATTAATTAATTAAATTTAATGAATGAATTAATATTTGAAAAAACTGTATTCACATCCAGTGTCATCCACTACAAGTTAAAAAAAAATGCATATGAACTCGAGTGGATGAATAAAAAGTATTTTAAGAACGATTGAAAATTTGAACAAGATATATATACGGAGAGTGTGAGCTAATAGAAGGAATTGAAAAAATAAGGTTAGGTTCTAAAATTTTGTAAAATTATAAGGTATTTTTTTAAATTTTCGATATCATTGTACATTTTAATATGCAATACTTTAATCAATAACTAATCTAATAATTGTTCATATTTTTAAAAAGTATTATTTTGAATGTTTTTGATTGTCCATTTGAATGTTTATAATAGTTCCTTCGTCATCACTACCAATTTACTATTATTTTAAACACAGTCCTAAATTTGTTATTAAAATTATATATTCGTGGAAATTTCACAAATATGCTTCATCGTAATCGGATAAACTTTGTAGGGATTTTATAGATTTTTCTTTTATGGAAAGTTAAGGGCAATTCCTCTTAAAAAAACACATCAAAAAAGAAAGTCATACTTAATAACTTAATAATTGTTCTTCTTCTACGGATTGCAATAATCTTTATTATTGATTCAAGAAAGACTTTACATTTATGCGAATAGGATGTTTCAGAACGATTTATTTTAAAATGTCAGTTTAAAGATCGGTAAAGATTAATATAGCAATTAAATTAATAGTTGCACCATTTTACGTAATTTTAATGCTGTATGAGTTTTGGTAGACATTTTAAAGCTAATGATGTGAGACAATTTAGTGCATTCAATGAAGATCATACAACGTTTAAAGCACACTGCGCTATTGAACGTAATGTTAATCACACTACTTGATATAACGTTAATCTAACTATTTTGTATAACTTTCATCGCACTATTTTGTATAACTTTAATCGCACTACTTGGCTTAACGTCATTAGCACTAAATATAATGTCAATCGCATTATACGCTGTACTTTAATCGCACCATGAAATGTAACGTTAATCGCTGTACTTTCTATAACGTTAATCGCACTATGGAATGTAATGTCTATCGCGTAAGCAATATAACGTCAATTGCGCTATGTAGTATAAGATAATTCGCGCTATATAGCATAGCGTTAGTCACGCTATGTAGTATAACGTTAGTCGCGCTATGTAGTATAACGTTAGTCGTGCTATGTAGTATAACGTTAGTCGTGCTATGTAGTATAACATTAGTCATGCTAGGTAGTATAACATTAGTCATGCTAGGTAGTATAACATTAGTCGTGCTATGTAGTATAACATTAGTCGCGCTATGTAGTATAACGTTAGTCGCGCTACGCAGTATAACGTTAGTCGCGCTACGCAGTACAAGGTAGTCGCACTATGCTGTATAACGTTAATTACATTAGTATAACGTTAGTCAAAATATACACAATATAACGTTAATTACACTTAGCGGTATATACGCCAATCACACTATTCAGTATAACGATAATCGCACTCTTCAGTACAAGGTTAATTGTATTATGCAATATAACTGGTATTGTGCAGTATAACGTTAATCTCACTATGCAGTATTAACATAAATTGTGCAACGTAGTTAGTAGCTCATCGTGATAAATATAATTTAAAGTCAAAATTGTAGTTTTTACATTGCGAATGCTAATTTTTCAATTCCTTCTATTAGGTCACACTCTCCCTATATATACCTTATTCAAATTTTCAATCGTTCATAAAATACTTTTTATTTATCCACTCAAGTTCAAATACATTTTTTTAGAACTTGTAATGGATGACACTGGATGTTAATAAAGTTTTTTCAACTCTTAATTCTGTAATTAAATTTAATTAATTAATTATATATTTTTTTAGATTTACGTTTCATGTATCTACCAATAGATGGCGCCAGATAAACTTTAAAAAAATGAATGAAAATTATTTATAAAGGATTTTTTGTAATTTAGTGAAAAAAAAGTGGGAATTGACTTAAAATTTTTTTTTTTTCATATTACTTGTTATGGATTAAAATAAAATCATTTTACTTATGGTTTACAAATGGTAACTTATGGTTTACTTAATGGTAGTTAGTGTTTACAAATGGTAACTTATGGTTTACTTAATGGTACTTATGGTTTATAAATGGTATTTACAATAATTTGATCAAATCATCTCATATGCAAGCATTAATGCTTTTCTACCAAAATCTCAATTAGTTAATGATAGCCATCTCCCCTCATATGATTATGTCTATATCCCTAAATGGCTGTTTATCTGATTGATTGCCTGAAAGGTGGAGTTCATAGCCTTGCTCTGTAACCGTCACCACCTTCGAAGGCGGAGCCATGCTAAATAATTCTCGGGGCACAAAAAGCCGTCCGAATTAATCGGATATATTCACCACCTGCTTACTTATTCACGAAACAAGAAGCATGCATGCAATTACGCAGAGTGATGATAATAAAGTGGACAGAGGTTTGCGTGTGACGAACAATTAATTTCCTACTAAGATACCCCCCAGAATGAATGCAGGGTTTATGGCCCTGAAAGCTCAAATGTTCTGTGTATAAGGGATGCTTAGTTAAGGAAAGATATTATGTGTATGTTTATTTACAAAATTGGAAGAAAATATGTTTGCTTTCCAAATTTAACACACTAAATTTTGAATTTTAATTCATACAAGTTATTTAATGTTTGTTGTTACTCGCGTCCGTAGCATTTTTTTAAGCTACACGTGCCCCCTTGGTAGTGCTAAATGAGTAACAGCAGTGCAGTCCTAGCTTATGGCATAAAGATTAGATGTATTGCCAGCTACATTAGAACAACATTTAATGTTTGTTAAGTTTATTTAACAAACATTGATTATTAATTTGAAATAGTTGTTAAAAATATTTAGAACAGTCGTTCTGAAACAGGAATTGCGCGAATTGATGGCCAATTGGCTAGTGCAATGGCTTTTGGAACCCACGGGCTCCAAGTTCGAATCCTAGTGGGAGCATGGATGTTTGTGAGTGGTTCGTAATCCATGTTAAGCAGTAAGTCCCGGTCTAATTAGCCTAAAGTGTGCAAAAAAATGACCGTAGAGCCAGAAACTAAACCTGAATAGCGGACGCTTTTTTCTTATTTTTTTAAAAAAAAATTTATATTTATTCATTTATTTTTTTTTTACAAAAGGACCGTGAGTTATCAAAAAAATTTTTAAAGATCACCACACAAGTAATCTTAAAAAGAGTTTGAAATCCACTGTTTTAGTGAGAAGAAATTTTATATTCAGAGATTTAAATGTTTATATCAAGGAGTTTTAATGGAGTCCAAGGAATTTTAATGTAGAGTTGTAGATCTAATGAAATCCAAGGAGTTTTTATGTAGATTTTTGTAGTTAAATATACTTTATTGCTCAATCAACACATGCGATATATAATTAATCTTGTAAAACAAAACGCCTTTAAAGCGCTTAATATCTGATAGAATTTATAACTATCGTTTAATAATTAGCACATATAACAATAAAAAATAATTCAAAATCTATTGTTCAAATAAATAAAGGTATTCTAATCTCGGTTAGATTTCATTATATTATATATGGAATTTTTCAGCAAATTAAAACGGATTTTTTTTTCTTAAGCAATTTTTTTTATTGGAATTTGAATCATTAAGTGATATCGCAAAACTAACTACCTTAGATAAGAAAATGAATTGTTCATAAAATCTAAAAAGAGATAATTACACCAAATCAATAGCATGAAAGCAAAAACTCAACTATCTCGGACTCCAAAGAATTTATTCACATTCTAAAATGATTTAACACTTTCATGATATTTTGACATCAGTGGCCAGATGGCCAATTGGCTAGGGCTCTGGCCTTTGGTTCCACAGGCTTCAGGTTCGAATCTTGGCAGGGGAACGGATGTTTGTCAGGGGTTCGGAATCCTCTTTAAACTGTAGGTCCTGCTCTAATTAGCCCAAAGACTGACTGCCCAAATGACCGCAGAGTGACAAAACAAAACAAATCAAATCCACTTGATATGTATATAACTAATAATTTTTTCGTGCTTTTTGAGAACTTTCTAGTAAGTTCTAGAAAAGTCTAAGAATTAAAATTGGCAGACACATCGCTAATCTTAAAGCTACAGTTTTGGCTATATTTTTAGCACGGTACAAAACACTTTTCGCATACTTTTTAGAATGGAAGCATTCATCATATTAAATCAAATAAATCAAACATTGTAAAGAATAAAAAATTTTAGATTAATTAAAAATATTTAATTGAACTGAATCGTAAAATATTTTATTTTTTAATATATTTTTTTAAATCGTAAGTAAGCAAAGATTTTCGAAATAGTTGTAATTAATTCGTTTTAATTAAACAAAAACTTCAGTTTTTCATAGCAGATAAAAGATTGAATAAGATTAAAGCTTCAAACATAAGTTCAAAAATTTTCTTTTATTTTTAAATTACCTTAGTCATTATACCTCTAAAATAGTATCATTGTTAGATACCTAAGTGAATAAATTATTCATACAGATCACTGTATTTGTTTCACTTTAAGTAATTTTTTTCTTTTTTTCTTAATTTAAGTAACATTTTCTTTTCTGTTTTGCTTTTAAAATGTGCAATACTCACTTTGAAAAATTTACTGTTAATTAATTGGCTAAATTCCTGTTAAGATCATTTAATTAAATCGCAATCGTGATTTTTTTTTCATACAGGTGAAAAGACTAACAATTAAATAAAAAAAAACCCACCTTAATTATATATAGAGGTTTTTGAAATTTTTTTTCTTAATGCTGATTAATAAAAATGAGCCTGATTGCAGAAGGTCTAGCGCTCTGGCGATCGGTGACACAAGTTTCGGGTTCGAGACCCAGCGTTGTCATAGATGGTTGTAGTGGTTCGGAATCCACTTTAAATCGTAGGTCCTGGTCTAATATAACTGTAGAGTGTCTGGTGTCAGGATATCCTGTAAAAAAAACATCTCATGTTTCTTAATCTGAAAGTAAGCAGACGGCTCTGGTCCACCATGGGGCCGTTGCGCATTTGAAGAAGATTTGGTTTGTCTCTGTATGGTCATTTCATACACACTTTAGGCTAATTAGACCGGGACCTACAGTTTAACGTGGATGCCGAACCACTCACAAATATCCATGCCACCGCCAGGATTCGCACAGGAAACCTGTGGTACCAGAGGCCAGAGCGCTAGCCAATTGGCCACCCTTTGAAGAGGAAGATTACCAAATAACATATTGATCTTTTGAATTGAAAAATAGTCCACATCCATTCCACCGCCAGGTTCGAATCCTGGCGGTGGCATAGATGTTTGTGAGTGGTTCGGAATCCATATTAAATTGTATGTCCCGGTCTAATTAGCTTAAAGTGTGCAAAAAAATTACTGTAGAGCGACAAACCAAACCAAATTTACAGTCCATGTTGAACCATGGCCATCTGCATACTGGCAGATTCCGAAACAGGAGATGGTTCTTCATTGGGGTAGGGGTGTCAACCCTACCTCTAAGAAGAATAGATCATTAGTCACTTAGCCATCAGGCTCCAGAACCCATATAGCAAGTAGAAGACTAACTGGTAATCTGCACTGTGCACAAAGAACAGTAGCGAAACACCTAAAAACGACAGGAAGGAAGGATTTTTCGTGCTGGTGTATGGATTTCACATGAATTTTCAGCTCTACCTACGGGCACCTACGGGTGCTCCATCACAACAGAAGCTGCTTACATATTATTAGTTACAAGAAGTGAAATTGAGCCATAGTGACTGGAAATAAAAATTAGATACTTTATGCAAACGTTACCAAAAAAAGATAATGGTTAAGCTCAAAAGGAAAAAAAACTATAGTATTCTCATCACAAAGCCAGGATTGTGACCAAAGAGAGTTTCCTGTTGTATTTGGTAGGATGTGGAAGGGATGGTTTATTCTGAACTGTTTGACAATAAATTCTGTGATTTTAAAATGGGCTTATTAAATTTGACTATTGGGACTATTTAGGTCAATTGTTTGGTTAATTGGTTTATCGATTGGGACCATTTGAATTTAAAATGGGCTTACTTTACAGTGGTTGGAAATAAAAATTAGATACTTTATGAAAACGTTACCAAAAAAGACCTGCGTTGACCAAAGATAATTTCCTGTTGTATTTGGTAGGATGTGGAAGGGATGGTTTATTCTGAACTGTTTGACAATAAATTCTGTGATTGGTTAAAATGGGCTTATTAAATTTGACTATTGGGACTATTTAGGTCAATTGTTTGGTTAAATTGGTTAGGTCAATTTGTTTATCGATTGGGACCATTTGAATTTAAAATGGGCTTACTTTACAGTGGTTGGAAATAAAAATTAGATACTTTATGCAAACGTTACCAAAAAAGACCTGCGTTGACCAAAGATAATTTCCTGTTGTATTTGGTAGGATGTGGAAGGGATGGTTTATTATGAACTGTTTGGCAATAAATTCTGTGATTGGTTAAAATGGGCTTATTAAATTTGACTATTGGGACTATTTAGGTCAATTGTTTGGTTAAATTGGTTAGGTCAATTTGTTTATCGATTGGGACCATTTGAATTTAAAATGGGCTTACTTTACAGTGATTGGAAATAAAAATTAGATACTTTATGCAAACGTTACCAAAAAAGACCTGCGTTGACCAAAGATAATTTCCTGTTGTATTTGGTAGGATGTGGAAGGGATGGTTTATTATGAACTGTTTGGCAATAAATTCTGTGATTGGTTAAAATGGGCTTATTAAATTTGACTATTGGGACTATTTAGGTCAATTGTTTGGTTAAATTGGTTAGGTCAATTTTTTTATCGATTGGGACCATTTGAATTTAAAATGGGCTTACTTTACAGTGATTGGAAATAAAAATTAGATACTTTATGCAAACGTTACCAAAAAAGACCTGCGTTGACCAAAGAGAATTTCCTGTTGTATTTGGTAGGATGTGGAAGGGATGGTTTATTCTGAACTGTTTGACAATAAATTCTGTGATTGGTTAAAATGGGCTTATTAAATTTGACTATTGGGACTATTTAGGTCAATTGTTTGGTTAAATTGGTTAGGTCAATTTTTTATCGATTGGGACCATTTGAATTTAAAATGGGCTTACTTTACAGTGATTGGAAATAAAAATTAGATACTTTATGCAAACGTTACCAAAAAAGACCTGCGTTGACCAAAGAGAATTTCCTGTTGTATTTGGTAGGATGTGGAAGGGATGGTTTATTCTGAACTGTTTGACAATAAATTCTGTGATTGGTTAAAATGGGCTTACTAAAGCTGATAATTTGAATCTAAAATGGGCTTACTTTACAGTGACTGGAAATAAAAAATAGATACTTTATGCAAACGTTACTCTAAAAAGATAATGGTTAAGCCCAAAAGAAAAACCTATTTTCACCACAAAGCCAGGATTGCTACTAAAGGAGATTTAGCTTTGCATTTGGTGTCATATGGAAGGAATGATTTATATTTACAATTACAGAATTTAAAGTTGGCATAATTACTAAACGATCTACAATACTCAATAGAAGGGGTACGATTCTTCAACAAGATGCTCTACCTCACACAAACGAATAACTCAATATAAGTTTAATGAATTATGAGGAGAAATTATATATCATGCACCTTAGAGTTGAGACACAGTCCTATCAGATTATCTATTCAGATCTCTGCAACATTTTATTGGTGGCCAAAATTTCTGTAATAAACAATTGATCCAAAATTTTCTAAATTAGTATTTTGCCGCAAAACATAAAGTTCTTTCACGATGGAATCAAAAAGTTGTTTGAAAAAAATGGTTAATTGTCATAAAAGGATTGAGAATATGTTAATAATTAAATATGAGCAATAATAAATATTTTTCCCTTTTAAAATTGTCCATCTAAAACCTCCATTATGTTTTTGTTCCAGCTGATATATTATTTTGTATAAATTTTAGTATCGCCAGTATAAAACTTTAATTGTTTATTGAATTAAAAATCAATCAAAACTTTTTCTTTTTTTTTTGTTTAATAAGGTATATTAATTATTGGGTGTAAAAAATATTTTACCAAAGACTTAATAATAAAGTGGGTCTTATTTGTATATAATATTTTTTTAATGCTTAAATTATATGTATGTCTTTTTTTTTATTTTCAACATCAAATGGAAAGGTTTTTCGTATTCTTTTTAACAAAACTTTATTCATTTTTAAATACGTTTTTATTTATATTTGTTTATATACTGTTTGCAATTATAAAATTAAAAAATTACAAAATAACTTTAGGAAATTTTGAATTTTTAAAAGAATCAACAACTTATGTTTTGGATAAAAAGTTTTCTTTCTAAATTATTTTTCCAATTTTTTAAGCATGTTGATTAAAAAAGTAAGAATGAAATCTGCATTTTTATACAAATAAAAACTTATAAATAGTGTTATTTTACTTTTAATTTTAATGCTCGTGTTCATCTTATAATTTTTTCAAATAGATTGTAGTAAAAAATTCATGAGCATTTAAAGATAAACGAAAGACAAAGAATAGAATTCATTAAAGCCCTTTATAAAAAATAATTCTGAATCATAATAAAAATCGGACATTTTTTTTCATTGAATGGTAGATATATTTTCCTTATAAGAACAGCAGGAAATAATGGGAAAGAACGTTTTCTTTTTTAAAAAAAATTAAATGCTTTCAGCTAAAACGTTTTGAAAAATAAATTATTTTATTTTAACAGTTCAGTTAATTTGAAATAAATTTTATATTCATTAATTTGAAAAGAAATAATTTTCGTCCATTTTAGATATTGCATAACTCTAGACAGTAAACGGCATAATGAATGTACAATTTTAAAGTGTTATAGTTTTACAGGAATAAAGAACTTATTATTAACTAGACAAATAATGGTATTTAATTATTTATAAATAGTTTTATGATTTATAAATAGTAAAAAATTGAATTTTGAAATTTTGTAAAACACTAACTTTGGGAAATTTTATTAATCGTAATATTTTATTTAGAACTGATGGATATATTATAATACATTATTTAATAAAAAAATACCTTTAATTTTAAAATACTATCCACTACATGTCATAGTGGGGCCTGCTCAGTGCCATGGATGCTTGTAGTGGTTTCGGAATCCCCTTTAAATCATAGGTCCGGGTCTAATATGACTGTAGAGTGTTGGTCTGACAACCCTACCTCATAAAAAGAAAACATCTCCTGCTTCGCAATTTACCAGTATGCAGATGGCCATGATCCAGCAATGTAGTGCCTGGATTTGATTTGTCACTCTAAGATCATGTTTTGCACACTTTAGGCTAATTAAACAGATACCTACAGTTTAATGTGGACACCGAACCACTAATAAACATCCATGCAACCGCAGGGATTCGAAACCGAAGCATGTGACACAGAATGCCAAAGCGCTACCACTCGGCCATCACTCCCTTATATGAATCTTAGTTTAAAAAAGCTTTAATAATATGCAGTTATACCTGAAGCCTGTGGTACCAATGGCCAGAGTGCTAGCCAATTGACCACCAGGTCACTCGGTGAAGAAGACATGACATAGTTTATAAATGTATCTTGAAAAATGACAATTTAGAAATATTTGCGAGCTGTTTAATGTAATTATCACCAACTTGCTTTCCATTTGGGGAAACTCGAACAATCACCCTATTGTTGATGTCAAATACTTGGACATGGCACTACGATAGACATCAAGTCTTATCATTTCTGAAATCAATTAATGCATTGTAAGTTACGGGTGAATTTGACTATGTTTTACGTATGATGAATCGAGCGTATTTATCGAAATCACGGCAATATTCATTAAAAAGTTAATTTGAGGAATTGTCTACTAGTCAAATTTTGGAATTAAATTAACGTTTTAATTTTATGTCACACAAACACTAAAATTCCTTATTCCTTTTCAGTATAACGCATTTATACTAGAATGGCTTTGATAGTTATGAAATCAAAAAGAAATATTTTTCTAGAATTTACAAAAATTTTCGCAATTGTATATAATTTGAAAAATATTTCACCATGAAAAAACAGTCATCTAAACCACATTGGATTTTTACCATTTAAAATGTTTGATTTTCTTTAAAAAAATTTTAATTATTATTAAAATACATAAATTAATTTGCAATATTAGATTAGCTTTTGATTTAATATTTTCAGTAAACAAGACAAGATATTCTTTTAGTGTTAGTAGAAAATAAATTGAATAAAACATGAAAATTTGGTTTGATAATGTACGTATGACAGATTGTCTGTTGTCAACAGTTTAATTTGGCAAAAATAATATTTTTTGAGAACCACTGAAGAAAAAAGACAAATTAATTTGATTATTTTCAATGTATTGAATACGTATTTAATATCTTTTTCCTTTTATCTAGTGATTCATTAACGCTTTGCTAATTAATTGTTATTTTATTTTCGTCATTAGTGTAATACTTTACTTTTTATGTAATATTTTTAACTTAATAATTAAAAAATACATTTAAGGAATTGCCATTGTCTTTTTATACGAGTTCTTTTTGTAGTATTTATTGGTTAATTTAACAAAAAAAAAATTGCAATGACATTACTTTTATAATTATTTTTTTCACTGCTAAAGTTCTCATTAATGTGTAGTAAAAGTTATTTTCAAAAATGTTTTATTCATTTTGCATTTTTTTTCACGGGAAGAGTTTGACATTTTTATTCCCAGGAGATAGAAATGTATATTCTTTGATAAGTACATAATAACAACCCATCACACAAATTTAACAGCAAATAAACGATGTCGTGGTTAGTTATTTTACATGCAAATGAGTGTTTTGTACTAATGGAACAACCTGTCACTCAAATCTGACAGCAGGTATTTAGTGTCAAAAATAATGAGATCTCAATGAAATGAGCGATTGTCTTAGCAACCTCCACGGGTCGAAACAATTACAGATGGAATATGGACTACACCATGAGTTGTTGCAGGGTGATTGGTGATGGACCATGGCCTGAGAAAATGTCTACTCCAATAAGAAGTGAGGGAAGGTGACCCCCCAATTTGACGGATTTTCTTAAAAGGAGTGTTTTGGAGAAGAAAGAAGAGAGTTCTACGCGAGTCGATAAGAAGTGTTGCCTTTTTCTTTAAAGTGATTGAACAGGTCGGAGTATGCGCCTGTTGTCAAAGTGAGCCCCTTGCGGTTTTGTGTATCACGACGTGTGATAATGAAGGTCTGTCTTAGACCAAGTGAGTGAGATTCGACATAGACTCGAGAACTCTTGAAAATCATGTTGAAAATGATATTCTTAAAGTGACAATATGATATAATCGTGCTATCTTATTCAAATTTCAATTTTTATTTTTAAATTTTAATCAAATCAAATTTTAAAATAAAAATCTTTTTTGATTTGTTTTTAATTTGTTTATAAAACCCAGAGTTCGGTATTTGTATGTGTGTAAATATATATTACTCTTCTTGAGCCGTTATAAGTCTAATATAAGCCGAGATATTACAATAGTATTAAATTCAGTGTCATATATGTTTAACAATATATTGCTAAAACTGGCTTTAAAGGATTACTTAACATATGTTATTGGCCTTTGACAGTCACGAATTTTTAATTATATTCAGAATAGTTTTTAAAATTGATAACAATATTGAATTTTTGAAGAAATAGTTATAAAAATTCAAATATCTTATAAAATTATGTTATAAAATATTAATACGATTATTCAACAATGAAATAATCGTATTAATATTTTATTTGTATGAAAGGTATTTAAGTAAAACTTGATAATATTATTAGTATAATAAAAACTTGATTAATGAATTTTAATTCCTTTAATCATGTTAAGTTTCCATGCTATTAATTTCAATGATTAATTTCTTTGCGTCAGCAGACGATATTTTATGAAAAGAAAGCTGAGATGTTTTAACAATAAATGCAAACGATTATTACTCGCCGAATTTGCTTTAAAATATTAGTCCCAAACGATTTCTAAAAATAACACGTTCAATTAATAATGCAATTTTTAAAAAGTTACCATTGTTTACTTAAATACTTAATTTTATATTACTTAATATAATTTGAAATAATCAATTAATATATTTTAAACAAATCAGTATTAAATTGAGATCATTGATATATTTGATAGATGCATTTATTAGAATTCTTCGCTGGCTTTCGTATATGCACTAGTAGATATTCACTGATAAAAATAACCGATTAACTACAAATTAATTTAAATGCCCCGGCAGACAATATTTTACAGATGTCTCAGATCTACTTTTAAAAGTCAGTCCTTAAAAGCATTGTGTAACTAATAAATTGGCAAAATCGCAAAATAGGGGCAGCTGGGATTTGGCGACAAAATTTCTTTTTGCCAAAGTGTGCCAAGAAGAAGGCCGCGATTGTACATGAAGTGAATTACAAACAATACAAGAAATAAGGGTTACCACATATGGCAACTTATCGCTCAGT